>JANUWF010001886.1:0-600000 GCA_026120185.1 Voacanga thouarsii | reverse complement strand
GCGAATGTATTTTTTTTTTTTAAATTATTTTTCTAACACAAACTCTTCTACAAGTGATATCTTAGCTCTTATTTACAGTAATTGATATTCCAATACCAAGGAGGAAAAAAAAAAAGAAAAAGAATTGTCAAGATACATGTAAAGGTAACTTGATGAGTTTAGTAGGTATTCGAATTGGTAGGTTTAGTAACTATCTATTTAATTTTTATATCGTATTGTGTCCATCTGTTTATTTTCATATCGTGTTCGTATTATAAAATTAGATACGTTTATTAATCGTATCGTGTTCGAGTTAACGTGTCGTGTATAATTATCTCAGGTTGACACAATCTACCAACTCAGATACAACACGATTGTCACCTCTAATTGTCACTAATAACTCAGTGGGTCAGAGTTTTTCTAAATTAACCCAAGACTAATTAAATAACTAATTAATTAAATTCACTTAGATCCAATATAAATTTATTTAAGATAATAAATAAATAAATAAATAAATAAAATAAAATTGACCAAGTAAATTATTCTAACTCAAATAAATAATTTTTGGATTCTTATAATAATTATTCTAACATTAATTACACCAATAAACCCATATAATAAATAAATTTATTAAGGTTACCTAAGTTACTTTGGAGATCAAAAGATATATTATTCATAAATATTAAAATGATAAAAATATCTGTACTAACAAATAATTATATTTTATCATTCTAAATATTTAATTTATTATCATATAAAAATATTGATTCTAAAAATAATATTATAAGTGCAGTGTCTTCGATCTATATGTATAATGACGAAAATACCCCTATACGTAATACTCATCATTATCGGAAAATTATACTAATACATTTCTCAATAACATCTACGATCATTTGATATCTAGTATGATAATTCATAACTTCTAATATGTACTTACTTATATCAATGAGCAACTAAAAAATATACATACTTAATCATGTTTCTCAAGATTCTGGATTATTTTGATTATCCTAAACAATTATAAGAGTATTAACCTTCACTAAGTGAAGTATAGAAACTCTATTGTATAAATATATCTTAATTAATTAGAGTTATACACTCAATATACAAGGATATTGACTTTACGTAAATATTTCACCCATTATACATCAAAGTATACAAATCACCAACTTATACTCAAAATTTAGGATACTCGTTCATGCAGTAGCAACAATAAACCAATATTTATTTACTATAATATTTTTATAAAAGATTACTATTACGTGGTCTAATTTTACATATTCCAAATACACTTATACTATTGGCGTGAGAGGAATACTCATTGGTTAAAGAAAAACTATTATATATTTAAAAATCATAGTGTAATGATCTAAACCTTAACGAAGTACTTAATTTCATCAATCAATAAATAATGTTTTAATTGGTATATTAGTAGCTCGTGTTCTATACCTTACTTTGAAAGTACAACCCAATCACATAAAATCACTTACTAAAATATTTAAATATTTTTGTGCAAATATATATAAATAAATAATTATCAATGAATGAAAGTTTTTTATTATTTTTTAAAATATTAAAATATATAATTTATTTTGAACATACATTTCAATAAAGTCAAGAGAAATTAATTATATGAATAAAAAAACAAGATTAGGATGCCAACCTCCAACATAGTTTAGACTAAGAATTGGTACAGAGGAAAGAATTGAGAAGAAAGTAAGAGATTTTGGAAGAAAATATAGAATTTTATGTGGTTTGCGAGTTTTTTGGAGAAGAGAAGGAAAATTTTTTAGTATAATCCTAGGTCTCTCATAACATTAAAATTGTTTAATAAATTGATAACGAATAACGAGTATTTAACAAATATTAATATTAAAATACTATATTTACATTATTTTTTGTCTTTGTACTTTAAAATTTTAATTTTTTATTGTTATTGACTGTATCGTTACTATTAGTAAGGGAATCACACGATCAATAAAAGTGAGTGACATAATTATTTAATCGAGCGCAATTGATGAATAAAATAAATGAGTAAAATTTTGGTACAAACAAGAAGTTTTGCCAAGATTTGCTAAGGGGAAAACTAGATATTTGGTTTTAAAACTTAATTTGCAATCGTGAATTGAGGGTGAAATAAGAGGAAACTTGCGATGGTGGCGGTGACAATAGCAGCTAAAAGTGATAAAGGAAGCATCAACTTTACCTATAGGGGAATGAAGATAATGATAATGATAATGATTGTGGATGGGGACATGAGGGTGATGTGGAGAAGATAAATAGTATTTTTAGAAAAGTAATAGTTTAACAGTTTTTTTTTTCAAGTTTATAAATAAAAAATAAATAATCTTTTATTTTCTATCATAAAACTCCCAAACAACATTTATCATAAATTATCTTACATTATTTTTCTTTTTTTCTCTCATAACGTAAGATTTTCTTTATTTTATCTTCTCCTCTAGATTTGCATACTAATGCTTCCGACGGGTGTTTATTATTCGGTTTAAATTGAAAAAACGAACAGAATCGATTTAAAATTTGGATTTTAATTTAGTTTTAATAAAATTTGGTTCTATCCGGTTTAATCTTAAAGTTTATATAAAAATTCGATTCGATTTTTAATTTTTTAAAATAAAAAATTGAAAAACCAAAAAATTGAATTATATTTTTTAAATTTAAAATATATAATTAATATTAAAATATTATTCATTCATTAATTAATTATTTTTATAAATTATGATTTAAAAAAAAGATTCTATTCGATTTATATTATTTTGGTTTGATTTTACTCAAAATAAAGCCATTAGTAATTGAGTTTAAGATCTTCATCTTTGTAATTTACATCCTGATCATAACTTATTACTAAAATGTTTAGCCCAAATCTTTAAAATATTTGAACTTTAATTTATGTTACATTTTATATTAGATTTGAATTATAATTTATATTAAACTTTACTTATTTGGGTTTAAATTTATATTATGTTAATGAATCTAAAGAGACGTTCAAATTCGATTTAAAACCGAATCGAATCGATTATTTCGGTTCGATTTTATTAGTTTTTTAAAATTTCGATTCGATTCGATTTAAAAAAAAACAAAAATAATAAAAAATAAAAAATAAAAAATGGAACCGAAAACCGGTTGACATATTTCATATTGTCTATTTATCCAAAATTTAACTTAGGGATTTGATTGCAACGAAACTTTGTGTTAAGGGGTCAATTCGAGAAAATCAACATCTCAAGGGCTTAATTGAAATGATTCCATAAATTGAGAGGCTTTTTTCAGAATTCATCACAAAAAAAAATCAAAAGCATTTCCCCATATTAAAAAGGACGTAGAAGACAAAAGCAAGAAAAGAGCCGCCTAAAAGCATCGTCGGACGCAGTGGTGGAACTTGGTCCACAGCCCAAATCCGGTGACACGTAAGGAATAATTCAAAATTGTGGCCTGCCTTCAAGTTTTCCCACCAAATTTAATATCCTTCCCCAATACTATTACACCAAATCAAAAAAAAAAAAAAAACCAACCCAACAAACAAACCCCTCTTATTTTATTTTTTTATCCGATAAAAATGATCGCTTTTATAAATAAATAAATAAATAAATCTTCACCGGATTCAGAGCGCCGCGAGGAGGCTAACAGTAATAGCAATAATCATAAAAAATAAAAAAAAAGAAAAGCCAAGGAAGAAAGTCCCTTCCTGGCCCCCCCGCCCGGAGGCCCCAAAACACCAGCATATCTCAAATTTCAATATAGGCTAGGGTTTTAAGTCCCGGCCCGCCAAATCAAAATTAAGATTTTAGTTCCACCGCATATCCTGTTTTGCAATGGACTTTTCCGGCGCATGATTCGGATCTATATCCGGAGCTCAATTGCCGGATCGTGCTCAACGCTGCCGAACAATCACTGTCACCGGCAATGTCGGCGTCCAAGGTCTCATCTGCTTCTCCGGCTTCGGCTTCGGCTTCCCGATCCGGCACTCTCAGTGTACCTATTCCAGTAATGCCTTTGTTTCGTTGGAATCATATTTTTATTCAAACGACATTTAAACGTTCATTGCCGCCTGTAGTATTTGTGCTTATGCTGTTGTATGTGTTTTGTTGCTTCTGCGCATGATAAACGTTCTATCTGGATAGATATTGTGCATGTTTTTGAAATGGTTTTCTTTTTAATCCTTTGGGCATTTACTGTGGCCAACTGTGATCATACATACTGATAAACAGGCCTGCTACACTGTTAGTAAGGAGCTCGTTACGAATATAAAGCTGTGAAACTTCGACTTTTTTATTTGAATTTATGAGGTTGCGTCAATTGTGCTTGGTTTATGTGCATTCTGGAGAAATTTTAACCTATGCCTAGCTGAATATTGCCAACCATTTTCTTTAAACTTCAGAATCATAAATGTTTTGCTGTTCTCCTATGGAATTGGAGATGAAGTATTTGTCTCTCCTGGGCTGCAGATGTTGTGATTTTACTTTAGCTTGGCCTGATATGGAATTGGTTAAGTTGCCAATCTTGGGGTTTCAGTTATATCAAAGAGCTGTGTCAAGATATGTTGTTGGTTTACATGTTTTATTGGTTAATGGGTACGTATGTGTTGTTTTAGGTTAAATGTGTCTATCTCTGTTAACATTCTTTTTCTTTTATTTGTAATTAACAACCTATACAAGTGCCAAAGGAAGAAATAGATGATCATTTAGTGAATGGAACTTCTGTTAGTAAACCAAATTCCCTTTTAACAAAATTTTCAAATCCAAGTTACATGCTATGATACATGACCATGAAAGAAAGGAAATGTGAAGGAAAATACTTGGTTACAGCACAAGGAAAGTCTGCCATCATAAATTCAGTTTTAGTTGGTGTTTTATTTATTGTTAGATTTTAAGATTAAGATTGTGTTCTTTTCCAATATATTTATACTTTCTTTACATTTCTTTTTTGTGCTAGTCCACATTTAGTCCAAACCTTATAAAATTTCATTGCATTCTGAAGGGCTATTAAGAAAAGGAAAAAACAAATTGCAAAAGGAAATCTATTGTCATGGCCTATACCAAATGTTCTTTGGCCACCAAAGAGGCCTCTGAAAAAAGCTTAAGCAGTTAGGTCTTTAATCCATATATGTAAATCTATATATTAAACATCTCAAGCTTGCAAATTGATATGACACACTGTCAACCCATGACTTGAACTGTTGAGCTATTAGATTATCCCATGGGATCCATCACAAGCATGCCTGGTTTGTCTACAATGAGGTTATTCATAGTGTTTTAGTGGAATGTTCTTTACAACGGACATTCACAATTCCCAAGCACAGAATTATACGCTTTGTTAAATTTGCCAAGAAAGAAAAAAGATACAACATAATTCAGGGACAATTAATCAATCACCCGTATTGGAATTGTGTGATTTTTTTGGTTTGTATTTGATTCTCCTTTTTATGATGGTTGAGTAGCCTTGAACTCTTGATGTGGTAATAACAATTTCAATTTGCGGGCGCTAAAAGAAAGTGAAGTTGTCTAAGATTGAGATTAAATTATTTTGGCAAGAGGGTATCCTTGTCAATTTGAAGTTTGTGCTGACTCATAAAGCATGCCAATCCTCTCTATTTGGTTTGAACTTAACTTTTGTCGTCGGATTCTGAACAAACTTTCCAAAAAATAAAACGTAAAGGGTGACAAGTGTACATTGTTATCTTTGCTTCGTTCGATCTATTTAAGCACTCCCTCTTTCCCAAGCCCCTTCACCATTCCGCAGATATCAACATTAACCTAGGGTTGCAGTTCTCACTTGCCAAGTGAGTTTTTATTTTTTATTTTTTAATTTTTTTGAAAAATTTTCTCCTTCTTGGTTAAACATTATATCAGATTTTCAGATTATCTCTCTTATGTTTATTGATGGCATTGGCCTTTTTATGAGACAGATCTCTATCAGGAGTTCCATTTTGAGATCTTTCTCGGCGTTTTCAACAAATTTCACTGTCACCCGATGCCGAAGCCCAAAGTCTCCCGATCTAAATCTGTTTTGAACTCTGAGCATCTCTATGAACCTCTTCAGAGATCTCCTTCCGATGATGCTCTTGCAGTAACAGCTGTTTATTTTTTTGAATCACCATTCCTTTAAAGCATTTGGATTCTTTTTTTGGATGTTGGTATAATCTTCCTGTAAATTAGATATCTTGAAGGTTTATGCATGTCTTTTTCTTGTAATCAGGAGGGTTAAAAATCTTATTCCAACTGAAAGAACCTGAAAAAATCAATTCAATTGTTTTTTTTTTTTTTTTGGGGGGGGGTGGTTTGGTTCAGTTCTGCAAAAAGAAATTAAGAATTTGATTCCATTTTTAATTCGGACTTTAGAAACCCAACCGAACTAGAAAGCTGTGTAAAGTAGGGTGATATGCCGGAATTTCTGTGCATTTCCTTGATTTTCATCAAATCAGCCCAGAAAGTTTAAGATTGTGGCCTCACTGTTTTTAATTTTCAAGTCCAAGATGAAGATGTCTATTCTTCTGAAAAAAGTTTATCTTCCAAGATCAACTGACTTTTTTTTTTTTAAATTATTAATTTTGCTTGTTTGGTCTTAATAGTTTGTTTATGCAAAATCCCTGCATGAAAGTTATGTGGAGCATCTTTATTTAAGAGGTGTATTTGTACTTTGGCTTCTGCTTCTGTTAGGCTGAAAGGAAATGCAAGCCTCTTATCAACGGTACTTCTATTTGTGTAAATTGAGTTGCTATACCACCAGAAGACCAATATTGGAATTGCTTTCATATTTTTCCTTTGGTTTTAATTAACATGTTAGTTTGAGTTGACTGGCCTCAAAGCTAGGAAGCACCCACCATATAATTTCACTTTCTGGGGGAGGGATGCTTGCTTTTACTTGTTTATGTGCTAATTCTGTGAATGAGAGTCTCTCTTTTTCAGTGTAGTAGGTAGGAGCTCACTGATCTTTTGAAAATTTAGTTCTTTACTTACACTGTTACACATAGGTGTGTACATGCAGACTCAAGATTGCACATGTTCTCTGATTTCTTTCATGTATACCTGTTGCAAAGACGCTAAAAGATATTAGTCACATATTTATTATTTTCTGATCTCATGTATATCTGTTGCAAAGATGCTAAAAGATATTAGTCACATGTTCTCTGATTGTAGCATAATACTTTTGTACTTTCTACACCGCCCCCACGCCAACATTGTTTGTTAATCTTATGCTTCTTTTACAGATTGTGGTGCATGGTGAAAAGAGTGCAGCACCTGAGGAAATACAGGCACTTATTGATTTTTTGAAGAAAGAAGTAGCATCTAAACGTACAGTCCACATAAAGGTGCACCTTTGTGTTACCATAATTGCTCCTAGTGTTGGTTATGCCATCTTAGGAAGAGATTGAAAGCTTTTAACTACTTGTTCATTTCAGGAGAGGCTGGAAGAAAATGCTCTAAAGGTTGTTGATGTTACCAACAACTTTTACAAGTTGTCAACAGAAAGAAGAAGCCTCAAAATTATCAGCTCAGATCAGACCCTAGATCTGTTAGCAAAGAGGCAGAAGGATGCAATTGATCTGCAAAATGGTGTTGGTTCCAGCAGTGGTGATGATGGCAGCAGTAGCTCCCAAGAAGATGGATATGCCTCTTCGGCTATCCTTCTCGGTTCAAGCATTGCTGTCAAGAACGCTGTTCGTCCCATCAAACTTCCAGAAGTGCAAAAGATATCTCGTTACACCACATGGAATTTTTTCGACAGGTATGTGAAGACTGTTATGAACTCATCCACTCTCCAGAAGAAAAGATAATTTCCATTTATTATTATTATTATTATTTGGTCAATAAAGGTGAGGAGAATGGAAAAACTTTTAGTGTTGTATTTTTTTTTCTCTCCTGTTTTAAAATCTTTCGTTCAAATTTCTCACTTAAAGATTGTCTTACAAGTTGAGGTAGTAAAATGTAAATCATGTGAGGAGTTTTTCAATTATGTCCTTTCATTCTTCATTTTCTTAATTCGTTGATTGGGTGACTGATAGTTATTCCCAGGTTTGTGGGTTTGCTCCTAGTAGGTTGTTGCATCATTTATCTTATTTCAATTATCTTCTGAATTTGTTAAAATTTGCAGAAATCAGAGGATGACAGAAGATCAGTCAGTAGTAGGTCGAAGAAGAATCTACTATGACCCCGAGGGAGGTGAAGCTCTAATTTGCAGTGATAGTGAGGAGGAAACAGTCGAAGAAGAAGAAGAAAAGAAGGAATTTGCAGAATCTGAAGATCACATTTTGCGGTTGGCATCTATGTATATGTATATATATATATATATATTTTTTTTTTTATTTAGTCAATCTCAATAATGTTCCCTTTTCAGGTGCTTATTTGTTACCTGAGAATAGTCCTGAAACATGTTGCTAAATTTTCTGTTTTCATTTCAATGTAGCCTGGTGCTATCCATTGCAACAAAATGGCATCAGATAATTTATCTTCTAACGGCTAAATAGTTTGATTTCTCCATTTTTGGCTGTGCTTTCTTTGTAATTGTATTTCTGGTCCCTATAGCTTTTGATTGATGGGATGCATTATCATCCAAATCCATTTTGTAATACTTTATGTTATGAGGACTGTGGAAACAGACTTGAAATCTTACTTTCTTTTCTTTTTACAGAATCACTACCCAAGAATTTGGAATATCAGATGTTGTATTGGATTTGCTGGCCCAGTGCTTTTCTAGGAAGCCTTGTGAAGTCAAGGTGAGTTTTGTTCTTTTCAGTTTTTTCTAACATGAACTGCTCATATTGCAAAAATTGGTCCAGCTGTTTCCCGATGTTTTCTGGCTTACAGAGATTAACCACCATCAAGCATCTTGTACAGGCAAGATATGAAGATCTTATGAAGGAAGTAAAGGAAGAGAATATCGATGAAACTGCACAGTCATATCTTGACAAGGATCTTGATGCAGCATTGGATTCATTCGACAATCTATTTTGCCGCCGATGTCATGTGTGTGTACTATATATATATATATATCTTTTATCCTGAAACATTGACTTCTATTACTGAGACATGTTTTTATCCTAAACATGGCTTTTTTCTTCCCTTTTCTGCTTTCAGGTCTTTGATTGTAAATTACATGGATGTTCCCAAGAGCTAGTATTTCCTGTAAGTTGATTATTTTGTTAGGTGATCGTTATAATTCTCAGGACACATGATGTGATGCTCTAATTTCTTTTTGGGATTCAATTAGGCTGAAAAACAGCTTCCATGGTGCTCTCCAGATTCAGAAAAGGATCCATGTGGCCCAAATTGCTTTCGACTGGTAATTTTTTTCCCCCTCATGTTTGTTGAAGTCATTGGTCAATTAGTAATTTTAATTTCCCAGTCCAGCATTCTTTCAGTTTTATCTGAAAGCCTGTGTACTGAAAACATGTTAGCTTATGATCAGTTTATGCATGCTGTTTTTTCAGTTTCATCTCCTGGTACTAGATTTTCTGTACTGTTTCTTACCAGTATGCATCTCATGTGCATCAGGTTTTCAAACCAGAAGTTAATGCTACAGGATCTCCTTCTCAGGGAAATTGTGAAGAAAATTTGTTGCTTTCATGTAATGGTGTTTCTCAGGCGCCTAGGAGGAAGAGTGCTGGCCCATCTGTTCAAATGCGTTCCAAGGCTTCTCAAAGTGACAGTGGTTCACTGAATGCCAAGAATGTATCTGAAAGCAGTGACTCAGAGATTAGATCTCTAAATGACGTTGCAGCTGTTCAGCCTTCTTCATCACCATGCAAGAGTAAGCTCCTTGGAAAATGTGGTGCACAAAAAAGAAATAGCAAGCGGATAGCTGAGCATGTCCTAGTTGCCATGAGGAAGAGGCAGAAGAAGATGTTAACTTCCAATTCTGACCCTGTTGCCAGTGGAAGTCTGAGTTTGAAAGATCTGAATCTTCGTTCTAATTCATGTAAGGAAAATGAAGATGATAGTTCTTCACCGAAAGTGAAATCCCCAAGCACAAGGAGGTCTAGGATGAAATCTCCTGCTTTGGATGATGACAATTCTCTGCAAATTGAGGTTCCTGGTTGCCTACAAAATGATGTTCTGGCTATCCAACCCATGCCTAGTAATGATGAAACCTTGAGGAAAGAAGAGTCTGCAGATGATGATAAATCTTGGAAACCATTGGAAAAGGCCCTATATGAGAAGGGTCTAGTGATTTTTGGCAGGAACAGGTTGGTAAATTTATGCATGCTTTGGTAACTTCAAATGTCTAATTTTACCCGATGCAGATGCTTTGTCAATCCAAATAAAAACTTCTGTACACTTGTTTCTCTATGCATTTCTGGGTATATTTTCCTGGAGATGGCGCTTGTAGTTTTAATTGAATTTTGGTTCATTGTTTTGTATCACATAATAGCTGAAGGATATTTTACACCTTCTGGGTATATTGCTGGTTCTTACGTTTTCTTTGGTCTTCTGGTGGCTAAAATTACATGCTTTGAAATTATAAATTACCACTTTGTAGAGTTACATTACTTTATGTGCTAAATATAGTATATGCAATACAGTGGTAACAGGAAATCTTATTCTTACCTTAATTTCTAATGTACCGCTCTTGTTTTGTCATGCAGCTGTTTGATCGCAAGGAATCTAATGAATGGTTGGAAGACATGTTTGGATGTTTTCATGTATATGAATAGCTCTGAGAATAAGCTATTCTCTCCAGCTGGTGATGGCACAAATACTCTGGTTGAGGGGTGCAAGGTTGATGGCAGTGAAACCATGGTGAGTATTTTCTTTTTATTCATCACCTCTTACATTTTTCTCTTCCACCCATAGATGAGACGTAGGGTTGAGTATGGAATATGAATTAGGGTAAGGGAGCACGAAGAAGGTCAAGGTTTTTGCGGAGGAGAAATAAAGTTCGCCGGTTGAAGTACTCTTGGAAGTCTGCTGGATATCATTCAATCAGGAAACGAATTTCTGAGAGGAAGGATCTTCCTTGCATACAGTACAATCCATGCAACTGTCAATCTCCTTGTGGGAAGGACTGTCTATGCCTTGTGAACGGCACCTGCTGTGAAAAATACTGCGGGTGAGCAAATTTTCCTTAGAACTGCTTCAAGCATTCCTTATGTTCTAATAGCATTCTTCTCTCATCAAAATGAACAACTCCATGGAGCTTTTGAACTAAAGAAAAGACAGAGTCCAAATGCCACCCCTTCCCTTGAGGTTCTCGTCTACAAGGTTCACTTACAACATGCCAATTCCCAACCACTGAATCCCCCACCCACCCACCCCCATCCCCTCCTGCCCCTGCCCCCCCACACAAACAGAGTTAGACACCCAAAATAAAAAAAGGTTGAAGCAGCTGCTGCTGAAGCAGAGGTATAAAAATCCGCCTTTCAAATGTCAAAGTTGTGGCCATGAATGATATTGTTTTTGCTTGCAATATGCTCCATTGGAACTCTGAGATCTAGACGAAGTTTCATAATTTCAGATGTCCAAAGAGTTGCAAGAATCGATTCAGGGGGTGTCACTGTGCCAAGAGTCAGTGCCGAAGTCGTCAATGTCCTTGCTTTGCTGCAGACAGAGAATGTGATCCTGATGTTTGCCGAAATTGCTGGATCAGGTAAAACCAGAGTGTCTTTTGGTATCAATTCATTATGATCAATTATAGCTGTTGTTCACATCTTTAGTTTTTCAATGCTGATAGTAAGATTGGAGTTGCACTGGGTAACTTCATCTATCCTGTGACCCTGTTACATTGATTGGGGGGTTATATTTCTGATACTTTTTCCTACTCATTGAAAGATTAAAAGTTTATCTCCGTTAATAGCATTCTTTCAGTTGACTTATGGATGGTCTGTAAGAAAAACAAAGAAATTTGCTAGAATAATTTTCATTTTTTGGGGGTACCAATTATACACATTTATCTGGCAACTAAACTTAGTTTATTTAGAGGCTGGATCCATGCCATTTAGAAGCAATTTAATGATGATGGATGGTAACTAAGGTAGTAGCAAGCAAACAATTCATATGTCTGTCTGATTTCAAGTTAACTTGTACAGAATTAATGTGTTAACTATTGCACCAGTATGTCTTCAATCCTATTCAAGTTGTCAAAACTGCAATCTATTCCTGCTATGTATCCAGTCTGTCAGAGTGAATTTTCTTTGTAGTTACAATCTTTGTTTTGTTGAACTGACTTCTTAGTCGCTTTATTTGGTCTTGCAGTTGTGGTGATGGCACTCTTGGCACTCCTTCCCAAAGGGGCGATAATTACGAATGCAGGAACATGAAGCTGCTCCTCAAACAACAACAAAGGGTAATATTCTTCTGCTCTGAAACATTACATCATGTTTGTCGTTCTTATTTCTTTTGAGGATATGCTGTTATTGAGTGAGAAAAGTTCTAATGAATACTGGATGTTCACAATCAAAAATATTTTGTCCTTGGGGCCAAATCAAGGTTTTTAGAAATAAAAATTTCTGTTTCTCTTTGTTTTTTTTGAGAAAGAGGGGGGGGGGGAGAGGAGTGGGGAACACTGTTCAGTTTTTCACATAGAAACTAATATATAGGTGCTGGACCTGTTAATATTGATGTTACTATTCTATCCTCCTCATAGGTCAACCTTTTCAAATCTATCACTTTGCAATCTTGATTGAGGAGAATTTAGTTTTGGCATGGATGTATTGTAAGATATTCTTTACCAATAACCATTTGGTTGCTGAAGACAAATGGTGCTACATGTGCATTAATTTGCCTAATTTGTTGTGAAGCATCATTTTATGGCACCTTGGAAATGCTTTGATATTGAAAGACGTGTAGGTTATTCTCTCACTCTCTCTGTGGTGCCTTGCTTAGGTTTCATGTAATTGACTTTCAGATATATAATCACACATCACCATCAATTAGCAGAGGGTCACTTTCTAACTATGAGCTAGAAGTTAATGGGGGCAAATTATTTTTTGGAGTATAGGATAGGTGCCAGTATCAAACCACATCATCTACAGGAGTTGACAGGGAACCCATGCTCCAGTTCATGTCAAGGGCATGATTGGAGGGAAGTTTATTTAGGGTGTAAATGGATAGGAATTTGTTTGAGATGTGTTTGTTTGAATATAATAAAAAATTATTAAATATGTAGAGTTAAAGTGAGGCCCAAGTGGGGCCAAAAAGAAAAAATATGATGTGTTGTGAATATATGACAATTATCGAGAAATAAAAATTATTTAAATTAATAGTATTTTAAATTAAAGTGAAATTTTGGATTGAGAAGAGTTAGTGTCCAATTACACCCTTAATGATCCTCAGTTACCCCCCCCCCTTTTTTTTTGTGGTAGTGGTCCCTCAAGTTTATAGCTAGAGAGTTTTCATTGTTGAAAATGATATACTTTGTCACCCTTGCCAACAATCCTTGCAGCATGATAATGTGTTTATATTTAACCTATGAATTGGAGGTGACAAGTGGTCCAGCCTAGAGCTTTATTTACTTGTCACCCTGTGCTGGGCTTGTCATTGAAATCTTGTTGGCCAGTTGCAGAGTTGGAAAGATTGCAATGGCTCAGATCAAGGGCTCAGCTCTTTAGGCTCATGGCCTGGCAGGTTGAGCAAAGTTGGGGCTTACAGGCCCTTTAAAAATAATAGTAGTAAGAAACATAGTGAGCATATGGTAGAATTGGAATTTATAGTAAAAAAGTCAATTGGAAAATCTTGAACTAATTGCTTATGAACAAATTACGCTTGAAACCTAGGTCATGCTCATTGAAATGCTTTTTGCTTAGTACTGTCATTATTGTTAATTGTCATTGTTATTATTCTTTTTAGGTTTTACTTGGAAGGTCTGACGTGTCTGGCTGGGGAGCATTCTTGAAGGTAATGCACTATTGTTTAGTCTTGATTTTTTTCTTTTTCAGACTCAATTGTTTTTTTCATTTTCAGAATACCGTTGCCAAGCATGAATACCTTGGGGAGTACACTGGTGAACTGATCTCACATCGTGAGGCTGATAAGCGTGGCAAGATTTATGACCGTGAGAATTCTTCATTTCTCTTTAATCTTAATGATCAGGTAAATTTATAATGCTGCTTATATTTAACCTTTGATTCTTGGCATTACCTCCAGCCCCCTTCCCACCCCCCTAACACCCACACACACACACAAACAACACCCGTGGAGAAGACACACAAAATGTACAAACAAAAGTATACATATTACAAAGTTTATGTTTATTTGCAGTTTGTGCTTGATGCTTATCGGAAAGGTGATAAGTTGAAGTTTGCCAATCATTCCCCTGATCCAAACTGTTATGCAAAGGTAAAAATCAAAGTACAGACTTATTGATGATGGTAATCTCCAAGTTGTATGCCTTATCTGCATCCCGCTTTATCCATTACGTTTGCCTTTGCAGGTCATTATGGTTGCTGGAGATCACAGAGTTGGTATATATGCCAAGGAAAAAATTTACTCAGGAGAGGAACTATTTTATGATTACCGTTATGAGCCAGATAGAGCTCCTGCCTGGGCAAGAAAACCTGAGGCATCTGGTTCGAAGAAAGAGTACGCGGGTCCTTCAAATGGTCGTGCAAAGAAGCATACCTAATAGGATTCATTTCGCACAGATTCAATTCTTTGTCATTCTTTTCCTGATGGAAAGATGATTCTGGATACCCGTAGATGCACTTCTAATCAATTCATTGCCATTGAGATTAATGGCCTGCATCTCTGGATTAGTCTAACAGACCTTTTCAATATGTTTATGTAGACATTTTGTATTTACCTTTAGCTGGAATGAGCTAAAGGCTAATGGATTTCTGTCTTTACCGTTCTGAATAACTCAACTGCTGATCAATTTGTTGCCAGTGAGACCATTGGCGTGCATCTCTGGGTTAGCCTAACAGACTTTTTGATTCAGTTTATCCGAACATTTGTTAGTCTCCTTTAGATGGAATGGACTACCTAGTCTGTTGTTAGATTAGGTTGTCCTGTGAAGGGCAAATACTCTGAAGACTATATTAATATATTATTCTTTGCATATTCGTTGCAACTTTTGGCTGATGGTTTTGCATAATTATGATCCCGAAATTTGATATCTATTGCTTGATTGCTTTTGGTCGCTCTTGGGTTTTAATGGCAGTTTACCAGCTGGTTGTTGAGTAGGAGAAGGCACTAGCTAGAACATTACCAATTTACCACCAGCTGAGGGAAATAGCAATTAGCAACCCAGGTCAGTCCCACCACGTAAAAGCACAGAAAGAAACCCTTCCCGCGAATGTATTGGGTTGTTCTTTTAGCCACTTTAAAACATTTGTTATTCATAAAAATTAATTTTAAAAAAGAAAAAAAAACAATTTAGCCTTCCCTACCCTGACCCATGTAGCTTGATGCAAGGAGTCTAATCAAACATTGGGCCTTCAGATTAATATGAGACTTCTCTCGATATCTTGAGTGGTAGTCTTTGACTGTTATTATACGAAAGGTCTCCTGCAATATAATAAAACAATATATTGGATTCCTTTAATCTATTTAACGTCTCCTCAACATTTTCGGCCATGGCTTTTAACTACGAAAGGTTAACGCCTGTCTAAGAAAGTGAAAATTTCGAAATGATGAAAAGGTAAAGTTGATAGCGGTAGTAAAGAGTTGAGGCATAGCTCGTTACGTTACTGGAACACAAAAAAACTGGCACCATCTTCATCTTGGCCTCTCCCTCTCTCCCCTCGACTCATACTGTTGGTAAAACAAAAACACAGCTTTTGCTTTATCTCTTTAGTCTATATTATTTTATACAGATGGTCTGTGTGTAGTTGCTAGGAGTGGGACAAGACCGTTTTCAGCTTTGAGTTCAACTCAATCTTGTGGAGTGAGTGAGTGTAGGCAATCAGTGTCAACATCCTCAACCTCCCCATGCTGGCGTGTTTTGCAGAAGAGAACCGTGACAGCATGAGGAGACGCAGCAGCCATTGCTTAGCTGCATATGGAAATGGATGCCAATTCTTTCTTTTCCCGCCGTTACTTCTACTTCTTTCGCCTGCATTCCTCTCCCCTGCCGCTGCTTGCTCCGCCGGCAATTGTCAGGTCCCTCCTCCTTCTTTTCACCGCTGTTGCTGTGGAATTTGAGTATGCAGATCCGTGCAGCTTCACTTTCCCCTTTTGAATTTCATCTGAATTCTGTTTGATTTTGACAGCTTCTGGACTCTTGTATCTCGGCAACTGATTGTGGGCCTGGCCTCTACTGTGGAAACTGCCCTGCACTGGGAAAGACTCAACCTTTCTGTACAAGAGGACAAGCTAATATCCCAACTTCCATTGTAATCATCTAAATTGTTCGATCAGCCTTGTCTTGCTTTTCTTTTTGTAAGAATATTCTTTAAATTCCTTTGCGCTGTGTTGTATTTGTTCTAATATCGGTGATGACTGATGAGGTCAGATAAGTGGGCTGCCGTTCAACAAATACACATGGCTGGTTACGCACAATGCGTTTTCCATTGTCGATGCTCCATCGTTGACCGGTGCTCCGAGGATCACATTCTACAATCAGGAGGACACTGTTACGAACCAATTGAGGGTATGGAATTTCTTATGCAGCACTCAACTTTTAATTGTGTTTATAGCAGAATCGTGTTATTTTATAGTAAGTTTCTTGTATTTGATCTGTGCTTGCTTTTTTGATTGATTGTCTTCTTTAGAATGGAGTGAGGGGATTGATGTTGGATCTGTATGATTTCGAGAATGACATCTGGCTCTGCCATTCGTTTCATGGGCAATGTTTCAACTTCACAGCCTTCGTAAACCGATCAAACTCTCTCTTCATTAAATTAGTGGTTCTAAGCAGTTAATGTCAGTAGTTCTTGAAATGTGTGCTTTGGTAATCTATCAGGGACCTGCATTGGATACATTAAAGGAAGTCGAAGCATTCTTGAATCAGAACCCGACTGAAATTGTTACCATCATAATTGAGGACTACGTCCGTGCCCCAAAAGGATTAACAAAGGTTTTTACTGAAGCTGGTTTGGATAAATATTGGTTCCCAGTTTCTAAGATGCCAAGGAAGGGTGAGGATTGGCCCATTGTTAATGACATGATAAAAAACAATCATCGCTTGCTAGTTTTCACTTCTGATTCGTCAAAGGAAGCATCTGAAGGAATTGCTTACCAGTGGAGGTACATGGTGGAAAATGAACGTAAGTACTCTATGCTGATGTAGTTTCTTGTGGATTTGTATGCATTTTCTTTGTGCACCAATTAATCTGTAGTTGTTTCAGCTGGAGATGGTGGTGTGGTACCTGGTTCATGCCCAAACAGAAAGGAATCAAAGCCACTCAACTCAAAAAGTGTCTCACTGTTTCTACAAAATTACTTCCCAACAATTCCAGACGAAAATCAAGCTTGCAAAGAACATTCAGTTTCATTGGTTGACTTAGTTAATTCCTGTTATAAAGCTGCAGGAAATGTGATGCCTAATTTTTTGGCTGTGAACTTCTACATGGTACTGAAATTTTGACTCAAAAAGGACTTAGAATCCTTATGAATTACTAAGAATTCTAACTCAAGGTTTTGCAGCGAAGTGACGGAGGAGGTGTTTTTGATGTTGTCGATAGGATGAATGGTCAAGCATTATGTGGGTGTCCTACAGTCACTGCATGCCAGGTTTCTCTCTCTCTCTCTCTCTCTCTCTCTCTCTCAATTGAGTGGTCTTTGGTTTTCTTGGCATGGTTACACTGCCAAAACTGTGCAGAGAAAATTTGATACTAACTCTATACATAGGGTTGGTACTCTGATTATCAAACTTACTGATTTTTAGTCTTGCTCGATATTAAAAATTAGAGGACTTCATAATGTTTTTATTCCCGTTTGATCATTGAACTACTTCACACTACTAGTTGTCAGTATTCCAATTCTCATTTTGAAGAATGGTGGTGTCACAATAAGCTATCGTGGGAAGAAAAACCTTCATGTTTCTTCATAACTTGAAATTAGATCTCGACTCCCACACAGGACTCCAGTTCTTTAAAGAGAATATCAAATAGAAAGAAAATTCTGGCAAAGAAACTTGCATAATTTACGAAATCTGCAACTAACAGCTGGACTAATTGATTGTCTATCTTATATTCTTGCTGTCCCTAACCCCCCCCCCTTTTGGCTCCTGTCTCAGTCTACACTAGAATCAATTACTTTCTACTTCTATTCCTCTTTGTTACCAGAGACAAGAACTGAAATTCAGGCCACGACCGCATGTTATTTGTTAGGAAATTGAAATTGATCTGGTACTTGTTGCTTCTTTGAGATAATATTCTCTAAATAGAAAATAACTGATGTGCCAATCAAGAGGTTTCAAGAATATATTTGTACTTACCTTGTTAAAACAAAAGGTAATTTGTCGCTCAAAGCTGCTATTCTTGTGAATGTGATTTTGCATATTTTCATTGCATCCAGCAACAAAGGCTAATATTGAAAGTTCTAAATTATCCACGGACTTTCTGCAGGCAGGAGCATCTCATGGACGTTGCAAGAATGTTGCAGCCTCCAATACAACTCCAGCAACAACCAGTCCCGGTGGAAGTTTTTCTGGCTTTGTGCAGTTAACTGGGGCTGCTTCCAGTATCAATTTTCCAAGTATTATGGTTCTATGCATGTACCCCTTCTCCATTCTGTTATTTCTGTTATGACAAGAACCGAATTACTGTTTATTTAACGGATTAATTAAGCTAGTCGGGGGTACTGGCATCTAGCTGTTAGTTTGTAAAATTTTGGATTCAGAATAGATATACCAATCTTATGCTAGTGAGTGAAAGGTCAAAGAAATCCTTTCAAGACTTAAATATGATGAGAACAAAACTGAGTTAGTCTAGGAGTTTGTGTAGTGACCAAAAGGAACGAGAAAGCATTAATCCCCCTAAACCGAGTATGTTTTTATCAACTTTTTGTTCACGCTAGTCCAATTTTCATTTTCCAGTAATTTTCTGGTCCCTTCAGTACACTTAAATTTGATGTGGATTATTTTTTATTGCTTAAATTGAATCAGATTGCTTCACTGATAATAATAGATATATGATTGATTAATATATGTTCTACCCTGGATCATATCATACCATACCATGATAATATCAATATTAGCCACCACAAAGAAAGGACGCAGACGGGAAATAGTATGTTTGACAAGCATGATCCAAATGTGTGTGGGTCTCTGCTACTAAACTGTTGAAAAGCATGATCTAACTGCATGTAGGTCTCTGCTACGAACTTCAGCATAATGAAATCAGCTGGAAAGAGTTTTGGGTAAACAAACCGGGGAATTAGTATCTTGATTGCTTTGTTGCATATGTTTCATCAAGATCTATACTACACGTTGCTGGTTATTTAGCCCCAGAATACATTGATCTGTTAAAGAGTTTTACTTATTTATTCTTCAAGTTAGAACCCAAGAACCAGTACTCTCTCTCTCTCTCTCTCTCTCCATGCAACACTTTCAATAATATGCAAACCAAACAACCATATGTTTTTGCCTTGTCAATTTATCCACTTGATTTTCAGCTATTACATCCTTTTCTCAGCATGGAAAGGCGATGGTGCTTAATTTCTTAACTTTCTTTGTACGCCATTTGATTGTCACATTAAGGAACTTTGGTCCGTTCTAGAGATGCACTCCTTCCTGCTGCCCCATATGTTTTAGACCCTACTGACAAATTAAGAAAAGTTTGTTCGTCCATGTGTATGATTTCTTTTCTGTGCAATTTGCTTCAATTTGTTTGGAGAAATTTTAAGTTTGACATTGTCTTTAGAATAGTTCTTCATTTTTCCTAGCTTTCTTTCTAGGCCAGTTGAGATACAGTAGCAGAATCTAGGATATGGATGGCATCGGAATATTTACGAGTTTATTAGTATTGGAGCTTATAGACTGTAAAGAAATTGAAAATTGCACCGGCAAACTATTTCCTTTATTTCAGTCGCTTTGCAGGAAGCTGCAAGGTATGTATAGTTTGCATAAGAAGAATCCTAAAACATAATTCAATTTCCTTCAAACAATCCGGATATTGAAATGAGGTCTCCACAATGAAGAATAATTTGACAAGAATGACCAAAGGGGTCCACCACCGATTTATTAATTTGACAAGGACAATTTGTACATATTGTATAAATTGAAGGAGCAATCTGTACACACTGTACTATGGCAGCACCAAGATTTATGCACCTCAAAAGACAGGCCAGACAGCAAGGCCTTCCAAATTCAGCATTCCTTTGGGCACTATCTGGAGCGCTGGACTTATGGCAAGTAAGCCAATGAAGCAGTCCACTGGAACCCTCATACCCCAAACATTGATCGACTCCAGTTGGCGACATTTATTCACAAGGACCAGAAGTCCATTTTCAGTCACATGACGGCAGCCCCACAGGATAATAGTCTGAAAGAGATTAGGTACAGATATACAAATGAGACTGCTTAGCTGAGAAAAGCAAAAGGAGTGCCGACAACCTCATTTTTGCTCTCAATAATCGAACTACTACCTCTATGGGTTACTCGCACAAAAAACCAGTCATTTTCATTTGTTCTTCGTTTTTGAAAGTTACTTTCCACGAGGGGAAGGGTTTCTTCAGGAAACAAAGTAGTCTTATTACCTTATAAGAAAACTAAACATAACTCAGAACACTACCTTCAAATGTGGGCAGCTATCTGCAATGGCAACTAAAGATGCATCTGTGATAAATGTACCACCAATATTCAGGTGTTGCAAAGAAGTAGCTCTTGAAATCTGTTCCAGAGAAGAAAACTCTAAATAAATTCATTTGCCCAGCAAAACATATTTGAGGTGCAGAACAATAGATTTAGCATTTCTTTGGCAAGGGAATGATTGCTGAATTTTGGAAGTCAAAAACAACAGAATATAGCTATAAGAGCCCCTCCAAAATTTGGTTTTTACTTCAGTAATAGTCCAAGGTGGCTGAAACCCACTGTGCATTTGTTCAAAGCAAAATACCAAACCACAACCCCGCCCAGGGCAGTCAACAAGTAAATCAATACAACAATAGTATAAAAGGCTACAGCTGAGGAGCAGATGGATTTAGAAGCCTAGAAATAGCAATTAGCCCCCTAATTTGCAGGACAAGTATAAGCCAGCGACAGCATCCTCGATGCTAATACTTGAAACCGGTGCTATTGACACTAACCAGATTACATTAAAAGACTCTTTATTTTTACCAGAAGGTTAATGAAAAGAATCATAAGACCATGGAATTAAAATTTGTCCGGTCACACTCAAGACTTTCACTTTTGTAGGGGACCACCACTTGTAGCAACAAAATACCACTTATCAAACATAGTTCTTTTTCATGGAAAAGATGTGAAAAAACAAAACATAAAACGTCGTCCAAGTAGAGAGACAACTTTCATTTCATCAATACACAACAATACATAAACTACAATTAATCAAAAGATAAATCAATGCACACAGAACTGGATGATGAACAACACCAAAGTCTGCCATCAATATAAATGCAATCCTTAGCAGGATCTAACTGAGAATCTTCAAAAGGTAAGAATTTAGAATATCAAATGCCAATTGAGATTGGAAATAGTTTCGTCCTTCCTAAACTTTATCATCATATGACCAGATATTGTTGAATCAAACTCTTTGTAGGAAATGATCCATCTCCCCCCACCCAAAACCCTCCAGAACAAAAATGAGACAAAAATTTAAGAAGAAGATGGTGCATTATTCTTCTTCCTCTTTTGGAGAAGATGCTAGTCCACACCCTTAAAGAAAATTCTCTCTTTTAAGTATGAGAAAACTGAATACAGTAACTTTATATCTTGCTGTTAAGAGCCTAATAGATTCTGACCCTAGACATATGGTAGTTACACATCGGATCAAGCAACTCAATTAACTGACTTAACGACCATTCTACATTGCAGAATTAGATAAATCTCTAACAACACAATACAAATCCATATGTTATTAGACCAGGAATAAATTCCATAGAATTTTGTGATTCATACCAGTTGGACAACACCTCTGTCTGTGATTCCTGTAGAACCCCATAAAGAAATTGAAGATAAGTTGCCAATACACTTTGCAGTTGATAATTGGGACAATCCATGATCTGTTATTTGGCAGCCCCATCGACTCCTCGAACTGAAGATATAATGCAAAGCAAGATAATTAAACTATATAATCAGAAAAGAAAATCTGAATTATTGCTACATTTAGAGATAATCGACTTAAGATCAGTTTTACTATCCAAGAACTACTACTTAATTTTGTTCTTCGACAGATGAACAAGCTACAACTGCCTATGTGCCTAAAATGATCGTGTCTGATGGTTACCAAGCAACCTATTTCCTTCTACCACTGTAAGCAGACAATTTACAGACATCATAATTATTGGGAAAGGTAGCTTTGGAAGCAAATGGCCGTAACTCATCCGAATCTTCCCCGTTCAACAGAGCATTTACTCATAGGAACAATAAAATTTTCATCAAGTTCTCAAAATAACACCAGTTTTGTAAGCAACTCCATCACAAAGAAGGTAAAAAGGCCTCTCACGCTGTTCCAGCACTTTACCAGAATCAATAAAGTCATCGACTTTTTTCACCAAAAAGAAAAAACTTCCAAGTATTTTGTCAGACATCCGTTGAATTAGACACAAACTTCTATCTGCAAAAAGCTTAAAGAAGTAAGAAATTATTACATGTCGAGCTCCTTGAGACTATAAGCAAGGCGAACGAGGCGAGTTGTGGAATCATCAACCATTTCCCACCCAGAAAAGCTAAGCCTGTCTCTTCTGGCCAGCGACTCATTCACTCCCTGCCTCCATTTCCGGCACACACTGCTTGCCCTTTATACACACATTACAGCACAGTAAAAACGAATTTCCAAGTATCAAGAAAGAAAACAGAAGGCCAGAAAATTCACACAAAAACAAAAAATTAATTACTGAGCCAAATCTTTGAAGCAAGGGATGAGCGCAAATATGTGAGCCAACAGGTCCGTTGGCAGGCGATCAATCTCAGCCTCCATCATTCCCAAGCCCTCCTCGTCCACTTCCTCTCTCTTTCTCCTCATGACTGATTCTACACGCAACCCAACAAGTCCAATGAGGAAGGAACCTTACGGGGTATATATTGGGAAGTTCTTGAAACAAAGGAGAAAACAAGGAAGAAGAAGAGAATTGAATTTAGAGGCCTATGGTGAATGCCAGAAACCACAAGGATACGTACATGTCAGTCAATTATTACAGCAGAGAGAAATGAGAATCAAGAAAGTGTGGACATCTTTGCGTCATCATAGCTTCACTTTTACTAATGAATCTTCCCTTCTTTCGATGACACCATGTGAATTGATGGATGGCTTTGAGAATCTTCATTCCAATTGACTTTTCAAAGTTTTGTTTTTTCATCATCCCGATGTAGCAAATAAAAGTCATGCATATAATTTAGTAATTTAGAAAATTAAGACAATTCCAAATTATAAAAGAATAATATTTTTTTTAGAATAACCTTTTGTCTTTAGGGTCAAGGTAGAAATAAAATAAAAACATTATGCAATTACAAGACCTATATGTTCCAAAGGCATAGGATTGGAAGCAGGGATAAAATTAGAAACTTTGTTACGAGACAAGTTTATATTAAGAAAGTAATATTATTTAAAAAAAAAAAGTAAAACACAAAATTTCAAAAGATTTTTTAAAATTAGATCTATCCTTAACTTGGCTTGTACCGAGAAAAAGAAAAAGCTAGAATAAAAGATGAAGCCCTCCTTCCTCAAAATTTTCAAAAAAATTTATAATTTGTAATAAAAATTTTGTCTACGTGTAGCATGAACATGGAGGGTAACTTGATGGTGCTAGAGCACCATGCGCAGTCCCATTCGGAGATAAGAGAAATATCTTAATATTTTTAATAAAACAAATTGAATTTTTTAAAAAATTTATAAATATTAATAGTGATAGAAATTTTAAAATTAAAAAATATATGATAAATTAATAAATATGACATGTCCCAACACCTTTCATGCAGAGCTGTTACCCTATATGGATCTTAAATACTTTGTCAAATGAAGAAATTCATTAATTATAAAGTTTTGTGGAAGGAAGAAGAAAACAACATTTTTACGCAATATTTTCCTTTTTACACCAACAAATTTTCTCACATAGATATGCAAGTTAATTGACTTCTTCACGATTCCCCTTGTTTTGCTTGTTTCATTGGTTAGTTTTTATTACTATTCTTTTATATAAATATAAATATAAATATACAAGACAAATGCATCATATATAAATTAATAAATTATTTGCTTAATATGTCAAAGAAACTATATAAGTCACTAGATATCTGGCATGGTAAGCAATATCGATCATTAATAAAATATGAGATAATAGGTATATTAATTGGATTTTTAAATGAGTATTTTTGGTGATGATATATATTAATATTTAATTATCTCTTCGCAAGTTAGGAAGGAAGCAATCTATTCACGCTTCTTATCCTAGTTGGAAGCAAAGACTGCAAAGATATATATATATATATATATATATATATATATATTAATTGAAAAGTAGTACTAGATTTCCTTTTTGTTTTGGGTTATTCTATAGATTTTTTTTATTTATATATATATTTTTCTTTTTTTAGAGACATATATAGTTAGACAAATCGATGAAAAATATATTAAATATCCTTATATTAATGCTTATATATATATAAGGTAACTTCAATTTTACTACGAAGATATCCACACACATATTGAAGAATATAAACAATATATACGGCATAAAAGTGGAACATATCCTTAACAACTCAGCATACAGCAAAGATAATCAAGAACATTGATAACATTAAAAGATTCATTATTTATCATATAATATTTTATTTATTTATATTTTATAATATTAAAACATAAATGATCTTGAATATGAATGAACTCCAATATTATTAAATAATAATTGAATTAACTCAAAACAAAATTAAATAATATTTAATTTTAATAGAAATCGAGTTCGAAAATATAATGTTAGATTCGAAAATGTAATGGGAAATGATATTTTTCTATATTTTTGGTTTTCAATATATAAGAGAAGTATTATATTTTATTGTATTGTGATATAGGATATATTTTACAACGTATTCCTTATTAACCATATTCATTATATAAATTTGATATATTTTTTAGTTAAATTATTATGAAATTTAGTTTGACGTAATTTTTTTAAAAAAAATCGGGTGTAATGCTTTTATTTTTATTTTTAGTATATAATTATATACATATAAACGATTTGAAATATAGAACGGTGAGAATTGAATTTGAAACGGATGAAGATTAATTTGAAAGCCCAAAACAATGCCATTCGACAAAACAAATGTGGGCCACACAATCGAAGCCCATTCATTATTTATCCTCATTATAACAAAGACTGACTCAAAACAAATTGTCGTTTCGATTATTTGTGTTTTGTGGACTAGCAGACCTTAAATGTGGGGCCCAATGGACATAATATCAGAATCACGTAGAAGAAGCCCATAGCCGGCCTATAGAAGGAATTAGTGCAACCTGTCGAGCCCATTTTCCATGTGGTCCCTACTGCCCAGAACTATTCGAACCTCCATATCGATACGCCCTTAGTAATCGTGTGATATGTCTCGGACCCTTCATGAAAGCTACGGTCAAAAGCATAGTTATTGTACACCGTACACTGAGTGCGTACAATCCACTTCTAGCATCTCTGCCGTTGATCAATACAGGGATCTGAAAAATCACCAAAAGGTACAGTCCAAGACTGACACGTCACCACCAAACTCACCATTGGAAAAGCACAAGTTCACGTTGAAACAGAGGCCAATCAAATCAACACTCGAGATCGGACCAGTATTGACTTGCTAAGAGATTTCGACCGTCAGATCAAACGTATGGTCTATTAGCACACATCTCAAGGCAGCAGTCCATTATCCAAAAGCCTGACGATTTTGGAAGGCTTTTGCTTGCCGTTGAGGAATACGCATTTAATTTATGACGTCGACGATGGAGACGTTGATACTCTGGTGGTCCCGCATGTAGGGTGGACATACATAGGGCCGATACGAGATCCTATTTACCAATAGGAAAATGCCACGTATAGGATCTGTTGAAAAAGCATGGCAAAAGTATTAAGTTTCTAATGAATGCGTACACAGCATTATTTTGCGTCCGGCTAAGGTGACGTTGGATCGGACGAGACTGAAAAGTGCACTTCTACCCCTGTCAGTTACCTATTTAAGTTTTTCTTTTCTTTTTTTTCTGCAACTATTAATAAATTTTTAAATATTATATAAGTGTAAATAAATAAGAATTAATTTGAGATAAATTTTATAAAAAATTAATATTAAATATAATGTGTTATGAATAGATAATAATTTTTAAAAAATAAAAAATATATAAAATAATACTCTTTCTATCTCAACTAAATTGACAGTGATTGAATTGATATAATATTTTATATAAAAATAAAAATTATAATATAATAATAGTATAATATAATTTAGAATAATAAAAATTGGGTCTCACAATATGTTAAATTTAAATATATAAAAGTAATATACGTGTAATATATTGATTATTTTATAATATAATACATTAAAAAATTTCATTTTAAGAAAAATATCACATTTTTTAGAATAGTTTAAATTAGTAAATATGTCGATTTAATTAGGACGGAGGGAATAATATATTTGAATTAAAGTAAAATTTTTATTTAAAATGAGATTGAGAGTAAGATTTATTATCTTAAATTATTCTTTGAGTATAGATATATTATTTAATATCAAATTGTAATAAAAATTAGTAGTTAAGAGACTGGGGTTGGTAGTGAATATTTAGTAGTTTAGAAGAAAAGTAAATGTACAAAAAATTTAGTAAATTTTGATGGAAATAGCAAAGTTACGGAGAGGTAATTGTTAAACAAGAAAGGGCAAACTCCCAACTCAAATGAAGCATTGGGTCATGTGATTGGTTTAAGCCTTTCAAGGACTTTTGGGACACTGCTTGAATTTTCCTTTTCTTTTAGAGGCATTGATAAATCGTAAGCGGATAACAATTCGTTTAAAGTGAATTTGTAGGAGTATAATAAAAAATTATTAAATACGTGAGTCAAATAAGATTTAAAGTTTAAAAAAATAATATGTTAATAAATGATCATTTTAAAAATATATATATAAAATAATAAAATTTTTAATTAAAGTATTTTGAATTGAGACGAGAACCGTGATTCAAATTCTAGTGAGAATGAGAGGGATTTGTGTCAACTTTTTGCTGCTGTTTAAACAATAATATAAATTAATAATTTGTTCAACTATATACATCAAACCAACAACAAAATTTCCCCTCCAAGCAAAAAAAAAAAAAAAGCATATAAATTCATCATGCACGTGAAGCTACTTAACTAAAAATAATAATTAATTGTCTATTAAGTTCAACTCATTAAAAATATACAATTTTAATATATATATATATATATATATATGTGAAATAAATAATTTATTTGTTCAAATCATCTTTGCTTAAGAGGGTTTTCAATCCATGTCTAGGTTGGTAATTTCTTGGGAACACGGTCATAGTTTAGACTATCGTTTTTCTTCATTAAGAAATAGTCATATCGAATGACATTTCACTAGAACTGGCAAAACAGATGCATTCCAATATTTCTCTTCTTTTGCCTAAATTGGTAGGAAGAGCTCATTCCTTTCACTTTCTTAAATAGAAATTTTGAAGACAGATGAACACAGCAGCAAGAAAACCAAGTTGAAGTTAGACACGAAAACAATTTATAAATGCTCTGTTTTACTTAGTTGCCAACCCTCCTTAATGAGATAAAGATGGCAATCATTCATTAAGGTTTGATCATAAACATGGTATAGTCAACAAACTTGTCTTGCAATCTATATACAAGTTTCCATCTATTGCCAAAGCAATTGCTATTTCAGCTTCTCATTATAGAGTTCACTCAATCAATTCTAATAAAACAAAACTTTGTTATACTTTTATAAATTTGCAGTAGAATGTTTTATATTTAAATATATTTTTTTTAATACTTACTATTTTTAGAGACTATGAACTATCTGCTCAGATGTATAAGTTAGAATTCTTTTATTGATATTTAAAAGGTCACTCGACTATACCAAGAAAACCGAGCGTGGGAGTAGTGATTGAATGTTCGGTTAGTGATTTTGGAGTCTGACTTGAAAAGGTGTTGAAACGATATTTTATGGAGGGGAATGAAAGGCGTTGGAGCTGAACAGTAACAAACACCATTGATTTGCACTCGCAGAAGGAAAGCAAGCAAAGTGGAACAGTACGGGAACTGGTGAGCAAGCAAGATTCAAGAAAAGGAGGGGGAAGCCAAAACAAGCGTGCCTCACGTGCAGCACAAAGGTGCATACACCTGAACAAGAATTTTGTAACCTCACCTTCGTTTCTGGTCAATTTTAGGACTTTCAAAACCCCGAAGGGATGCAGTAAAAGGACTGTGCACTGTTCAATGTTCAGTTCCCAGAACCAGAGGTAGACCGGTCAAAGCTGAGAGCCCATTCCAATCTAACCTTGCCTTTCTAGTTTTTCCTTTTCTTCCTCAAATGCATTGATTTAAATATAGTTAGACCCCCGCCCGCAAATCATAGTTTCTTCTTGTGCTCTGCTTTTTGTGCTTTCCGCCACCAAAGCCTAATAAATGGTTCAGTAGTTTTTCTCATTAAAGCAAGCTCAGCCAACCCAAAAAAGTCGAATTTTCAAGCAGAGGAGGTGTACCATTAAAATGGGCTTTGCATTGGGTGGAAACTAGAGAGACCCTGCTAGAAAACTGGCTTATTTCTTTCTTTTCTGGCGCTTTGATCTCTGCTTTTCTATGTAAATGGCGAACATGCATGGCAGAGCCAACTGCTCATCTGCTTCGTCTCCTGCTGATCCAGATGACTTTTCTCTCTTCTTACACCAGATAATGCTTCGTTCATCTTCCTCTTCGTCGAGTCTGACGGTGCAGAAGGGCAAAGAAATGCAATCTTTCGCACCCACTTGTAGTCTGCCGCCGGAAGACCAAGACTTCCGGTTCCAATCATCACCGTTCTATGGTCCAGCCCGGATCCCACTACCCGAGCCATCTTCTGGCTTAAACTCGTCTACATCTGTCGGTTTCACTTCTTCGGGGGCTTGTTTACCGGAGAGTGCTGTCATTGTGTCTTCATCCTCCATTAATTCAGCTGATAATGAACTCAATGAATACGATTGCGAAAGTGAGGTATTCATCTAGAAATCTACTTCAGATGTATATCCAGATTTCAGTTTTTTTAGCACGTATCTGAATATTGTTACGGTGCATGTGTTAATTTGTACACGTAATGGGTTTATGTAGGAGGGTCTTGAAGGGGTAGTTATGGAGGCTCAGGCAAAGCCAACTACATCGCGCAACCCATCCAAAAGAAGCAGAGCAGCTGAAGTTCACAATCTGTCTGAAAAGGTTACCAGTTACACCATATTTTATTTTAACTGGTGACACTTCTCAAATCGTTTTGAACATTGTGATATGTTTGCTGCTACTTTTTACTAGTAAAGTAGCGTGCTTTATCTTTTGATATGTCTGTGAATTGTACAGAGGAGAAGGAGCCGGATAAATGAGAAGATGAAAGCATTGCAAAATTTGATACCGAACTCAAACAAGGTAAGATCACTTGCATAACGTTGTTTAATGCGTATAAATTTTGAATTCTGGAAAGCATCAGCAAAACTGCAAAAGTGACATAGGGAGGAGAGCATCTAGACTTTAATATTTTGAACCTCCATGCTCCATACAAAAGAGCCTTTTGCTTTTGGTTTTTGCGTGAGCTACTGTATTATGGGGTTGTCGGGGACATTTTTCCTTCAATTGATGAATATTTTGTTCTGTTATTGCCTAATTTTTCATTTTTACATTTCTGGTATAGACGGATAAGGCCTCGATGCTTGATGAAGCCATCGAGTACCTCAAGCAGCTTCAGCTCCAGGTGCAGGTGTGTTTACTTTTTCTCTGCCAATTGCAATGTGGTTGTGCATCCAGGCAAGATTTGCATTTTTTTTTCCCCTTTCATTTTCACATGTTGCAGCCCCTGTGACATTAGAAATCACATACATAATTCATGTATCCAGGCTTGATTTTCAGAATTGGTGAACTGCCATAGACTATACTACATGTTTGAGAAAATTATCAATCATCACTTAAGGTTCACATGTTGGCAGTTTTTAAATCCTGAAGTCTTACTAATGGACCTGTAATGTCTAGTGGAATGAACATCTTACTCCACATTCCTTCTCTGATCAGTTTCTGGAATCACGGAAAGACAGAATTAAGTTCTCTAAGAGTTTGACAATGCAGCAGAATATTTCAAATTCTGTAGAAACCAATGGTATACTAATTAGAAATGGTGCAAAAACTGTCAAATATTTGTGCAGTTCTTATAGCCTGTAAGCAGTTTAAAACAAAACAAAGCAAATTCTGAGTGTTTAGCCTGACAATGTATGTACACCTTGTGAAATTTCTTTAGTTAACTATGCTTTTATGATGGTTTTGGAGTAATTTGAAGATCAGCCTTTTCTGTGGATACCTTTTGGCTTGAAGCAAAATAGCCTTTGAAGACCTTAGTAATCCTTTCAAGATTTTTCTGTTGCACGAATTCTGTGCTCAAATCTTATAACTTATTTGGAATATAGAAGGGACTTTGCATTTTGCACGGTTCATTTTGGTCCAACCAATATGGAATATATCATATGTGTACTTCCCTCGTTCTACAGAAACTGTTGAATAGTGAAGGATGGAGTGATTATATCTTGTAAAAAGTTTGTTATTAATGTCGCAAGTTGCTATTACATTACGTTGTTTCTCATTGTTTTGACTATCATTTTTCCTTGATCTTTTGCTAGTTCTACTTGCTATGTTTTAGATATCCAAAGCTTCAAGATGAAGGTGCTACTGCACAATATTTTGGTTAATCAGGTTAATAGTGTTTGGTGCAAGGAGGCCATTCTGTTTAATTGTTTGGCTAGAGTTCTTGAGTACTTAGACTGTGCATGTGGCTTACTTTGCGTTGCCTGCTGCTCATGGGAGTCATGTATCTACATTTCATCATCATCTCAGCTGCTTTAGGCCTTGCATCTTGTGGTATCTACGTTCTCATGATCATTCATCTTACAGTAATTTCTTTTCTCCAGTTGTTGACAATGAGAAATGGCGCTAGCCTTTATCCTATATGCTTGCCTGGAGTACCGCAACCAACCGAAATTTCCCACATGAGAATGAACTACCGTGAGGGAAACAGATCCCTGAATGGGAACATGGCACGCTCAATCCCCTTGGACCAGACCACCCCAAATAATATTTTGTTCACACTACCAGACCATTACCCTAACCAAGAGCAGATACCAGCCAATTTAAGGAACTTGAATGATTCAGACTCTTTTGGGTTGGAAACATCAACCCAGATTCATCTGGAATCCTTGGAGCTCCCACTCCCTGGATGTTCTAAGGTAAGTTCAGCATGATCTTGTGGCAAAAAAGAACCAATGGCAATGATGTAGTAACTCTAGCCAGTTAATGTTTCTGTAATGCAAAGGAAATTTGCCCGGAGGATAAGTTTCCTTCTGAACTAGTAAAGGCACCTTCAAGAACAACGCAGTAGATGGGTTGTCTTCACCTATATACATGATGTATATATATGCATAATAAGGTTCATTTTTCATGCATTCCTTTAATCCTGCGTCAAATTATCTGATATGTTGTCATCAAGTAAGAAATATCAAGTAGAGGAGAAGTGCTGTTGTTTTATCCAGCCCTAATTTGTATATATTTGCAAGAAGGATACATAGGAGGGAAAGCAACAACATTTGTTTCCTTTAATCAACAAGCTTCTGACTTGGAAGAAAATTCATTGGAGGCATGCATCCTTGGTAGAGACCAATCAAGAAAGTTGTTCAGAAATTCTGACTGTGAGACGGTTCTTGTATCAAAATTTGATGGCTGTCTGTGACTGTAATCAATTGAAGTCAATGTTTTTATCATCCACTCATATTAAACACCTTAATTTCTTCAAATTGATAATCATCTTTAATCAGCAAACATGGTTGGAGAAATCCATTGAATGACTCTTGTAAAAAGAGAAACCTGCAACTTTTGAGGCTAGGCCAAATACTAAATGATTGTCTTCGGTGCTGGCAGAATGCAAAAATATAGTATCATGTTAAGCTCTATATCCCTGTCTTGAATACTTGGGGCAGTTTCAGTATATTTGATATTGGGATAATGTACGAAGTTGCTTTGGTTATCTGACTACTTAAACAGGAACCTTAGAATGTTCTAAAATCTCAAGATAAGCCTTGTAATCGTTAATCACTCTTGCTGTTTGTGTTGACGAATAATAAAAGAATGTGCTACTATGGCCACAGTCGATTGCATTATTCTGCTATTGAATTGGGCATCGAGTTTGATACGTTGTAAACAATATTCTCCAATTTAGCACAAGAAGGGCAACTAATATTCCTCGAAAATTTGTATCTCCTCTCTGTGAGCAGAGTTGCAAGAAAAATGAAAAAAATGCAATCAAAGGTTGTTTTTGATTTTGTTGGGGAAGAAACTTAGGCTATATTTGGATACCAATTTTTCAATTCTTATCCACACCCTTAGACTATGGGGTCTAAGATTAAAGTTAGAATATCCTTATTATTCAACTACTTAGGCAAAGGTTTGAGCCACGTGACTTTGTTGTCATCTATTACAAAACCTTCTTGTGCTACAAAATTGCCCTAATTTTGCTTAAGGGGTTGCAGTATGCAAAATGAGAATGCCTTCCTTCTTGACTTGGAAATTTTGTTGTTGTTCAAACTTTCAATTCAAAGAAATAGATGGAGTTTCTTCAAAGATCTTGTCTGTATCTGACACCAGTAGATGTGGAAATGTGGATGGCCAAGGACGTTTTCGTGCTTCGACCTTTTTTTCTTGATAAGTTTACTCTATAAATTATAAATTAAAATTAAAAATTTATATTTAGGTTGATGTCAATTTTATCGAGTCGACGCAACAGTTACTTTGAGCCGTTGCCGATTCGATAAGTTTTGTCGAGCCGATAAAGTCAACAATTCAAGCAATCGATAGTCATAGTTAACATCGGCACCACGAGGTCGATAAAAAGAAAAACATATTCTTGATCTTTCGACACAAGAATTCTGCACGATCATTGGGAGTATTCTTTGGCCGGAAGAAGCTCCACGATCTGTTAGTGGCTCGATTACAGTAAGTATAAAATGAGAGTGTCGCCCAGAGCTCACGACAACAATCATCAACCAACAACTTCAAATTTCAATTGCTTCTACTTTGTCATCATTTACAACTTTCCAATCTAAAAATTCAATTTTTTATAGTTTTCTTACCGTTTTATTACAACTTTCCTCTACAGCTTTGTTTCCAACTTTCCGTTCTTCTTTCTAAGTTTAGATTTTTTCGGTACGTTCCTTTAAACAAGTTAACACAAGTATCGGTTTATTGTTCCAAAAAAGTCCTTCCATTGGGTATTTTCAACTGATTTTCTTGAATTATTTCTATAGTAAGTTCAAGGAACCCGATCCCTTATTCAAAAAAGATCTGATACCATTTTCTATTTCACCATATCAGATCGTTTGTGTTTATAGCCGAACAATTTGATACGAGATATATTTTTATCAATTAAGTTACTTCGTATTACAATCGCTATAAAAATTTTAGTAAAGTTAGTTTTAACTAATTTCTTGACCACAAACTAATGATAGTTCAATGAATCTGATTCCATGGCTGAATTTTTCCATTCCCCCTACATTAGATTGATACACTAATTCCACGCGTAATTCTCTCCTACTGTACTTGGAAAAAATGACTAAAAATGAAAGCTTGTACTTTCTTTTTTTGGCCAAACAAAAAATAATTACTTGTACAAATTTGACATTTGAAACAACAAGGTCTGTATTATTGTAAGACTTTTTATATTACATAAAGCAATTTTTATATGAATCATGAATTGGACCAAGTGCATTAATGAGTTATACCGTACAATTTGAATTATATGCGATACAAGTCATTAATGTATTTGGTCTATGGACTATTAGTTCATATTAGAATTTTTTTTATTGCATAATCTTATCTAGATGGCATCAATCCCAAACACATCTAATCAAAATCAGAACTTCTTTTGAAGTATTATTCTTCATTTGTTTTCAAATATTTATTCATAAAATTCTTTACACACATATTAAAAGCGTTAAAAATAATATTATAATTTAAATAAAATTTATATTCTATCCATATTAAAAATATGACAGTTATTAGTTGATAAATTTTTGTCAAGAAGTAAGAATAAAAAAGAGATTTAGAAAGTTGTGTAATTGATTTAAAATAAATGTAGGGTAAAATGAAAAAAAAACTAATAATTAATTCTAAAAATATGTACATGAACATATATTTTGAAATAAAACAAAAATTTTTTATGAAAAAATATTGTGAAACGAATAGAGTATTGCATTTTTCGACCATTAAATTTAATGTTGTATATGGGAAGCAACTCTTTCCAATCCAAACATTAAATTTAATAGAGTAATAAAACTTTAATTTAAAATAATATTAATTTAAATAATTTTTATTTTTAAAAAACTGTCATATATTTACAACACATCATATTTTCTTCTCTCACATTAATGATTGGATTCTACATTTACTCAACATTTAATACTTCTCGTTTCAAAATACTTGTTCATGAAATACTCTATACACAAATTAAGAATGTTGAAACAATACTATAAATTTAAATAAAATTCATATTCTATTCATATTAAAAGTACGATAACTATTACTTTCTCCATCCTAAAAAGGAAGGATGTCAATCTAGCAAATAGCATACAGATTAAGGAATTGTTAAAATTTATATAATTATAATAGAAAATGACTATTATATCTCTGAGTAAAAGTAAATTTTTATTAATTAGATTGAGAATACACACATATTTAATGAATCAAGTATTTATTGAGTAGTTGAATATTGATTGGGAATATACATAATAAATGCATTCTTAATTTGTAAAATTGACAAATATTTTAGTATAACAAAAATAAAAAATTTTGACATCTTTTTAAAACGGAAGGGGTAGTTGGTAAAAATTTTTGAGGAATAACAAGAAAAAAGAACTTTGAAAAATTATATAGTTAATTTAGAATAGACGAAGATAGAATGAGAAGAAACTAATCGATAGTTGTAAAAATATATACATGAATATTTATTTTGAAATAAAATAAAAAAATTTATAAATAAGTAGTATTTTGAAACGAAATGAGTAATACTTTATTAAATTTATCTCAATCTTATTGTTATTCAAATACAATTTAAATAAATTTTATGATTATCTTTAAATAACGATTATAAATTTTCTAATCAATTAAAAAAAATTATTTTTCCTTCCACAAACAAAAGAGAAGAAAACATAGAACGCGACAGCTAGACGATCCCCGGGTCCAATTCAAGGTGTGAATGAAAGAAAAGAAAATGGGGAAAAAAAAGAGAGAGAGAAGCTCTGGGACACGCGTGTGCTTCACGTTCGATGACGCAGAAGCAGGGAAAAAACAACAGAAATATAGTCGGATCAAAATGGTCTTCCTTTCTCCCTGCTTGTTTTACCCGCCACCATTCTATTCCCACTCGCTCTCTCTCTCTCTCTCTCTCTCTCTCTCTCTCTCTCTCTCCCCTTTTCTCTTCTACCATAACTATTAAGCACTGCCAAATTAAAATACTACTAGTATATATATCCTGAGGACCTGAGGTTGTATAACGGTAATCGCACACACCCACACCCACACTCACCCACACAGAGTCCTTTGGTTTTAACGGTTTCAACAACCCCTTCTCTCTCTCCCTGTAACCGTGTTCCCCAAGGTTCGTCACCTCTGTATAAATTTAGACTCACAACGTATATAGATTGAATAAGAATCGAAGGAAACCCTAGGATTTTGAAGATTCAGCAATGGAAGCTCTGACGAACGGTCCGAAGAAGCAAGAGAATTTGAACGGAGGTATAACTGATGGACCGACTAATCCAATGGTGACGCCTTTGCTTACGGATCTTTATCAGTTCACTATGGCCTATGCTTATTGGAAAGCTGGCAAGCACGACGAGAGAGCTGTGTGAGACTTCATTTTGGACAAACTTTTTGTGATTCTAGATTTTTTTTCTTTTTTTGGATTGATTGTGTGTTTAGTTAATGTGTATTGGCTAAAGCTAGTAGTGCTTGATATGTGTTGATTGCTTAATTTGAATGTGAATATGATGAGCTAAATGTGATTTTCTTTCCAGAGATATTATGAGGTACTAGTATTTGATTGTTTTTAAGAGTAAAAGGTGGCATGAAAGAACTTGTTGTCTAGTTAATGTGAATGTGGTGCTAGAAAGGCTCATATTCTATTCGTTGTCAATCATATCAATCCTAATGATGGACCAGCTACTGGGAAATATAACTCTGAGCTAGGATTTTTTTAAAAAGGTTTTATATATTAAAATTCGTGCCAAAGAGTTTCAAACTGAAGAAGTTTTTCATTGTTGGAACTTTACTTCAGCCTGAGAAACATTAGCGAAGAACATTTGATTTCCAATAACACGGGGACTTGTTCTTCCAACCTTCATTGTTCTAATACAAGTATGGTCTTCTTCTATATAGAAGTTCCTACTCTTGAATTGATTGCTTTCTGCTTGGACTCCATTCCTAATGCCATGAAAGTTACACTTTGTTATTGCTTTTTGTTTGTTAAATTTTGTGAGTGCCATCTTTTGATCATGCAACTTCGCTATAACAAATGCACTGACTCTAAATTTTTTTTATGAATACATGAATTACCTAATGTCTGATATCTTTTATGTTTCAGGTTTGATTTGTACTTCCGAAAGAACCCATTTGGTGGTGAATATACAGTGTTTGCAGGACTAGAAGACTGCATAAAGTTTGTTGCTCATTTTAAATTTACAGAGGATGAGATTGCTTTTGTCCGGGCATCCTTGCCTCCCTCATGTGAGGTACACCTGTTTGATGGCTACTATATTGAATAAGTAGGAATTTAGGTTGCATTCATAAAGCAGAGAAGTAATGCCTGGAATTATTGATGTGGAAACATCCCAACAATAAATGGGATTTGTGTTCCTATTTCCCAAACAATTCCCTGTTGAATCAGTAGACGGATAAATAGGCACATTTCTACACACTGTCAACAACCTTTATTGATAAAACAAAGTATTTAATTTGCATCTATTTTGTTTTGTGGTGCCATAAACAAATAGGTGTCTTGTGCTTACAGTTTGATTTGAACCTGCCAATTCATTGCAAGTCTGAACTTCACTAATTCTTCTAAATCACAGAGGCCTTGGTGTGAGATTAGCAACTCAAGAGTTCTGTACAAATATATCAGTTCTCATGCAAAGTTATATTGGTATGGGATTGCCTAAAAAGGGGGAGCAAATATGTCATCTTTGTCGTAGTTGGTGATTTCTGAAGTATCTAATGTCCTTGAAATTTTAGACTATAAGCATCAAGGTTTTCATTAAAGGGCTTAAGATTGAGAACTTTTGGCTCATCATAGAGTTCCATGGCATCTAAGTGCAAAGTTTATGTGATTTTATTATGTCTTGATTTTGTCTCCAAGGTAGACCAGGCTCGTGTTACCTGACCATATTATATTTTGTCCAAACATCACTTCAACTATTTGTCCCAACGCGGACTTCTTTGAATGCCTAGCCTTGAAAAAAATATTCTGTATTTAAGGTGACAGATAATGTTTGAATGACTTAAAAGATTTGGGGTAAAGGACTGCTGGGTCACATGCGTAAGCATATTGGGCCAGTGGTGCTTTCCCAAATAGGTTTTGTGCTAACATTCTCTCTAGGTGTAATATTCAACTCTTGGGTACAAATGCTTTGATTAATTGTAATATTTTTCTCTGGGTTTCACAGCATGCATGATCTGGTTTACCAAGTGATTCTCTAATTGCTGTATGTGAATGAATCTAGGATCGCTTCTTCGACTACCTTCGGGGAATTGATTGTTCTGATCTTGAAATATATGCGATCTCTGAAGGATCTGTTGTCTTTCCCAAGGTGCCATTGATGAGGGTCGAAGGACCAATTGCTGTGAGTACTTAAAACTGACATTTTTTTCTAAGAATATCCTTATCATGAGAATTATTTTTCTATCGATTGCAATCAAAGCTCAGAAAATTTGCCTATCTTATTGCATTCTTAGTGATGATTTTACTTGTTAATGAAGGTGGTCCAACTTCTGGAAACTCCATTTGTCAATCTTATTAACTATGCATCATTGGTTGCCACAAATGCTGCCAGACACCGGTTTGTTGCTGGGAAGTCTAAACTTCTTCTTGAGTTTGGGCTAAGGCGGGCACAGGTAGCTTTTTCTCTCTCCACATGTAATTTTCTTTAAATCTTTTCAAATGTGTTCACCATGAAAAGATTCCTCTTTCCTGACACACATAGGGTCCTGATGGTGGCGTATCAGCATCAAAGTATTGCTATATGGGAGGATTTGATGCAACAAGGTGATTTCCTCTGAGATACTTGTTTTCAGTTGACTAAGCTTTGGATGCTGCTCTTAAAAAGTTGTAAAATTGTCAGTTACATGTTTGCAAGCTTAATCAGTGTACAGCTTTCATCAGTATTTCTGGATTTTTGAAATGTCACACATCTATGTACAATGATTGGTCTCAACTCAGTAGGAAGACCTTGGTAGCATGAAAAATTTCTGTGAAATTATCCTGGTTCAACATTGGTGGCAATAAACTGCTTAGCCAATTCCATACTTCGAAACAATCTTTGCTCCCCCTAGTTATTCCTTGTCAGCTATTCTTCTCCAAGTTCTTTCCGTTCTAGTTTGAAATATCTGTAATAATTCATAAATCTAGATTGCTAACTGTTTCTTGGATAGCACCAGCACTATTAAGTATTCCTTATTCTGACATGTGTTTGAGTCTTGGGTATGTCTTTGAATACCAACATATTTCTATAATTATTTTATTTAGATTAGTTTGATCTCCTTTGTGTGTTGATCAAACATATTTGCTTTAGAGGTTTCCTTATATTTCAATCTGCTATTACTATGTCTTTGTTGGAAGTCAGCAATGGTTCTCTATAGTTTCACCACTATTGCCATGTATATTGCATGCTATGCAGTTTTTGTTGGAAAAATCAGGAGTAGATCCCTGTTGGTACTTAGTTAATGACGCTGACTGCTTTCTTGATGGTATGTTTTGACAGCAATGTGGCAGCCGGGAAATTATTTGGAATCCCACTCCGTGGAACACATTCTCATGCATTTGTAAGCTCATTTATGGTAGGTGAACTCTTCCCCATCTTGAAGAAGCTTAAATTGCAGCCCTGTTTTCAGGTGACAGAATAAGCTTTTTGGTTATCTCGCGTTGTATAGATGCTTGTAAAAGTGGCATGAGGTCTTGGGCAGTAATTTAAAAGTGTCCCAGAACTTCTCTGATTGTAATATCATGAAGAAAGCGCCTCTTGAAAGAATTTTTTTGGAAGCCTCAATTCTGATTCTGGTCCCTCAAGCCCAAGCCTGAGACAATGTAGAAGACTTTGCTTCTTTCCTTTGCTAAGCCATAAGCAGTATTCACTGTGACCCATTGCGGAGCACTTTCTCGCTAATGTAGTGAGATAAGTGTGAAATTATCCTCCACAAGACTCTTGATGTTTTCTATATCCTGTTACTTTCTATTAGAATGTTTAAGTAGAGATGGTTCTTTTTTAAGATAGAAATAAGGGGATATATTGACATAAAATTGCTTTGGCTTTGGAACCAATTAGTTTCTTTACCTGTCAATGTTAACTTCATATCTTTTCTCCTGTGATCATTTCAAGGTGCAATTTTTACTTCCATCATTCATCACCATAGTGGGCAGAATATATCTAATAATTACTTTGAACATGCATATATTTGTGCAAAATATTCTTGGCATCTGATCCTTGTCTTCCTTCTTACCTAATTTATGTGCTATGTTGTTAATTCCACAATTGGCAGAGTCCTGATGAGATTATAGAGAAATCGCTCCATAGCCATGATGGGAAAACTATTTGTGAGGATTTCGTTATTTTGGTGCAGAAATGGCTAAGCAAATTAAAGGTGTGGTGATGTTCAGTGAAATGCTTCAAGTTCCTGTGCTTTCTTTTATCAGATAGCATGTGAAAGAATACTGGCCTTTTCTTTGCATGTTCAACGCATCATACATATTGTTCACTTTGTTTGTACTTTAGCTAGGAACAATAATCTACATTTGATAGTAGTCACTTGACCGATCCAAAATTATACCCTTGGACTCGGGCTACTCTTTTGTGTTCTAACCTATTCATGAGTTGGTTTTACATTATGTACCTTCTAATCTTGTTATTCCTCCTCCTGCCTAATCTCGAAGTTCCCTACTTAATGTGAACTTTAGTCTGTTGGATACCTATTGTTTATCAAAATCATGGAAGATGTAACGCTTAGAAAGAATGTTTGTACCCAACCATCCTCAGTTATCATGCATACACAGTAGTATTGAACTCTATGCTTGTGCAGTTAAGGGAATGCAAACTGTAGAATACGTGAAGTGAGTAAAATCATATAATTGACCTGTGAGAATATTAAGCTGCTGCAGGTAGAATACACTGTTTGGACACACTATTTGAGCATTAGTGTAATTATTTTGGTGTTTCCACTCTCGCAATTTTGAAATCATTACTAGAAAGTTGCAAATTGCGTTTGCCTTGTTCAGGCTTGAAGGTGCCTTTTCTCTTTAAAAAAAAAATTGAAATATTACAGCAGTGACTGAAAGATTTGAAGTTCTTCAGGTGAATGTAAAAGAGCTGATATAGGAATATTGTATACACTATGTATGAATTTGGTTGTGTTACTGTTTTGGTTATTACAATACCATTGGTATCTTCTGCATAATTGTTTCTACATTTTTGTTGTCTTATCACTGAAAGAACCTGGCTTGAAGTATGATCTAGGTATACTTATATAAAGAGGTTCCTGAAAGTTGCATTGCACTGAAAAGTTATCTGCTCCTACTCTTTTGAAGTGCATTTCTGTATAACTTTGCTTATGGTTTCCTTTCAGTGGTCAAATTTATTAGCTGGAATTTTTGGTGAGACAAATCAAAGTGAATTAGCTGCTTTCACCTCATATGCTCTTGCATTTCCCAACAATTTTTTAGCCCTAGTTGATACGTATGATGTAAGTAAAGATTTTGAATTGTTTGTTCTTTTAATATTGGTAATTTTTTTCAAGCTGCTCATATCTCATTTACTTATGCTGGATTTCTGACAATTTTATTTGATGTTTATCAGGTAATGAGAAGTGGCATTCCAAATTTTTGTGCAGTTGCACTAGCTCTAAATGATTTAGGGTATGTCCAAAAGTTTCAAACCTTTCCATTCAAACCTAATGAAAGATACACTGCTGATCTGCCTTTGAGGAATGGGATAGTTCCCCCCCCTTTTTTCTTTCTTTTTCTTGCCCCTGTTAACAGTTGATTTTGATGGTTCATCAAATCTACCAAGCCTATGCATTGAACTTTTTCAGATGCACACATATGGTACATGGCTGAGAAACCAATATCTATAGTAAGGGAAATGCACCATTGTGTCCCTTTCTTGGAGTGGTATAAAAATGGCTAGATAAATGTGGATTCACCCTAATTTCTGCAGGAAAAACATTTTATGTCATTGAATCTGTTCGGAGCTAATTTACATAGAGCAATTATTCCCTTACTTCTTTTGGAGAATGTTAGAAAGCTTGGTGTTTTGGCTTGCTATACTTAGCTTTCACTAGTTTAAAGCTCTCTTCACATTTTCACATTCTACTTTGGGGACTCAAATAATATTTTATTCTGTGGCATTTAGTTTTCATGCACTTTCAAAAATGTCTTGTGCAGGTATAAAGCAGTAGGCATTAGATTAGATTCTGGAGATCTTGCATATCTGTCATGTGAGGCTAGGAAATTCTTCCGTTCTATTGAAAAGGAGTTTGGTTTGCTTGATTTTGGAAAGATGGGTATCACAGCTAGTAATGACCTCAATGAGGAGACTCTAGATGCGTTAAACAAACAGGTAAAAGCTTTTAGTTTGTTGGGTTCTAAGCAGGGGTTTCTGTTGTTTTAGCACATTTTCTATGACTCTTATTGCCTGCTCTTCGTTCTGGTTTATTGATTGGCAATATGGAATGTAAGGTTTTACTTTTGCCAAATACAATGCTGCATGAATTAAGGCTTGGAGTAATGTTTGCCTGTTTAATCAATATAAACTGCAACCTGCAATTCTTTTGAGTCTGCAAATGTATCGCCTAGTAATTATTTAATTGGGCTTTGTTGTAGTAAATCCAAGCCTGGGTTAGAATGAATAGCCTAATTAGAGTAAGGGTAATTAGGTATTGGACTTTATATATGACCTGGGGCCAGAGCTTGTATTATGTTGATTATTAACCAGATTTGTGAACTTCTATGCATTTGAACAATGTTCTTACAGCGGTTGACTTTTTCTTGCACAGGGTCATGAGGTGGATGCATTTGGAATTGGGACTCATCTGGTTACATGCTATGCTCAACCTGCTCTTGGTGTAGTCTTCAAACTTGTTGAAATAAATAATCAGCCTCGTATTAAGCTTTCTGAAGACGTTTCAAAGGTTTGTTGTAGTCATGCAATATTTATATGCCATTTGTGTTATGATATAGAAAATTCTGGCGGTTGTGTTTTAGGTCTCTATACCTTGTAAAAAGCGGAGTTACAGATTGTATGGGAAGGAAGGTTACCCTCTTGTAGACATAATGACAGGAGAAAATGAACCATCTCCTAAGGTATTTGATGGATTTTGAGTATTTTGTTGTTTACCTTCTCGTCAATTGAATGAACTTTAACATATTCCTCAGCTATGTTCCTTCTATCTTCTTGAATTATGATATCCTTCTTCTGTCTTCTCTATTCTTGACATGAAGTATTGCAAAAATAATTTTACTCCTGTCATATTCTTTGAATCTATTTTCATCTCATTGCATTATCAACCCGTGAGCTGCTAATATGATTTATGTAAAATGCTTCTCGTATGATCTTCAATTAAAAATTTGACGTAACTTATTGATGGAACACTCTTCTTTTCAACAAATTCACAGGTAGGTGAACGAATTTTGTGTCGCCATCCATTTAATGAGTCAAAGAGAGCATATGTGGCACCCCAGAGGGTTGAAGAGCTTTTGAAGTGCTTTTGGCCTGGCAAATCAGGTGCAGTTTCCATCTCCTAGTCTGCTGGTATTTGTATGTCTAGTTAAAGCACAATGGAGGGTGTGGTCCATTAGCCTTCATATCAAGTAAACAATACCAAATATTTTCACATTCTCAGTGAACACATTTGGATTTCCAAAGAGTACACTTTTGTAGCATTATTTGCATAGAAGAGCCTGTCTCAATTTACACATGTTCCTTCCATAGATTAGTTCTGGAACCTATTTATTGGCTCAAAGGCCTCCTGCAATTGGGGTGGCAATTTTAAGATGCAACCACACTTTGAATGTGGAAAGTCTAGAAACACTTCAGAAGTATAAATTTCTTAACCTTTGTTAGCTCATGTACAGTGTCTACGAGGGCTAAGAAATTTGGGGGCAACTCTTATTAATGCTGAATTACTGGCAACCTGTTGCACATAACCAGTAGAAAGCATAAAAATCTCTAAAAAATTAGTTTTACAAAATTGAAAAATGATGCATTCTGCAGATTACAAATTTATAGTTTGAGGTTCTAAAATGCAGAGATTCTTGTACATGGTAAGAGCAGAACAAAGGGCATGAAAGACTTAGTCTAATTGTTTTAATTTGATGAGGGAATTCCTACTATATCTGATGATATATGAAGCAATCATGCACTTCTTTTGTCTTCCTTGTATTGCTAGAAAATATTTACTTGTTTTAGACCTCTTCTTTAGCAATCATGTCACCAAGTCCTTGTGCAAACAGTAATATGTTAAAAAAAATTTATATGACGAAGAATAATTGCTTCAGTAACGGAGTTTAGTCTGATATCATAATTCTTTGATATAAATTTTTTTTTAAAAAATCAAATATTACTGTTCATTTGATCTTTACACTTGTAAGCTAGCTGTAGAAAGGGGAGTTTTGCTCGATTAAAACCTGTACGATCACCTAGAAGAAATGTCTTTGTGAAAGAAATAAAGAGAAATTCAATAACCTTATTTTACTGTTATTCGGCATTGTACTGTAAACATGCATAGACTTGAAAGCTGCTTTTTTTTTTTGTTTTTGTTTAACTGACACTGGGTCACTGTGAGTTGCCTGAAGATAAAGCAAGAGAAGAACTGCCGGCTATCAAAGAGATAAGGGAAAGGTGCATTAAACAGTTGGAACAAATGCGGCCTGATCACATGAGAAGGTTGAACCCAACCCCTTACAAGGTATCACTGTTGATTTTTTGCAACCTGACCCTACGTTTTGGTGTTTGGCTGATTTGGTCTTACTACATTCTCCCCCTCCACCCCCCACCCCCCCCTTCTCTCTCCTTTTTGGTCTAATTTACTACTCTTTCCTTTGAGGGAAAAATTCTCTGTCATATAGACCTTTCAAGAAATCTCGATTTCTCATTCAAAATCACATTTGTTTTGACTTGGCCTCCAAACTAATCAAATTTGCCTCAATGTCCCATTTTCGTTCTCTTCATAATAGTGAATGATATGCCTACCAAAAGTGGACCAACTGCTACATATGCCTAATTCTTTGTTTCATGCCATTTTTCTTTCCCTTTTTCCCCTATTGGTGCAATCAGGGTAATTTTTATATGTAAATTGGTCCAATTCTACTCAACATGTAGAGTATCATTCGACAGAGATTAGAATTTTGATGGGACATTACATCAAATTTGATTTTTTGCGATGTTAATTGGAAACAAATGTGAGTTTGAATGGGAAGTTGGGAGTTCTTGAAATGTTAAAATGGCAAGTGGAATTTCTCCTCTCTTCAATGGGCCGTCTATTTAGCAGGTTAGTGTAAGTGCAAAGTTGTATGACTTCATCCATTTCCTCTGGCTCAACGAGGCACCTGTTGGAGAATTGCAGTGAGACTCGAAATCTGGTACTTAGTAATCTTTCAGGCAGTTAGATTCCCATTAAATATAGCGGTGATCTTCTCGAACGGTTAGGCATTTCACATGTTTGATATGATATATTTCTTCAGTTTTTTAGGCCGTTCACTTCCATGTTGTCCTGGAGAAAACAAGCATGTATATTTGTTCCATATTTTGGTCCATATATGCAAGTGTGTAATTCTTTTGGCAGAAGAAACTGGATTAAAATAAGGCTAAGTAAACCGGCCTCCACTTTTTCTTTGTTTCGGCCTTGTAGAGGCTTTAGTAATAAAGGTTTGGGGTTTAAGTGCTATTTTTTTTTTTTTTTTTTGGCGGGTGGGGGTGGTTGGGGTGTGGATGTTTTATTTTAATGTAATTTTATTTTCATTTCCTCGCTTTGAAGCTTGTAAAGGATTGTGCATGGAAGGGGTATGTATCATGTCTTTTGAAATCTCAGTGGCTTGTGTGAAGAAATGCCAAACATAAGTAATGGCAATTCCATATAGTGTTGTGTTTTGTTTTTGTATTAAATAATTTTGACATACAATCTTTGCTAAACAACAATGAGCCGCAATCTCAAGGGGTAGCTTTATGGTCTTAGGAATTAATTTTTGTACAAAACTCTAATACTAATCCAATGAGTTGTCTGCCAGTGTCTCACGATAAATATATTTTTCATTAATATTCTTGTCACAAATCTTGCTCAGATTTTATTTTATTTTTTTTAATGTATATATTGGCGAGAACAATTATGAAGAACATGGGTTATTGCAGCACTAGGGTAATTTTCCCTGATCTTAAGCGGATGATAGGGTCCCCTCTGCCCCCGACCCTGCTGCTGAATGCCATCGCCAACTAATTTTTACATGTACAAAATTAGATTGACACGGTTAAGTCGTTCAGCTGTATCCACCCATAAGCGCAGCGATCACGCAGCTTCTGTGCTATTGATGCTGCCAACTCCACCAGTGGCCGCACTTTAGCAAGCTCTTTCTCAACTTGTTTTTTCATCTTAACCTCAACCTGCACCAAAATTTGTTAAGCCTTCTAAACTATGGGCATATTCATATTCGTCACTGAATAAAATATATCGCGGTATGTGTAGAATTCAAATTTTCAACCATGGTTACATGAACATAGTAATCCAATACCTTGTCAATGCAGCGCACAGCATCCAAAATGTAGCAGAAGTACGCAAGCTGTTTGTAGAGATCTGCTTCAGTGTACTGGTTACAAGTAAAATAACAACAGTTAGTGATCCATAGTACTATCTTGTTTTAATAGGATGGAGATAGAGAGAGATGCATAACATAAGCGAGACAAAGGATTATCTTGAACCTTTCTAACCAGACGCCCGTTACAGCGGGGATAGTTTGGACAAACAGTTCCCCTGTCACAGTCCCCGACTACTCGCAAATTCAAGCTACGAGTTGTACAGTTGCAAGTTTCATCATCGCACTGTAAAGAGTTTCGATCGAAGCAGGAAAGAATCAGAGTTCATTAGCAGTCTGTAATTCCACATGCTGCAATCTAGTAGCCGAAACACAAATTTGAAAATACGCTTACCATCATTAATCCTTGGTAGTACGTTGAAATGAACCCTTCTGCTTGCCTTTTCACCTATTAATACCAAGCAGAGGTTGGCACAAAAAATGTTTAAGTAGGAAACATAGTTGCAAGGTATAACCCATCACTACTACGATAAGATGGAAACATAGTTGCAGGATATAACCCAGAACCACTAACTCTAAGATAAGATGCAAGATTACACTGATGTAAGAGGTCCAATCAATAATGTATTTCCCTCATTAAAAGTCAATAGAGAAATAAATGTCTCGAAAATGATGCAAAATATTTGAAAAAAAAAAAGGGGAAAAAATCATGATTTTTAGCCAAAAAAATACTAATTACTCTATTAGTAAAATCTGCAACTTCTAAGATTACGATTGAGGAAATAAAACAAAAATATGTACTATTTTCTATTCTTAGGGATTCCAAAAGCAAGAGGTTCAGAAGTGAAACACAAATATTACCTGATTTGCTAATAATGCAGAAGATATCCTCCCCTGATCACCTTCCTCCGGGCATTTAGGACAACTCGATTTAATCCAAAAGTTGGCAACTGCTTGTGAATCGGAAGGCTTTTGACTAATTGATGAATATATGGAGCTGACGAGAGGTGGACAGTCAAAGGTACTTGAACAGCTAGGACATGACAAAACCAAAGGCTCACATCCTCTATATCTGCACTCAACAAATACATAATGCATTGTTGTAATGTGAACAAATTAATCGAAGAAATAATAATAATAAAAATCATCATCATCTAATTGCTGATGTTTGTATTTACTTTCTCTCCCGTTAAAATTCAAGTAATCTAAAAGAATAACACATAACGGATTATGGAGCTTGTAAGATGATAACCCATATACTAAGAACGGGCTCCAACATCTATTCTTAAAGATTACTACCAGCACCTACTAGCTCAGGAACTGATTATTTACCTCTCCTCATCATCAAGCGCACAAAACAGCATGCCTGAAGGATCATCGCTGCTGGCTTCAGTTGTTTTGCTCTGAAACTAGAAGATTATAGGCTTTGGTGTCAGTTAAGATTTATATACCAAAAGGCTGCAAGAGCCATTAGGTTAAGGTTTGGAAATAACATGGCATTTACCTTGGATGAGTCAAGTCCTAAACAATCAGCCAAACGTGCTGGACTAGTTCCCTGAATTGGTGCACAGAGACGTGATACCACAGGATGTATCTGTAGGACAAAAAATGGCTGTGTAAAGCTGAAAGACTGGAAACTGTAGTATTGTATAACCAACAGCAGTTGCATGTCAATGGCCACTAATTTCTTTGACACACCTGTTGTGCCAAGTAATAATCAATGTCAATCATCCATTTCTCATTGCCATTTTTCAACTCATCAGGATGTCTTGCCCGCTGAGAAATCCCTGCAGAGGTACTGGATCCTTCCCCCTGTAATTGGATAGGAAAAAAGTATTGCAGATATATTCATTTGGGGAGTGAATGGACGAAAGGGCATTAAAAAAGACCTGTTCGCAACAGATCACATAAGGTACAGTATCACCAGCTGAGCAACCAGTCACATATCCATTTTTCCTCAACCGAAGGGCCACCTAGAATAGGAAACCCACACAAACGGATAGTTGGAATGGCAGGCTAAATATTCTTCTTGACTTAGAAGATGGGATAGAAGAAGTGGTTGCAGGCCCTTACTTGGACATGAGGCTGACTTTTTGCATCAGGGTAAGCTTCTGGTGCTTTAGTTAATGTCTTTGTGATGACATACTTTTCCAGAGCTATTTGTCCGCACCTCATGTCCTCTTTCACCTGAAAATTTACATAGTCCGTTTACTAATTCAAACTATTAGAATTTGCCCTATGTTACTGGGCTAATCTAGTTAATACTGTGCATTTCAGATGTCAACAAGAAAAATACTTTTTTCTATAGGTTCAGATGATTACCTTCACAAGCGAGTTGTGTATTGATTCAACCACATCCTCACAAGACCTATCCACAACAAAGACATACTATTAGTCATGTTCTTAAATAAGTGCAATCAGTGAAAATACTTTGAGATTAAGGACAATTTTAAACATAACACATGACCTCTAGTACCAGCAACATGACAAAATTAACAATAGCGGGGAAATGATCAAAGCAATGGCTGTAACAGCAGTAATAGTTAAAATTAACAATAGCAACAACAATCTGTAATACAAGAAAGCATACCCATCGGATAATATTTGACTTAGGCAGAAATCTCCCACTTCCTTTGATATCAAGCTCCAGTCTCGGCGAACCATATCAAGACCTTTCCTCTCAATGACCTGCAAGAAGAAAAAAATTAATGACCGGTAATGCCATAATAAGAAGAAACTTGTAAATAAGTCGAAAAAATTCAGAGTATTACAATTTCCAAAATGCTACCTCGTAAGGCATTCCATCTTTAAACTGCACTTTGACAGCTGCATATTTCTTTTTCTTAAGCAGAAGCATTCTTTTGTACAAGCCATCGAGATCAATTTCTAAGCACCTATATTTCTTATTGACCTAAAAAGGAGAAACACGAGGAACCATAAATAAATTGTATTAATAATGCAACAAAACTAAATTCTACTTCTGGATTCTGTCATCAGCATCAGAAAGTAACATAAACTATTACAGTTCTAAGCGAAGAAGGAAAAAAAAAAGAGAGAGAGAGAAAGATAAAAGATATTGACTGATTTGTCAAAACCCTAATCATAAATCAATTGCTAAAAATCATGTTCTCTGTATTTACTTTGATGGATTCTAACAATGCATGATACTATACTAGTGATACTATTTGCACATAAAACAATGAAAAGTGAACCACCCCATGTATAAAAAGATGCAGAAATTTGATCAGGAAATTTAGTTACTTTGATGATCAACTAAGGAATACCTGATTCTCAAATAATAGTAGTTTGAGAATGAGAACCTACCTCTTGAATGACCTTTCCTGCAATTGCTTTTGCTTTCCCAATATCATCAAGTCCACTGTAAATCATAATTGAATCAGTATCCCCATAAATTACCTGCTACATTTGCACAGAAAATGCACATGTTAGCTGACAAATTTAATATGTCAAACAAGGAAATTCACAAAATTACTGAAATATTTGTGAAAGAAAGTGACCTCCAAATTTAAGGTATTCTGAACAAGATCAACGGTACTCTGTAAAATCTCCCTTCCCTACAAAAACTCACACAAAGTAGTCAGCAATATGTCCGGATGGAATCGTGTTGATTGTTTAGAATTGTAGTAAGAACCAAGCTCCGTACCTGTAAGGTTATAAGCTCTGCTAATGGCTTTGCATAAAATCTAGAATTTGAGAATCCCAGACATCCATACATACTGGATCAAAGAGAAAGCAGGAAATGTGTTAAACTAACCAATGGGAGTTGGTGAAGGAGATGAAAAAGCAACGGAAACCAAAAACTCTTAGAGGAACCTGTTTGCCGTCAGCTTTAGTGCTTGTTGCTGTATGTCAAATTGCTGGGCCTTCAGACCAGATGCTGTCTTCAACCATGACTTCACCATTTTCCGTCTTTCCACCAAATTCTTGAGCAACTACAGAGACAAAAGTAAAGTACAAATGCACTATAATCATGCTCAGTGGAAGCATAATAATGCAGGTCAAGTTGCAAGCTATGTCCTACATCCCTGATCTAATGTACATAAGCTACCTAATGAGTGAGGGATTGATTATCTATTCTCATCTTTTCATTTCCTCAAGTACTACTATAAAAAGTACATATCTATTGATTGACTTAAAGGAATGAGAATCATAAATCAGGAGGTAAGGGAAATTGGTGATTTGTAGTGGTACAAGGATATACCAAACTTGGTGAATTAATTATTCTATTAGGAAACCAACTGATTCTTTAATAGAATCAACCTTGAAATGTAGGTTTCTACTCGGAGCAATTCAATAGCCATTTTACTCTGGCAGGCATACTTCTTGTTGTTGTTGTAGGCATATTTGGCCAAAAACAAAGCTTAGGCTTTGGAAACACAACCACGTGGTTTCCAACAATCAAAACCAAAATAATTCCTTCAATCTTAAATACCTCAATTTTGATAAATGAAAGACGTATTTGCTAGTTTTTTTAGTGGTATAAAGAATCAGAATCTGAAATTCTTTTACTGAGTGGAACACTGGTGTATTTTTAAGTCCAGCTCATCATGTCATTTGTGCTTCCTGATCTATTTACCTCAGGTAGAACTCCAGCCTTTCTACTAGATGGTAAACGAGGTGTTGATTCATCTGGAAATCGTTCGACAGTTGTGAAACAGATGTTGTACTCCTAAAAAAACATAAAAACATGCATTAGCATATAAATTTGTATTCATCAAGGTACAAGATAAACAACATTTTAGCTCAAGAAGAGATTCCAAACAGAAAGCTTTGATAAGGGGGGTGATTCTCAGCAAGAGATGGTTCATGTCTTACCTGAATGATGGAAGGATAAAGACTATTGAAGTCCAGAAGCAATATGTACTTGTCATATAGACCCTTTTTCGGCTCCAAGACCAAACCACCTGCATAAGCAGGCCCTTTTTTGGTTTTTCCAGAATCATTTTCTCCAATTGCATTATCAAAATTTGTCTCATCAATTTCCGCATCGCCAATTTCTTCACGCTCAACACCATTGTTCAATTTGCGTTTCGTTATTCTTGTTTCTTTTGCCTGAGAGGATAACTTATCTGGAACAATAAATTTTCTTGCATGGAATGCATGTAACAGCAGATACTCCACTCTTTGTGCCCTAGCACCCTGGAAACATTTGCATTAGAGGTATACCAAATGCACCATTTGTAGAAAGTGTTAAGTTGGCTTGTATGGTACTACAAATATTCACCTGCAGGGTTTTGCTCCAGAGGTTGCCACTTATATTTGTCAGCTGCCGAGTAAGGGGAAGAACACTTAAATGAAACATGAGTTCCATTGATAACCATGCATCTGTCTCACCATATTCAATCTGCAGAAAACAGAAAGATATTTTGGAATAGTTAACTTGGGACTTAGAGTCTAAATTGAACAAATTATCTGCTCAAGAATTGGGCTATACGACATCAAATTCAAATTATAAGCATCACAATCAGAAGAAACTTGAATAAGAATAGACATACAAGTTCCATCAGTGATTCTGAGGTTTGAAACATTCGTGGAATATCATGTGGAGCAATCTCCTTCCGGTCTTTGTTCAGTTGTGTCTTTGTAAGTTGTGTCAAGGAATAACTAACCTGGAAGAGGCAGATTTTTCATTTAAAAATCAGGCAATATAGGCAATATGACGTATTCTAACAATATAACCTAGAAAATGAAGCAATCACCTCCTTCAGTAAATCACGAGAACACAGATAGGTGTCACACAAGAGACGCCCTGCAATGCAGGACAACATCCCTGGACTTGCTCCTGAGCCAAAGATGTTACTTCCTTTGCCAAGTTTGGGCATGACAGAGCGCTTGAGACGGCCTATTTTGGACCACATACTGCTGGGTACTTTGCAGGCCTGCACCACATCAGAAAGATATGTAAAAGCATGGGTATTATTAGCATCTTCAGTCAAGAGAAGTCATTTAGGAGGACAGTAACACCAAATTCTTTTGGTTCAGAAGTTTTTTGAAAAAAAATAAGACAAAAGAAAAGTAACAAGTTTGGGAAGTTTTGCGAGGATAAGATGTGATAGTGTAGCATTAACTTATTGAAAAGTACTCATATCCTGTCTTCATAAACCACATCATTCAGACAATCATTTGCCTTTCAAATGAATGATGATGAAATCATTGATGCCACTGTTTTGACATCGGTGATGAATAGGAAGCTTCAGAATTCCAGTCATAACAAAATAATAACAAAAGAGAAGGAGAAGCTAGTAATATCAAAAAGTGATGAGGAACCTGAAATCTGTGAAGGAGAACGTCCAGATCAAACCCAGATATGTTGTGCCCAATCAGAATATCACTGTCCAGTTTGTGGAACTCAATCATCAACCGGTTTAGCAAAGCTCTCTCACTGAGATATGACAGGGGAAAGGTAAGAGACATATTGCAATTAGCAGAGAAAAAAGATTAAATAGGGAGATAAAACTTAAATATTTGATGTGATAACAGAAAATGCCTGCTTTCAAAGATTGTAACTGTGGATCCAGCCTTTGAATTTCTCTCTGCAGAATCTTTGGTGAATCCCATTGGGAATATGCTGCCATCAAGCTTACGGACAACAGTAAAATGACTCAGCATGCCTTTCTGAGTCCATTCCGAGGCCAACATAGGAGAATCAATCTAGAAAGTCCACAATGCAATTGATATATGTCTTCAGGATCAGATTACAGATAAATAGTTATTGCTACCAGCAACTTGCTCAATGACAAAACTGACGATTATGCATGGGCTTCAACCTCAATAGGAAAATTTCAATTGATATAAATATAAAAGCTAATCAGAAGTCTGACTGAAATTTGAAACCATAATTATGTGGGAAAGGAAACAAGAGTTCACATATATGGTAAGCCAGATGCCAGGCTGAGCAATACAGGTACATGCCTTAGGCATTAAATGAATTTACAGTCTGTTTACTTAGTGTCTGCGTTAATATGCTACCAGACTATTCTATTCCTGAAGGAAGCAGGTAAATTAACAGCATGAGCATATCACTAACATGGAAGATATATTTTAATCAAGATATGTGCATGTTTTACAAGGGCAAAGAGCTGATATTGCTAAATAACATAGGTCAAGTTTCCTGCTTTCATCACATAGTAACTACTATCAACAAGCTTCTGGTAGTATACCTTGGCTTTGTGGCAGCATATGACAGAGGCAGAAACAACTTCATTTACATTCTGTTTCTCATTTATGATGGTTTTGAGATTTATGGCCGTGACAACTGCAGGAGGAATTTCTGCAGTAATCTTGGATGAATTTGAGACTCGAACGTCCTTTGGATGCTCAACAAAGACCTCAAACTTACACCAGCTTATCTATTCACAAAGAGATCAGTTAAACAAGCATGAAAGAAGCAGCATAACTTAACCACAATAAAAACAAATGATAAGAGCCTTACACGCTGAGGAATTGGACAGCTGGAGAATTTTGAGATTGATAGCCAGGAAGGTCCTTTTATTTTCCTTTTAACAAGAAAATTCTCCAAGGCACTGCAAAGTTTTTTTTTTTATATGTAAAATAAAAAGGAGCTTTGATAAGATTCTGTCATCCACCAGTTTTACATGCTGGGGGTATTTAACTTGACAATCATTAGATGATCACAGAAAGAAACACTGCAAGTCACAGGAATTAAGAACTAGGGGAAGCCTGCGTTCAGGCAATCAAGGAAAGCATGAAGACACAACATCTATACCTCAAATGTTTTGAGGAAACATGAAATAATTACTCATGCGTACAGGCAAACACACGCAACTACAAATCCCCCCCCCTTGCGGAGCCAAAAAAACAAGTAATGATCAAGAACCCCAGGGAGAGCAAGTCTTCGCAACTAAACTTCAATATATTGCATTGTAATTATGGAAATAGGAAAATGTCCAGTCAGAAAGTACTGACAAGCAAAGGAACTACTTGAAAATTAGTTGGATATTACCTGGAATGAGTTCCAAGCAAAGCACAGAAATTTTCTCCCCTGAGATCTGACGGAAGCGGTGGATCCTGTAATCAAAATGTCCACAATCAGTTACTTGTTGGCAGCCATGTCAGTGAAAGCATTCTAATATTACAAACTGGAAACTAGCAGTAAATTAATTCAGGAACAACCATTGACTAATAAGGCAGTTTAAAAAGTAAAACTAAAGTAGCATTCTAAATATCTTACTAGCAATATTATAACATACTTTGAAAGGATAGTTAATTTTAAGCACATAATTCTCCCCATGAGGTATGTCAGACCGCTCAAATGCATATTTCCTCTGCAAGAACAAAAAAAGTTCACAGTATAAGATATTGACAATAGATAAAAAATGACAAGCATGAAAGTTGGCAAGGCCAATGATGTTTAACACAAAAAAGAACAATAATAATTTGAAACATCAGCTTAATTACTCCTCAAACCTTCACAGGTGCCATGGAAAAACTTGAAACATTACGTTGCACTAACAGTTTACTCATTTCCGTCTTTAGTCCCGATGCCATCTCCTATCCAAGAGAAAGTTGGAACATGAGAAGCGAAAGAATTAAAACAAACATAGAGCAAGTCCATGGGAGTGAATTACATGCAGCTCAGTACAAAAGGCTGTGGAAGAGAGTCGAGACTCCTGAACATCTTTCTCTAGCTTCATTATTGTCTCATCTCGAAATATAGAGATATTTGGTATCGCAAAAACACATCTCTGCATGTTCTTTACAACCACACAGCAACTTTGGTATGTACCCCCAGATTTGACCTTCATTCAAGTGACAGATATCAGATTCCAGCAATATGAAATGCAAGAATATCTTGAATTTCAGAGAGAAAGAGAAAGAAGAAGAGACGGGAAAAAAAAAGAAAAAAAGAGGTAGACAAGTTGCATCCTGAAATTTGAAAATGCAAGAATAATATAGTTACTCTCAGAGCCTAAAACTATAACCCAAATTCCTAGCAGAATAACCTCCATTCAGTGCCTTCATATTTCTCTAACATAACAAGGGCACAGCTTAATCTACATAAACTCAAGAAAGATTTTTCCCAAGATTCAGGATCAAGAATAAACTTTATTTCTGCATTTTACATACTTTAGGTGAATCTAGTTGATACCCCACAAGCAGAAATTGCTTTTTCTGAATGCTTCCACCAGGAAATTTTTGCTCTTCCATTTTCTTCTTTGGTGAAAAAGCTTAATATTCCAAATTAGCTCCTTCAATTGATTCAATCTTTTTCCTATGAGCAACAAAGAGACCTAAAAGACCATATCAATATATAGCAGTTTAGCTACCAAAGACTACAAACACAAGCACTACAAGCCTGCAATCTGTCAACTAAATAGCCGACCGATAGCAGTGTGAATGGCACGAACTCATACTATACTAGTCATCTTCACAAAGTAGCACTAGGTATAAAATGAACTACAAATGTCAATGTTGGAAAACAAGATAGCAAAGCTGGAGGGTGAAAATAGCCTATATACCTTCCCGAAGAGATAAAGATTGCCTGCATTGGCACCAAAAAACTCCTCGTGAACATCAAGTATGTAGAAAGGCAATGCCCCATCAGAATCCAGCACGAAATCTGAAATTTCCTCCCCAGAATCACTACAACTCACAGTTCCATTTCCTGTGCTCCTCACTGCCTGCCATCCAGCCGTTGCACTCAATGCTGGATCTCTCTCTTCTTTAATTTTTGCGTTTAGCCTAAACTCTTTCTCTTCCTCCAACTTTGCCACTGGCTCCACTTTCACTTCAACCTCATTGGAAAAATTCTTGTCATCCCCAATTTCCTTGCTGGAACAATTACTGATATCCACAACTCTATCCTTCTCTAGTTCAGAATTACAAGGATTCCCATTTGGGCTTTCTTTCAGAGAATCCTTTTCATTACCGAAATCACTCTTCACGGAATCAAGAATCAAAGGCTCGCAATGTGTGTCATTAAACCCATTACTCGCATGCCTAAAACTCAAACTAATGCTGTGAGTAACTGGTTTTTCACCAGTAATTGCCCTGGCATACGAACTGATGGGAACGAAACTCTTTGAATTTGACAATAAATTGGAATTCCCCCTCCTCCTTCTCTCCCTATCAGCTTCGTCCGGAGCAAATTCGGCAATTACATCGTCAACGATACTATCACATGACAAATTCTTCGCCTTATTATCATCCTTAACTTTCTTAAAAACAGAAGAGGTGAACATATTCGAAATCCTCTGTTTGCCCATCAAGGCTGCGGCAGCTGAGAGAGCCGACGGCTTTTTAGTCATTTGCTGCTCCTTCTTTTCCGAATTGCTTTTATTATTATTGTTGTTCTTCTTTCTCTTCGGCCTCTCCGATTCCCCTTCTGATTCCTCAGACGACAGAGCGCCAGCGAGAGACCAGTCTTCTTCCTGGCCTTCATCGCCGTACCCTAGGCCATCGTCATCGACTATGAAACCTTTGGCCTCTTCGCGACGCTTGGCGACGAGTGCCTCGTACTCATCCTCGTCAACAGTATCGTAGATCCTGTCCTCCATTCTGATCTTGAAACCGCCACCAGCGTCAGTTGATCGACGGCCACCGCTGCGAAGTGCTTTGAGACGCTCCAGCGCATCTGCACGCGCCGTGGCTTGTGCTCGCTTGCTTCTCCGCCTTCCGGCAACGACAGGCTCCTCCTCCGACATTCTCTTGAGTCTCAACAACACACAGAATCCTCTCACTTCCTCAGCCTTTCTCTTTCTCTTCCTCTAGATCTGAGTCGCCAATATGAGAAATGTGTTTGTCACTATAAATGGCGGGAAATCAGTGTTTTCGCGCCAAAAGAAGAGCGTTTTCCTTTCCTTACCCTGCCCGACACAGATGGACTCCAAATACTTTACTTGGGCCGGACCCGCTTAGTTGACATCCGATCCAGATCCAACATAGAACTATGTACATATTGTGGGCTCAACCCTTCAAGCTCATGCTGCAAAATTTTAAATTTCAGAAGCATCCAAGCTTTTCCTATGCACTGGATGGGCCACCGGAGTGCCGCTACGACGAACTCCCTCCAGGCCATCCCATCCCCGGCTTCCCAAGCTTGGATGTTCGCTCTCTTATAGTAGCTGTAGCTCATGCACTTTCTCTTCGTTTTTGTTGCTGTATCTAATAGTGTTATTTTGTTCTTTTGTGGCATTCAAAGGTCGTGTTCTTTTGTAGCATTCGACGTTCTTTTTGCCCAAGATTGAATTCTTTCACATATTTTGCATGTCTTCGCGAAAAAAATTACAAGTGCCAAGAAGCTCAAGAAAAACCTTTTAGCTTTGGAAATCTGTTGCGGGAATGAAAGGGTCCATTGTATTTGCAGAAATGTGGAAGTAAGTAATACCATCACTGGACAGACACCCCATACGCACAAGGAAATAGTAAATGTTGGTTAGGCAAAGAACATTAATCTGCATTGACCTCCAACAAAAACATGTACAAGATGGATAGCTTATTTCTTTAGACTTGACAAAATTGAAGAATTAAATGGGACAAACTGCCTGAAAACTGCATTGAGCTAAAAAGGATGGAAAAGTAGACTTTTTCCAACTTGATAGAGAAAATAGAGATTATATCTGCAGTAGAAGAATGATGCACAAAATTGTCCCAATCAACCAATGAAGTTGAGCTGGTAGCCTCATCAAGGAATCGTTGCTGGGGGTTTGTAATGATGAAGGTGGCAACTGTGCTGGTGGCGGAGGGGAAAGAATAGGAACGTCACAGGTGCCAAATGTTGCATTTGCCTGCTTGTATTTCAAACATAATTAGCTAATCAAGCAGCTTGTAACCAAACTTTCCATTATAAGTTAGTGTTTGTTCCATCTGCTGTTAAAAGCACAGGAAATGAGAATTGAAAGTATCCAAAGAATTGTCTTAGATTTTCTGGAGACCTGAGAGATATTAGGGAACCAAAAGGATATTAGGACATTTGTTATGTTTAAGTAGAAAAAACGGACCTTGCAATATGCAATGTTCTCACAACCACAAGTTAAATGACCATTTGCTTCATCAACTGCTTCTGGGGCACCCCCACCATCATTTCTCTTCAGTAAGCAATGGAAGAATAAAGTTAGGTAACATCCTGTCGGTTCATTTCGATCCCTAATTTTTCTGAATTGGAAATAATAAAAGGATGGGAATGAATTTGTCATAAGTCAGTACCTGGTAAAAATCAACAGCAATGAAATTTGGCCACCTTTTTCCGGCTGCTTGATAACAAATTTGGGTCATGTTTATTAATGGAGCAGAATTGTCAGCACAAGCTTGTGTCATATTGGGATTAGTATGAAAGAAATTCTGAAGAACCAGGGAGATTGATTTTGTGTTCATTGGAGATGATTCTCCACGACGTGGACAGGATCCATTCATCCCACCGTCTCCATCTGCAATTTAGATCAATCCCAAGATACTGAGCTTTTATATGTCAAATATACCATACAATTAGAAGAATCAATTTGAATAAGTATTCACTGAATTACTTCACAAACTGCAGAGCAGGAAGAGAAACAGTGCCCTATTATGATGCCAGCACTAATTCAGTTATGCCTACTAACCGCGCAAATGATAAATCATCAAACTGTGGCACTCTCAAAATGCCATTTATCCAAAAGATTCCGCCACCAACCACTCTTTAACCTTTTCATAAGCAAAATGTTGCATGGTGAGACATTTGTAAATGAACGTTTGCTACTATGGAACTCACATTGGTTTTCAACCACGTATCTCCATTCATAAGCAATCCCCTCAGTAGCCTCTTTAGATTGTATAGAAGTAAAAACCAACAGACGTTGATTCTGCTTGACCATATCATCCACTGTAGGCCAATCTTCACCATTTTTTGGCATTTGAGATACAGGAAACCAATAGTTGTTGAGGCCAGATGCATTGAAAACCTTTGTCAAGCCCTGTGGGGACCTCACATAATCCTCAATGAAGATGGTCACAATTTCTGTGGGGTTGTCTTTCAAAAACACTTGAATTTCCTTCAGGACATTGATAGCAGGTTGCTGGGAGAGGGACAAGGTTCTTGAACAAGATCAGTATAAACAAATGAAAGGGAGAAAATTAACTTGACTGGCGAAAATACTTGGAGGGCAATACGATCATAAAGGCAATGATTCACTTACAAATGAAGTAAAATTGTAACATTGGCCACGGAAGGAATGGCACAACCAGATATCATTGTTGAAGTCATACATGTCGAGCATAAGACCCCGAACACCATTCTGCACATGAAATCCTTCTATTATTAAGCTATCAATTTTTATCGACTCCAAGTTGATGAAGTTCCAGCGTTACAGTTTGTCTATTAAAAGCATGTGAAGTTAATAACATGGTCAACCATTGACATTACATCAAAGAAACCGAACCATAAAATGATCAAAGCTTGTTCTTTATTCCAATTTTTGTTGGCAAGCAAAATAGAGTTGGAAATGAAGAGACCAATATGCATTATCAGCACACAGAAGCAAGGTGTCAGAGGAAACTAATCAGCTAAAGTTTCAGTAGAGATCCTAATAGGTTAGTTCATATGAGACTGGTTTCTCCAAGATCAGCATTTTCAGCAAGAGATTGTAGGCCAAAAAGGCCTTCCAAGTCTATAATAACTTGCTCAAACTCCAAGCACAAGCTAAAGAAAATAGCAACAGTTTTTTCCAATTCTTAATATATGGAAACACCAAAAAGCAGACTTTTGGATAACAATATCTGCCCAAAGTCTCGATCTTCTCGAAAGTGTCACACCTCACATCAAATAATAAAGAAACACATTTCAACTTGACGAATCATATTTATGTGATCACATCAAATAAAACCTTCCTTCACATTATCCATACATGAAATGAAAATTAAAGTAGTTGACTGTTTGGATTTCTAATGAACACATTCCCATGTGGAACGGGTAGGTGAGGTGATATGCCTTTTTAAAATTCAAGCAAACATGAGTAGCAATTATTATGGAAAAGGACCAATGAGCTGTTCCTTCAAATTATGGGAAGCTTCACCCTTTTCCTATTTGGCCCCAGGTGCATATCAGAGTGGCAAGCTTCATTAAGGACATAACAGCTCTATTGGCTTTTACTTGGAAAGGAGTAGCAGCATTTGACGGAAAGGTCTCCTTGCCAGCGTAGGCCTTATTTGAAAGTTAGTTAAAATCTAGAAGCTCCAGCTTGAGACACCACGACCGCAAGACAAAGATTTATCGAGAAAATTGCAGGGTCTTGTTAGAGTTAGTGAAAGTCGTACCTTGAGCTGATTGGTTACAGAATCTTCTTGATTGGTAGGAGCCAAAATAATAGACCCAGTCGCCGACGTGGACCCGGAGAGAGCATAGGAGTTGTGGGTCGTCAGCCATGAATACCGATTGAACGGCAAATTTTTTACCTTTTCCAATTTTTCCGACCAAAAACATCAGGAAACAAAATTTAGGAAATAAGCAATGAAAATCATCGTAAAACCAAAAAAAAAAAGCGAAGCATTGGAGAATGCATACCTTTGAAGTGGGACTTAGGGGTTGAATGCGTGTACATCGAGGGCGGGTGTTGCCATTGGCAGGGCAAGTCCCACAAATCAATCCGGCATCGCAGGTGTTGCCTGAAGACGAATTCGAACAGGTTTCACCAATCTGTCACAATTCAAATAGCAATAAGAAAGAAAAACGATCGCAGAAACCCAAGCAGGCAACATCATCGACGTTGAATTAGAATATTCAAAAGGAAATGAAGATATCAACCTTGAGGCAAGAAGAGAAGGGGATGACAGAGAGGGCGATGAGGAGAAGCTTGATGAAGAAGAGAGAATTGGCGCCCTGCAAATTGAAAAAAAAAACAGAGAGAATTGCGTTAAGCTAAATCTCAGCTAAGGAAATAGAGCTGTGTCGATAGAGAATTTCCGTTGCATGCCTGCATTTCTGGCTCTGTTGTGCACTTTCAGAGAAACAACAGAAAGAGAAAGAAAGGGTCCTCTTCTGTTCTGTTGGGATGTTTCTGTCATCTACCCATTTATGTATCCCTCTGTCCGGCGCCCTTCAGATGGGGTTAGTTGTGGAAACCGATAGTCATTTGGAAATTTCGTTGATTTTTACTATTGTTTATTCGCAGTGGATTTAGAAATTGACTTGGTTATTGGAAATTTATGCATTCTCATTGTAAAATTTGGTAATATTAGAATAAAATTTACACACTACCCATTAAAAAAACTCTAACTATTTTTTATACAAAAATTTTTTCAAACTTATCTTTTTCTTTTTCTCACAATTCTTTCACAAAATGATGGTGTATTTCAAGTTTAGAGAATAACTCTATTTATAAAGCTCTTAATTAATGAAATATATCATTTTCTACTAATCTTAATTAGTGGTGTCTTCACTAAATGATGGACATCCATAAAAATTCATAATTAGTGAAGCTTTCACTAATTAGTAGCACTTCCACTAATTCTCTAATAATTAACATAAATTCATAATTAGTGAAACTTTCACTAATTTAACATATGTACAACACTTTCCCTTGGATGTCCATCCATTATATAAAGAATATGCCTCGTTAAAATCTTACTAGATAAAAACCCAGTGAAAAAAAAATCTAATGAAAAAAAAAGAGTACATTATTCTATATGTCTATTTATTACTACCCTAATAAAGATGATTCATTTAAATCTTTGAACCGACGTATACCAATTTATATCTCAACTTCTCAAATGTTGCAATCGGTAAAGTCTTCATAAAAATATATGCGAGATTGTCACATAACCGAATTTGTAGCACATCAATTTCACCTTTCTTCTAGAGTTCATAAGTAAAGAAGAATTTTGATGAAATATATTTTATCCGATCTCCTTTAATATATCCTCCTCGTAATTGAGTTATACAAACTGCATTATCTTCATAAATAGGAGTTAGAATATCTCTAATAGATGATAATTCACAACTTTCTCGGATATAATGAATCATTGATCTTAACCATACACATTCTCGACTTACTTCATGAATGGCTATACTTTCAGTATGATTTGAAATAATAGTTGCTATAGATTGTTTTGTAGAACGCCATAATATAGCAATATTTTCACATGTAAAGAGATAGCCCGTTTGAGAACATACTTTATGTGGATCAGATAAATAACCGACATCTGCATAACTTATTAATGTTGCGTTGGTTTTATTTAAATAAAATAATTCGAGATCTATTATACCTTGGAGATATCGAAAGACTTGTTTAATTCCATTCCAATGTCGTCGTATTGGTGAAGAACTAAATTTTGCTAATAAATTGACAGCAAATGCAATATCAGGTCGTGTATTATTACTCAATGGATGTACTTTGTTCATGTAAAATCTTTTTAAAACTTTTGCTGTATATATTGATTGATGAATAAATGTTCCACTTCCCAAATGTTCAATTTGTAAACCAAGACAAAATTTGATTTTACCAAAATCTTTGATTTCGAATTATCTTTTTAAATAATTCATTATTTCTTGGAGCTCTTCAGGAGTTCCAATAAGATTAATATCATCAACATATATAGCTAATATTACAAATTTAGAATCAGATTTATTAATAAAAATACATGGACATATCTGGTCATTTTTAAACCCCGCTTTCAATAAATATTCACTAAGACGATTGAACCACATACACCCAGATTGCTTCAGGTCATATAATGATTTCTGCAACTTAATGGAGTAATTTTCACAATGATAATGTTTATATGCTTCGGGCATATGAAATCTTTCGGGGATTTTCATATAAACATCATTTTCTAAATTTCTATACAAGTAAGTAGTAACAACATTTAATAGGTGCATATCTATATTTTCATGTATTGCCAATTTGATAAGATATTGAAGTGTAATAGTATCAACAATAGAACAATAAGTTTCATTATAATCAATGCCTGATCTTTGTGAAAAAATTTGGACTACTAACCGTGCTTTATATCGTACAATTTTATTATTTTCATTACGCTTTCGTACAAATATCCATTTGTAGCCAATAGATTCTACACCTTCTGGTGTTCGGACTGCAGGTCCGAAAACTTCACGTTTTGTCAGTGCATTTAACTCCGATTAAATCGTATATTTCCATTATAGCCAATCTTTTCTATGCCGACATTCATCAATTGATATTGATTCAGGATCATCACTATCCTGTATAACATCAAAATATATATTGTATGCAAACAAATTATCAATAATTGTTTCTATCCGATTCCAACTTCTACCGGAAGTGGTATAATTGATAGAAATTTCAGTGTTACTTTCATCAATTTCTGGTTCTTTGTCATCAGTTTTCTCTTGATCTTTATCATTTTTTTTTTCCAATATGATCTTATGAATCATTTAATCCTCTTTTCTTTCGAGGATTTTTATCTTTAGAACTAAAAGGTCAGCCACGCTTCTAACGTGCTTTTGACTCAGCAGCTATATGTATAATCTTTTGTTCTGCTAGAATTTCAATTCGAATAGGAGTATTTATAGTTGGAATATGCGATTTTGTAACTTTTCTGGAGTCAACAAAAGCGTCTGGCATTTGATTTATAATACTTTGCAAATGAATTATCTTTTAAACTTCAAATTCACATGCGTTTGTGCGCGGATCAAAATAATTTAATGATATTGTCTAAGCAATATTTTTCTTATGCTGTTTATGTTCTCCCCCTAATTTAGGAAATAATGATTCATCAAAATGACAATCAGCAAATCTTGCTGTGAATACATCTCCTATCAAGGGTTCAACATACCTGATAATAGAGGGAGAATCATATCCAACATATATCCTCTTTATTCTTTGAGGACACATCTTTGTACGTTGGTTTAGTACAATTAGAACATATACAGCACACCAAAAAATTCTTAAATGAGCAATATTTGATTCTGAACCAAAAGTCAATTGCAAAAGAGAGAATTTATGATAACTAGTTAGCTTTATACGTACAAGTGATGCATCATGTAAAATAGCATGTCCCCAGGCAAATGTTGGGAGATTTGTTTTCATTAATAATGGTCTCGTAATTAATTGTAATCTTTTAATAAAAGATCCAGCAAGATCATTTTGTGTATGAACATGAGTTACAAGATGTTCAACATTAATCCCAATTGACATGCAATATGTATCAAAAGCATGTGATGAAAATTCACCAATATTATCCAAACGGATGTTTTTAATGTGATGGTCAAGAAATTATGCTCATAATTTAATTATTTAAGCAAGTAATCTCGTAAATGCCAGGTTGCGAGTAGATAATAAACACACATGTGACCATCAGGATAATGCATCAATTAAGACCATAAAATATTTGAACGGTCCACATGGTGGATTAATAAGTCCACAAATATCTCTGTGAATCTGTTCAAGAAATGTAAGACCTTTAGCTCCTACTACTTTACTGGTGATGGTCTAATAATTAATTTTTTTAGGGAACATGCAGCACATGAGAATTTTTCATATGTCAATATTTTTTTATTTTTTAATGGATGACCATGTGTATTCTCAATTATTTTTCTCATCATGGTAGATCCCGAACGACTCAACCGGTCATGCCAAATTCTAAAAGTAGTAAGATTAGTAAACTTCTGATTTAGGAGATGATAAATTTTAATTGTACGTATTTTTGTAAAATATATGCCAGTAAAAAAAAGCGACAGTTTTTCCAATACAGATTTTTTACCCAAATTAATTTGAGTAATATAAAGATGTTCAATACAATTTTTCTCATTTGTTTCAACATGATACCCATTTCTGTAAATATTTTTAAAACTCAATAAATTTTTTCTGAATTTTAAAAAAAATAGTGCTTTATCAGTAGTAATTATTGTTCCGTCAGGCAACAATATACTAACTCTTCCGAAGCCTTTAATCACATTTGTACTATCGTTTATTGTATAAATATTTATTTTTCCACTTTTGAGATAAGAAAAATATTTCTCATTTTTTAGTATGGTGTGTGTAGTTTCACTATCAATAATACATACATCATCATTAACAACAGTCATCTGAACAAAAAATATATATATATACAAATATAAATATTATTAGAATATAATGAAAAGTCAAACATATTAGGGTGAGGCATTAATTTTTCTGGATACTGACATCACCAATTAAATGGTCTATCATACCGTTCGGGTGTTCAAAAAAATCCGATACATCCATATGAATAATATTGATATTAAGATATTCAGGATCAATATCATCATCTTCAACATCATTCATTAGATGTTGAGAAAAATTTGCTTCAACATTTTTATTATTCTTTTTCAGTGAAGCTTGATATAACTCCACTAAATACTTGGTCGTACGACAATTACGTGACCAATGACCTTTTATGCCACATCTATAACATGTATCCTCATACTTTTCTTCCATTTCTTTTTCTTTTTCTTTTCCCTTATGATCTTTTCTGTTCCACTTCAGATGGCTAATATTTCTCACGGTTTAATTATGATTGTAATAAAGGAAATATTGAGCATGTCCACGACCATAGCCATGGTCACGGCCACGACCACAACTACGATTATAACGATGGCTTCTGCTGGAGCCAACATCATTCACTTCTGGGAGTACTGTTGAGCCAGTTGGTCTGGTTTCATGATTTCTCAATAATAACTCATTATTTTTCTTTGCAATGAAGAGAGTAGTAATTAGATTTGTAAATTTTGTATACCCTTTTTGGCGATATTATTGCTGTAGGTTAATATTCGAGACATAAAAGGTGGAGAATATTTTCTCCAACATATCTTCATCAGTAACTTTTTCTCAGCATAATTTTAACTGAGAAGTAATTTTATACATCGCGGAGTTATATTCATTCTCGATTTTAAAATCTTGCAACCTCAAGTGCAACAATTCATACCGTGCAGTGGGTAGTACGACCATCTTCACGTGGTCAAATCTTTCTTTTAAATTTGCCTACAGGATATATAGATCTTTTTTAGTAAAATATTCTATTTTCAAATTTTCGTCAATATGACGACGGATAAAAATCAAAGCTTTGGCCTTTTATTGTGCATATGCACTATTGTTTTCTTAAATAGTTTCACTAAGGCCTTCAGCATTTAGATGCATTTCTACATCGAGAACCCATGACATATAATTTTTTCTAACAATATCAAGAGTTACAAATTCAAGTTTAACCAGGTTAGCCATATGGATCAATAAATGCGTACCTATCTTTTGGTTTGTGTAACGGTAGAGACTCGTGCTTTAGTCTTCTGGCTTTTGTAACGGCAGAGACTCGTACTGATAACGTATTATAAAATTTGGGTAGTGTTAAAATAAAATCTACATATTACACACTAAGAAAACTCTAACTATTTTTTGCACAATAATTTCTTCAAACTTCTCTCTTTCTTTTTCTCACAATTTTCTCACAATTCTTTCACAAAATGATGGTGTATTTCAAGCTTAGAGAATAACTCTATTTATAAAACTCTTAATTAGTGAAATACATCATCTTCCACTAATCTTAAGTGGTGTCTCCACTAAATGGTGGATATCCATAAAAATCCATAATTAGTGGAAGCTCCACTAGTGGAGCTTCCACTAATTCAACATATTTACAACAATTTCCTTTTTTTTTTTTTTAAGAAGAGGATTAATATCCAATAACATAGATATAGTAAGTGAGACTTAGGTTGTCTGATAATTTAATCAAACTTTTAAAATTAATTAACTAAGTATTTATTTCTTTAAGTATATTTTATAATAGTTAATATTAAATATTTAATTAATCAAGTATGTTTTATAATATATTTTTGTTACCGTTTAATTAGTTAAAATGTATTTAAATATTATTATAAATTTTAAATGAATTAAAAATTATTTAAATTTAAAATTTAAATATGTTAAATAACTATATAATAATTAATATTCTTTATATATTTAATCTAAATTGTAATAAAATATATTATAAAAATGAATTATAATTATTTCGTACTTCATATTTCAAAATCAATATCTACACTTCAATTATCAGAATTCAATACTTAAATATTCAATCTTCATATTTTAGCTTTATCAGACAAACCCTTATTTAGACGCGATTTAAAAAAAATAGTTTTTTTTTATCGTTATGGTCTCTAATAAAATTATAACGTGTCAAGTAGTCCTAAATTATATTCTTTTTTTTTTTGTAAATTCTGACTAAAAAAAGTTATTCTAATTATATGTAATTAGCTGATATGGCTATTTTTTCTTTAAAATAAAATCCATGAGTAATATGAATGACTTATTATGGTCAGAATTTACATAAAAAGGGAGAGTTAGATATTTTTTGATATGTTATAATTTTATTAACAACTATAACGATAGAAGAAAAAATTTATTAAGAATAAAAATATTACAAGTTTTAAACTTTATAAGTCAAATAGATGAAATTTCTCAATTTTTAAATTAGATTACGTATTTAAAAGAAAGGTAGTAATAATATAGATTTATTAACCAATTGATGATCCACATTCTTAAACACAATGGATTTTTACCGAAATGATAATTATTAGATTTGATTCATATATTTATCCATTTGATTTAATAAACAAAATCTAGAATTTTGTTCATTTATTCCTTTTGGCAAAATAGTATATCGACTCTTCACTTTAGGTTGGTCCTTTAGATGAAGTATGCAAATAGAATGGGTGGGGAAGGTATTGCATAAAGATGTGTTTCACTTTATTTTATTAAAATTGGAAATTATGTATGCCAGATTGGAGTATTTTAGTTTGATTGCTTGGAAATGATAAATTGAATGAAGAAGGAAGCTACAAAGGCAAAAATGTAATGTAGTTTTTCCTCCATCCCATAATATAAGTAGTTATAAATTATTTTTATTATCCCAAATTATAAGTCGTTTGGGATTTTTTAAAAAGGTTTTAAAGCTATTTTTATATTTTTATCCTTATTTATTATTTTCATTCCATCTCTTTCTCTCTCCTTTCTTCTTATGTTTCCAAGACATTTAAATAAGAGTGTTTTAGGAAGAAAAAATATAAAGTTACTTTATTTTAAAGAATCTTAATATACATGAAATTAAATCAAATGATTTATATTATAAGACGGAAGGAGTATTATTTTTTGCTTTCCTTTCTAAAGAAAATATATTGCTTTTTATGAGATTCTTGGCGTATTTGTTTTTTAATACGTCAAATGTGTTGTCCCGCAATTTCACAGCCACGTAAGTGGCGTACTAAAATATATGTGTTTCCCACGTGCTTACTTTATTTACTAGGTTGTTATTCCATGCGTTACACGGGTTATTATGTTATTAAGATTCAATATATTAATATTAAATATTTATTTTTTATTAATTATTTAACTAGAGGGAAAAAATTGGAAGAAGGCCATCGTACTATGTTCACTTGAATTAATAGGGGTTTTCATCAATATTGAAAAGCAACAAACCTTTACTGATGGTGTCAATAGCTTGTATGCTAACACAATTGAAGTGACTGGCTGTCGGCTTTCATCAGCACCTTCTTCTGAAATGTCAAGTTCATTATCTTCATCTTCATCTTGCTTCTTCTCTTCGGAGCTCAAAATCAATGGCTCAGTAATTCCCTTTTCCAATACAAAATTTTATGTAAATATGGTAATGAAGAATAATTTAATTGATTTCTAGATGCGTATTACCATTTGTTGCATGCAAAGTCATATGCGGGACATTAGTTTCTCAACAAATTTCCCCGATGCTGACTAAAATCTCATCTTGCATCCAGTGGATTCTTCTACTTCTTGCTCACCTTCTCCGGCGTCAATTTTCAACAATCTCGACCCATCTCAGGTACTACACTACTTTTTGCAGCCACCAAAAAGCACTATGCTTTTAGGTCTCAGTGCCATACCTGGCAACCAATTAGACAGTAGTGGGTTTGATTTGGGTTGTGAAAGAGGGCAGTCCGAGATTATTATAATACAGGAAGGGATGTTGGAGGAGAAACTTATGACGGAAAGCCACGGATTTTCCCCATATCTTTTGATGATTGTATAAAGCGGAGGTAGCACTTTTGGCGTTTGTGTTTATCATGTTGTCAATCAATTATTGAGAAAATTTCATAGTTTACTGTTTCTATTGGCTGAGGAATCAATCGATTAGCTGAGGAGGAGGAGGAGGACGGCGACGAGAGCAAGGTCCGAGGAGGTAAGGGTTTTCGTGGATGATGATTCTGATTCAGAACCTTATATTTTACAAATGGGTGTTGAATCCACGCCCATTTGTGGGGGTCTACGTGGTCCTTTCTCTTCACTTCCATCGCCGCCTATGTCGGCTTCTCAATCTTCCTCCACCTGCTTCTCAATCTCCTCCTTTTCCAGCGCAACCACCAGCCTCTTCCTATTGGACCCCTCCCCGCGCTTCATTCACTTGCCATGGCTCTCATTTCGGTGACTATCTTCGCCGGAATACTCCTCTCCTCCGCCATCGAGATCCGTGACACCCATTGGTTTTGGCGTCGCACCAAGACCACGCCTTTTTAGCAGCTCCTCTGCTTCCCCCTTGGAACGTGTGCTTCCGGTCGGGTGTTCTTCTGGTCCTATGTCTACCACCTCTCAAGATTTCTCCACACCCTCCGGATCATTTTCACCATTCTTATGCGTCGAAGGCTCTCATTTTTCCAGCTTCTCAACCACTCCATATTAATTTTCATGTCATTCTTGTGGCTTGAATTCTCTCAGTCTTTTCAAGTGCTGGCAATTCTCCTCACGACGTCCATCTACGCCGTGGTTTATGGCTACAGATTCTGGACGGCAATAGGATTGCCGAGCGCGTGCTTCCCGTTTGTGGTGAACTGCCAAATAGTACTACTAGGCTGCAACTTGGTGTGCCATGTCGGTGTGAATTCCTTGTTTCTGAACAGGTCCAAGTTGCTGCAGCCGTTGGATAGTTTTGCTTCCATTGGTGCATAGCCAACTATCTTTCAAAAAAGGGCTGCAGTAAGGAAAAATCTGGCCAACAATGGGAGTAATCTTGGTGTTTTAGGTGGCAAAATTGGTCAGAGTTCTGCTAGTAATGTAAAAGCCTATACGAAGAAGGAAGTCGGTGAGATGAGTGCACTCAAAAGGAAGAATAGTATTAGGGAAGATTTCGAAGATGCGAGCATCGATGGAGGATGAAGATTTTGAATATAAGATTTCGAAGACACTCTGTTCGAAGATGCGGCTCACGCATTTAATGGAGGATGGTCCATCTTCCAGTTCGAATCACCAATGCAACCTCGTGTGGAAGAACAACAAAACAAATAAAGTTCAGCGATGAATCCCAAAAAATGCAAAAAATTCGAAGCATCTGCTATAAATATAGCACTAAATATGAAGAAATAAAACCGAGGAACAATCCTATAAATATCCCATTTCATTCTCATAAAAAAAAACTCCTCTAAGGACAATAACAATTAAACGAAACCTACGAAGTAAACCCAAAATCTTGAGACCAATATCCATACCTAGTTAATATACTTAAGAAAAAACCTAAAGGAATACTAAAAAATACTTCACACATACTTTTCTGGTAAAGTCATCAAGAGGTCAACAAAAAAATAACCAATTAACCTAAATTTGCTGAGGTATCAAACCCATATGACTTTATCCCTCAACTTTACACATTATTAATTTATTTATTTTTTAAATCAAATGATATATATTCAGAGTATAAGTTGATTGAGATTTTTTTAATTTATTATTTTATTTTAATTTAAATACTTATAAATTTTTAATAATGATCATATATTATATTTTCTTTTTTACACTACTTATATCCTTAGTAAGAAAGAAATACTATATTTTAAAATAATGTTTGTCTATATCAGAGATGGAGATAGAAAGCATAGGAGTAGTGCCTGTCCTTTAAATTTTTTATTTTTTTTAGATATATTTTTTAAAATTTTATTTTTTAATTCTTTAAAATTATAATACTATTTTTTAATAATTTCTTTCTCTATAAATTTTTTATGCTATTTCTATTCCATATACACATAAATTTATAATAAATCGACCCTCACAAGTAACTTACTTATTAAAGTACAATAATCTTTAGATATCAAGTTGAGAGATCATTTGCTCTGAACATCAAAGTTTCTGATTTGGCTATAGGTCTGAGGGGTGATTCATAGTTTATATTTTCATAAATAGTTAAACGAAACTTGAATATTTAAGTTACGAGAGAAAAAAAAAAACAAATAAATCTCCATTATGCTCAGGATAGTGTGTTACTTGCATGATACATCAAGTGGGCTGTTTGAAAAACTGGGTTGAAGAGGGCCCAAAAAGGAATATTACTCTAGCTCCTGCTTGGCTTTGGGCCAAATCCGAGACTTGGGAGAAATCATAGATCTTTTAGCCCAAGCCACTTACGTGGGAAATTCTTTGCAACGAGGGTTACATTTGAACGAAAATTTTAACATGGTTCAGTCTGTTTTTTAATATATTATGATTTATGGGTCTATGTGTTATGTAAGAATTTTTTATATTTGAATGAGATAGCTGTACATCAATTGAAGTCTTTTTTTTTAATTATTATCTAATAAAAATATTATTTATAATTAATTAATCTGTTTGGGGGAAGCTTAATAATAAGGGTTTGCAATGGATATTTGCACTTTGACTTCCGCTAGGTAAAGGATAAAGGAAAGACAAAAGCTTTTAAAAATCAAATTCAAAGGTATATGTAACAATTTGACTTAGCCGGCCATAATCCTATTTCATACGATAAAGGTCATAAGTTTCATTCTTGCCCTCCTTTCTAAATCAAGAACTAGTAAATTCTTTTTTACTCTTGAAAATTTTGGTCTTGAGTAGAATATCACAAGTTTAAGAGGGAGTTTCTATATATATATATTTTGCTCTTATTGTTAGGGTTAGTCTGAACTCTCTCCCTCGCAAGGCTATAACTTGTACATATTATTCGATTTACATCCTATCTGATTAGATGGGGTTCGCCTTCAAGACTTTCCCTTATCCAAAAAAGTTTCTATTTTTGTTTTCCTTTTGAGGAAGGGGAAATTTCAGACACAACTTCCTTAACCAAAAATTTTGTGAAAATATCAGTTCAACTACAAGAAGTTACTTATACTCTGAAGATCCAAATGTGTCATCTAAAAATCTTTAGGTTTAATTATAGAGTATATAATGCGGGTGGTGGAACTACGATTGGACATATTAACCACCGGTACCATGACCTTAAGCACTGTCTGTTTTAGGTAATTTACGTCACATTACAGCTAATTAGCAATTGACTAAGACCTTAATTATTAGCAGCCATTTAGCCTCAGATTATGTGAGACTTTTACTATGTTCGGTTTACACATGGGGAAGGCATATAGAATTTTTTTTTTTAATTTATAGAATTTTAGAGGAAAAAAGTAGTATTGAATTAGTTTTTTTTTAATAACTGAATTAATAAATAATAATAATAATAATAAATATCTTCTAGACATAGTTAAAATTGTCATATACTATAGATCCTCTAACAATTAAAAAGGAGAGCCTTAGGATCCTCTGTTACATTCTCTGTTATACTCTCTCCTTCGTTAATATATAAAACTGTCATGTATTATATTATTATTTTTATTTTATTTTATTTTTAATAAAATAGACATGTAGTAGTTCTATATGAATGGGAGAGCAAGAGTGGAGGAGAAAACTTGATAGAGGATCTATACTTTTGTAATTGGAGAGAAGCTTGCAGCCATTATCAGACGTATGCATTGGGTGAAACCTGTTGCGCGGAGTTAAATCTTACAGAAGCCTGCAGCCATTACTAGACGTATGCCAGCCATACGCATGGAGTGAAACCTGCTACGTGGAATTAAATCACCTTAGACATATATTGGTTGAGTGATTCTCTAAAAGGTTAATAAATCCCTCTTTGTGAGGACTCAAAAAAGTTAATAAGTCCCTTTTTGCGAGGACTTGAACTTGAGATCTTACGGTCTTCGCGTTAGTACCTGACCAATTAGACGGGACCGAAGGTGCACGGAGGATCTATACTTGGAGAGAGGGGAAGGGGAGAATGAGTACACTTGAAATAAAATACAAAATGAAAATCACAACTGGCAATGCTTGTATGTTCGATACCTCTGACTCTGTTCCCGGTAGCATCCCCCAATTAATTGTCATTACACGCAATAGTTATAGAAAAAACAATAAACAAACAAAACCATAACGTGGTGTTGGACTTTCTAGACATAGTTTCATCTTCAAGACTCAGACACAGGGATTAGATCTATTCTCTCCTTCTTCTTTCATCTCTATGGTCTCTGAAGCTTCACGATTTGAGGCAAAAGTTTCAAGAAGTGGCACAGAGCTTAGATTAGATCATAGCCATGTCAATGCATGCCAAGACAGATTCAGAGGTGACGAGCCTGGCTACATCATCACCAAACCGACCAGTATACTACGTGCAGAGCCCGTCTAGAGATTCTCATGATGGAGAAAAGACTACCAACTCTTTCCACTCTACGCCCATCCTCAGTCCCATTGGATCGCCGGGCCATCACTCGCGGGACTCCTCCTCCACCAGGTTTTCCGGGTCTCTGAAGCCTGGTTCACAGAAGTCGAGTAATGGGTCTAGAAGCAGACATCACCATCAGCGCAAGGTAGAGAAGCAATGGAAAGAGTTTGATGCCATTGAAGAAGAGGGACTTCTTGACGAAGAAGGTGGACGTAGAGGGGTGCCTCGTCGCTGCTATGTTCTTGCTTTCATTGTTGGTTTCATTGTGCTCTTCGCCTTCTTTTCTTTGATCTTATGGGGTGCCAGCCGAAATCAGAAACCAATTGTCACCGTGAAGGTCAAATCCATTTCTTAACTATCCATATTTACTTCATACTGGCAAATCTTTCGAAACTTCTGAAGAGAAAATGAATTAAATTATAGTAAAAAACAATAATTTACAAGTTTGATTGGAAATTGATTAACTGAAATATATTATACCGACCTAACCTTCATTTGTTTTTACCTTTTTGTCGATTATAGAATCTAATATGGCATGGCAATTTCCCTTCCCGTATGGATTTGTATAGTTATAGAGATGTTGACATACTCTTCATCAATAGAATTTCCCACCCAACGAGGGAAAGGTTTACACTTACAAAGTGCTCGTAATTATTTATTTTTTACAGGTTGTAAATTTTTAAGTAAAGGAATAATAACTTAATCGATTAAGAATATTTTTATTAATTGACAAAAAATAAAAATATGCAGAGCATTTCATTTGATCAATTTTTTATCCAAGCCGGATCGGATTCCTCCGGAGTAGCTACCGAGATGGTGACAATGAATTCCACAGCTAAGTTCATTTTCAGAAACAAGGGTACATTTTTTGGGGTTCATGTGGCATCAACACCACTAGATCTCTCGTTTTCTCAGCTCACCGTCGCCACCGGAACAGTAAGCCCATAACCATGGATTCATCAAATTTCTTCGATTGCCTAAACCCACGAGTTTTATATGTTTTATCCAGATGAAAAATTTCTATCAATCGAGGAGGAGCCAGAGGACTGTGACAGTAATGCTGAGAGGGAATAACATCCCATTATACGGAGGGGGCTCGAACTTGGGCAGTAAGGATGGCAAACCGACTGCACCTGTGCCGCTCACGTTGAACTTTGAGGTTCGAGCCAGAGCTTATGTATTGGGCCATTTGGTTAAGCCAAGTTTCCATAGAAGTATAGAGTGTTCGATGGTTATGGATCCCCTGAAAATGAATGTTGCTCTTTCTCTAAAGAACTGCACTTACCAGTGAATGAGGACTGAGAAATCCAATTTAGATCTACTTGGTCGTTTATCTAGTGGGGAAAATGAATGTCTACTGATGGAGGTGATACTGCTTGGACGGATTTGGTTGAGGAAGGTGTCAATGCACTGAGAGTTTTGAGTTCTGGGATTTGTTAATCTTGATTGTTCCTTCTTCTTCTTCTTTTTTTTTTTTTTTCCTTCTTGGGGAAGGTAATAAGGTGAAATGGTGGAAGTTCCTATTTGAGCTGAAATTTGAGTCATTAAATTTGTGATTTTATTTCATTTTTTCAATACAATCCGTTTCTAAATTTATAGCAGACAAATAAATGCTAAATGAAGGAAAAACAAAATGGCTAACCAATAGGGATGGAAATGAGTCATCAAGTCAGGTTAAGTTTTGATTAAACAGGCATAAACTTGCATTGTAACTCGAAGGTCCAAGCCTATCTTGTTAGTTTATATAAGATTTTTTTTTTCTTTTAGATTCAAACTTAACCTGTTCAAAAGTCTAACCTAACATAAAACTTACTTGTTAACATATAAAAATTCTTACTTTATTAGTCATATATAAAAATACAATAATTAAAATTATATAAAATTATAACTAGTATAGTAATTTTAATACAAAAAAATAGCATTATTAGAGTTAGCATAAGAAGCATGTTCAAATAAAAATATAATACAAATACAACTAGCCACCACAAATACAATATAAACAAGTCTATGGCATAATGAAACAACCAACAAACTCATTTGTGTTCATAAGGCTCGTTTGATTAAATTTGAAAATTTAAGACTGAAATATAAATATTTAAATATTAAATTCTAAAATTTGAATTTCGAATCTAAAATCTGAATTAATTATAATTTATTTTTATATTATTTTATATTATAATTTATATTAAATATAACAATATTAATAATTAGATAAATATTTAATATATTTAGATTTCAAATTTAAGTAACTTTCAATTCACTTAAAATTTATAACAAAATTTCAATATATATTAATCAATTAAGTAATAACAATAATTCTTTATCAAAAGCACTTAATTAATTAATTTTAACTATTTAATTGAATTACCAAATAGACCCACATAATATATATATATATATACACACAGGCCACCCTAGTAAGCTTTAGGCCAGACTTTAACCAAATAGGCCCAGCCTATTTAGCATAACAAAATTAGTTTTAAGTCAAAACTTGACCTATATCTTAAACAGGTCCAAATTAGGTAAGGTCTAAACCAAATTAAGTCGTAAACCCTTGACAAAAACTTAATCTATTTTCATCCTTATTAACCGGAAACAAGGCCAAACATGAATATATATATATATATATATATATATATATATATATATATATATATTACTCAATCATAAATACTATAATACTTTCTCTAAAAATAAGTATCATTTTAGAAGTAAAGTTTTATTGCAAAATAAGTGTCATTTTACAAAAAAATGACACTATTTTTCTTATTTACCCCCGCAATTGTATCTCAACACATTAAATATTGTAAGTTTTCTGTGCCTTCTATCAATACTCAAAAAATGAGTCAAATGCCCCATGATTCAAGTAGTTTTCTCGTGATTTTCTCCATTCGTTTTTCTCACCTGGGTATCAGATTTCTATTTCTTAGAATTTTGCTCTGAAAAAGATTTTTAAGCTGGGCATTTAATGGTTTGATCAAAGGATTGGCTGATTTTCAATGGCCCACAATGCAATGGCATGCAATATCTGCCAACATGGATGGCAAAATAGAAGAAGAAGATGGGACTTTGCCAGGATCTCTATCCATTCGTTCTTGGAATTGTGATCTCCATTGATAAGAGTATTTTTCACTCTTTTAAATATGGATGAAAGGCCATCGTTGACACTACAAAATCCATCACGAATAACAACAGTCTCCCAAATCCTACTCCATACAGTTAGGACTGTTCAAACGGTTAACGATTCGATTTTTGATTTTTTAAATCAATTTTTATTCGGTTTTAATTTTTTTTCTGCCCAATCGAACCAAATTGAACATTTGTCAAAATCGAAACAACCGAACCAAAATTCTTTCGGTTTGGTTTGGGCTAAAACCGAAATTCAAAAATGCTGGCCCATTAAACAAAGCCCAACAAATATCCACAAAAATCCAAATACAATATAAAGCCCAAAATATTAAAATTGGCCTAGTACACATTATCCAATCTAACTATTGTAACCAATAGGTCCAATACCATTACATTTACATTACATAGGCATAAAGAAAAATATTATACATCACATGCTTCGCCTCAGTAGCCACTAGCCATCCAATTTTCCTCAATAGCCATCCAATAGTAGAAACAGGCTTTGCCCTCGACTTTCCTCAATAGCCATCCAATTTCAGAAGAAATTCATAACTGTTTTGACCTTTCACAAGAGGTATTAAGATCAGAAAGTGCATTTACATGATGAATCATAAAGTGATCTCTATGAATGAGGAGAGATTTGCCTTTTGATGCGAGTTTGAAATTCACAAGAAGATTACATAGAAAAATCAAATTGCAGACTAGTCCACCTAGGACTGATGCAACACATTCTCTTTAGCAGAAAAAGACACATAACTGCCATGGGAAGCAAATAACTACCAGAAAATCAGTAAACAAATGTCACTCATAAGAAATTCATTCTTCCTCTCTTTCATGAGCATGTACAAGCATGGTAAGCCAGTGACAGATAACTGCCATGGGAAGCAAATATAATGATCATCTTATCCGACTAAGGCCAAATGAATAATAAGAGACCAAATTATTCATAGAAGATTCCAGCTACCTCTTCAATCAACCAAGCAAATACACTATAAAATACAAATAGACTGCAAAAATACTCAAACCCTAAATGATTACTGTGAAATTTGAAAATTCCAATATACATTTGACTATTTAAAACTCATAAAACTCAAAAACAGAATTCTACTAAAAGGCACTTAAACTATAATGTTGAACACTTGACAAATCAACGTGTCTGTTGAAACCATCTATGACACTTGTTGGCTACAACAGATTTGAATGAAAAGCATAAAATTTCTTTAAAGAAAAGCACAAACAGATCTGAATAAAATATACTAAAAGAAGACCAAACACCCAAACATCCACATATTTCTCAATGTCTTCATCCAAACATCATTCAATATCTTCATCCAAACATTTAGAAATGAGACCATTCATCCAAACATCATCCAAACATCATTCAAACATCTAGAAATGAGACCATTCAAATTGCATCATATAAGTGTCAAAAGAAAAAGTAAATCATTTAGAAAATAGAGATATGTTTGTAGTATAGTTAATCTCCATTTCTGCCTTGGACAATGGACATCAATCTATTTTATTTTCTTGGTTCCTCCCATTTAAAGCCAAGTCCCTCTGAAAAATGCTCAAGTGTGAATTGAAGTTTTCAAGAGATAAATTTAACTAAACATCTGATACTTAGGCATGAATTTAAAGAAAAATAACTTACTTGAATTCTCAATCACTTCAATTCTCTTCAAAGATCAAGAATGGTTAATTCATGACCATATTTTGCAAATTCTACAAAAGGAAATTAAATGAAAAGTTAGAAAACAAATTAAGACGTAAATAAATAAATATTTACAAGTATTAAAAAACTAAAATAAAATATGAATAGATTACCATGATCCATTTTTTCAAGAATGTCAATGTCTTCTTCAATATTAACTGGTTTTGCTTCATTGTGCAACCAATCTTTGGCACACATAAGACATTGTACCATTCTTGGAGTTAAAGAGCTTCTAAATGTGTCAAGAACACGACCTCCCATGCTAAAAGCTGACTCGGAAGCAACCGTAGAAACTGGAGCAGCCAATATATCATGAGTCATTTGAGCAATTATAGAAAATCTTGGAGCATTAAGCTTCTACCACTTCAAAATATCAAAATCATCTTCATCTTTTCCCTATTCTTCACCAAGAAACTTATCCAATTCACTTTTTATATCAACTCCTCCACCCTCATTAAGAAACATATCATACTTACGCCTAGTGTCTACTTCTAAATTTCACCTTTTTAATGATGGCTTCAATGAATATTGTGAATGCTGACTTGAAATTGAACTATAAGATGCACTTGATGATGACAGTGGTGAGCAATAATCAACTTGAGAAACATTTAACCTCTTGTATTCCTCAAAGAGCTCATGAATACCTTCCTTCACCTTATCCCTAAAAGTAATATTATCCGAATACATCTTTTGAATCACTCACCCAACATAATGTAATTTAAATCGGGGATCAAGAATAACTGCATAAAACATGATGAAATTCATTTTCTCATGATTCCCCCAATACTTATTGTATTTATTTCTCATTCTCTTTTTCATTTGACTCAACTCTCCATCATCACAACATTCTCATGTATTCAACAATTTAACCACATCATTAAATTCATGAAACACTTGATTTGAAGTCACATATAATGAGCAAAAAATTCGCAATGTAAGTTCATAGAAGTGACCCAAAAACTTTACAAAACGAAAAAGACTATCCCAATCTTCCTCACTAGGTATCCCACCATGATCAACTAGTAGGTCAAATTTAAAATGCGGATCTAAATCTTCAAATCTTTCAAATGCTTTTGCAAGACTCAAAGCTGTATCTAACATCAAATAAGTCAAGTTCCATCTAGTAGGAATATCCAAACATAACAACCTCTTGCTTTCTATCTTTTCCATTTCAACACACTCCTTAAACTTTTTCAACCTACTCGGAGATTGCTTTATATATCTAATAGCTGCTTGAACACAAGTAATAGAAGGACAAATTTCTTTCAAACCATCAGCTACAACAAGATTTATTATGTGTGCTATACACCTCACATGAAGATACTTACCCCCAAGTAAATTAGTACTCCAATTAGAAAATCTTTTCTTCAAATAACTAACAACAACATCATTAGAACTCGCATTATCAACAGTAATTGAAAAAACATTTTCAATCCCCCAGTCAAGTAAGCATTTTTCCACCCATTTTCCAATCGCCTCACCTTTATGACTGTCTATTGGACAAAAATTTAGAATCATTTTATGCAATACCCAATCATCATCTATAAAATGAGCAGTGAGACACATATAATTAATTCGCTGTTCAGAAGTCCATGAATCAGTGGTAAGACAAACTCTCTTAGATGAATGTCTTAAAAAAACCCTTCAATTTTGTCTTTTCTTCCAAATAGATATCATAACAATCCCTTGTAATGGTAGTTCTAGATGGAATTTAGAAAGATGGGCAAGCAACGGATATGAAATGTCTAAATCCTTCTTTTTCAATAAATGAAAATGGTTGCTCATCCACAATAATCATATATGCACATGCCTTTCTAGTATCAGTTTGATTAAACCTCCAAGTAACAACTGAAGCAACCTTACCACTATGTGCAAGTGAGTGTGGTTGTTGTTTTAATTGGGTTGCATGAGCCTCATTATTGTATGAATTTTTCAAACAGCCTTTCATGTGATTTTTCAGTGAAGTGGTACCATTTATGCTAGGATCAGCTGCATAAGAAAGACTGCAGTAATTGCACCTTGCTTTTTTTTATTTCCCATCTTCTGTTGTATATTTAGTAAAATGTAATCACACAATTGATCGTGGTGTTATTTCCCTTCTCTTCTTAGAACTTTGTCGGTTATTGTTTGAAGTATTAGACCCTTCATGACTTACTGGATCATCTTGTGAATTACTCTTAGGGATACTGTCTTCTTGATCTGACATCCTACAACTAAAAATGTAAATAAACTTAGGGGCTGTAAGTAAAAAATGTAAATGATAATCACTAGGCAAACTCTTCAAATGATCAAGTTCACAAGACAACAAGAGATAGGATGCTAAGATAAATAATGATTAACCAATCCTAACTCAAATGACTCAAGAGAATTTGAAATTCTAGGACTTCATCCCACCAATCTCAAGAGTTATGATATGAAAATTTAATACAAATGAAAGACGCAAGCTAAGAACTCGCATAATAAAATGTAAAGTCACTTAAGTATTTCATTAAATACTTAGTATGCATCAAAGAAAGTTCATGAAGTCAAAGAGTTCTAGATAATTCAAGAGACAAGTAAAATGAATCCAAGCATGTACGATTGCTTTCCAAGCTCAAATTTAGTTCAAGATGAAGTTCATGACATTCAACTAGTCTTATCAAATCCTAACTATCACAACTTCAAGTATCACCATTTACAATCAACAACTACTCAAGGGAATAATATTAACACTAGTCTTTTAACAAATACTTGGTGTGCTCACTATTGTTTCTTAATTTAGCTTCAACAACTCCTAAGAAAACAAGTTTGTCATTCAACATTTTACTCAAGGTAATTTATCACAATAATTTAAAATTCAAAGAACAAATGATATAAACTAAACATTCTTCAATGACTTCCCAAGATTACTAAAGAAGACAATGATCCAACTAAAACATCACAATATCCATTTATAAAGCATTGGACCTCAATAATAAATCATATTTCTTGCACACTTCCTTCTTTTTTTTCCCCCTATTTTGCCCCAATGCCAACAGCAGATCCATTGAAGAACATAAAGTCAAGAAGATGGTAGATTACATTCCTCAAATGTCATAAGTTTATCAAGCCAAGCAAAATAGCCCTCAACTGAATATACTAAAAGGCTGAATTTGGAAGTGATTAAAAAACCTTTCCACAATACAAGAAAAGTAGAGAACCTTTAGAACCTGACTTGGATTCCCAAGAATATGTGTAGGTTACTTAGTTTGGTTATTCAGGAAATGCTAGACGGGAAGAAGAGGTATCACAATTGACAACACTCAACCTAGAAAATTCTGTCACTCCGACTCAACCTAGAAGAACCCGCAACTGCCAGTCGCTGCTGGCTGTGATTCAAGCCACAGTGGCCGCAGCTAATTCATAGCAAGTCACGGCAACTCCAAATCAATGCCGCCGGCTGCTATGCCTATGATTCAAGAAACAACAACAGAAAGGCGCAATAAACAAAATAAGAACAGATAGTAAGTGAAGCTCCATATCCGACAGTCCTACATGTTCTACCCCTTTAGCTAAATCTCTTGGCTTAAATTTCATTTCTCAAAACTCTCAAGGCATGTGAACACATGCATAAAACTACTGGAATAGAGAAACTCATGTAGATTTATGCAACTGGAATAGAGAAATATCGATAACCTGAGAATAATGCAAAATTTATGCAGACTGGAATAGAGAACAATGTAAGATTTATGCAACTGGAATAGAGAAACTCAAAAGTGGTAAATCCCTAGAGGCCCACATGCTATAGCATATTGTAAATCAACGGTTTCACAAATCCAAATTATTTCTAAAATCACATGAGTTTCTCCGCCTCAATCTTACGCCACCTCAATCACCAATCTTTCTCTAGTCCTTTTCCCCTCTAATCACAAATGTCGAAAGGTCACAAAGAAATACACTAAATAGAGACAAAGTACCTGACTGCAAAGTCGAAAGTCCTTCATCTTCTTCATGCAAGGCATCAACATCTAATTCTAGTATAGGATATTCAAACTCTAGTTTCAAATCTACATTTAAATCAAGTAATAATGTGTGTGTTGAAGACGATCTGATAATCGTGGAAATTGATTCCTCCATCACCAAGCTAGACTGTTCATCATGATTATTTGAGTGTATTTCATCAGGAGTACATTTTCTCTACCATTTAGATTGTCAAATGGAATAGTATTTGGATTCACTGAAAATTCTCCCTCGTTGCTTGTAGCTGGAAAATTGAGATCAAAATTTTGGTTTTGACTACAAGCAGCCATGGTCTTAGAAATTCAAATGTTAAATATTATCCCAATATATACACAGATGCCGTGAGATTTTGCTTGTTTGGCTCCATGGTTAAAATTTGAATACTGATAGTTTATAGTTTTGACTCTAAATTTATTTTTGAAAGACTAATTACATTTGGGAAGTTGATGTTTCATTATTTAGAGAGTATTACTTGAAGAAAGGGAGAATTATAAGGTGAGAGAATAAAGTTAGAATGTCAAAATATTAATTAAGGGTATATTGGTCATTTTGAATAGTTTCTTAATTTGTGTGAAATCTTTTAAAATGATACTTATTTTGAATAAGAGAGAATAATAATAATAATAATAATAATAATAATAATAATAATAATAATAATAATAAACATCTTTTGGTGCGACTATTTTTTATCAATTAATTTATTCTTCTAATGAGTTGCAAAACGTCAGGTTTGCGTTATAGGTCATACTGGAAGAATGGGAGGCCTCACTACCTAAAAGCTGAGGTTGGTATGAGTATGATATTTAAGACATTATATAGAAAGTTTCAGACTTTTACGTTTAACAACTAACCATTCAAAACTCTATGCAAATCAAGATTTTTGTGCATACGATTTGAACAAAATAGTTCACTCATTCTATTTCTTCACAAAGAGCTTTGATAGTCATTAATCAACTTCTCCTATTTCCAAATATATGCAAGTCATTAATCTTAACTTATTATATGCCTCCAAGTAAAAGCTAATTTGCAGATCTTTATAAACTATATTTTCACCATACTGAGTACGGTCCAAACCAAACCCCCTCCCCCAGAAATTACTTGGCAAAGGTTCCAAAACTGAACCCGAAAGCCAAATCAAAACCTCCTATTCTTTTATGCCACTGAACCGATTCCTTTGATTAAATGGTACCTCAAGGGAGTCACTGAATGTAGAAAGAAGAAGAATGATGATGTCGTCGCTTGCTCGATGATGGTGGTCCATTGGGGGCAACCCATTAACATGGACTTGCCAGTTTCAATATTACGGACCCATACAGCAATCCGACACTGGAAAAGGGATATTCCCAGAAGCAGCCTGCTAGGCCCGTAAAGGAGCTGATTTCAACTTCCCTTTCAATGAGGTAATCTACAGACTTGGGCTGAACCTAGTTGATAGGTTCTGGCAATTTTGCTCTGTTCTTGTTCTTTCTGCCTGGCCAACCACTCTTTAACAGTGGACAACCGGCGCCGACACAAAATTGCCTAATTTCTCCTCTTTCTTCTCCCTTCTCAATTACTGTTATCATGTTGATGACCAGATTTACAAGCTCAGTCCAGACAGTAGTAAGGGTTCTATACTTTGCCCTCTGGATATAACTCGACTGATCATGACCCTCCTAATAAGTTTGTACTGTGAGTTGACGGCTGAAGAGTTTAAATTTCGTCAATCAGTCGAAATAAGTTAACTGAGACATATCTTAAATTTATTTGATTTGTTATCGGGAGAATCGATTCCTAAACTCTAAGAATAATAGGACGAAATTGGAACATTTGGGTTATGATTTATTTTATCTGTTACCGTGGAGGCAATCATGATTTTTTCTCGTGTTCTAGCATTTTGGTAAAATAATCGTTCTGAGGCTAGAGGAGAAATGGATGCAATGCATTTTTCTGCGTCCTAGTTGTTCCAACTCTATGATACTAGCACAGTAGTAGTTGAGTGCACACTATCATAGCGTCATTCACCAGCCATTCCAGAAGACCTAATTAACATCCCTACTCTACACCCAAATTTTAGACCAACAAATCGCATTGCCTCCTTGGCCATTTTGGTTCTCGCCCCGCAGAATAAGCACCGACTGTCTGTGCCGTGACTTTGCTTGTTTGATGAAGTCTAATCAACTACCAAAACCTCAAATTTCCCACCGTCAAGTTGGAAAAATAAGACCCAAAAAGATCAACTTGTTCGTGCTATTTTTAGCGAAGTGTACATTATTCGCCTTAGGGAGTCGAGTATTATTATCTTTTGGTGGCTGGTCAGTTGTATCAGGGGTTAAAGAACTAAAGAAGTTGCAAGTTGCAAAAGACTGAAACCTAGTAGTAATTGTAAAGCGACGCAGATTCTGGCCAATATATAAAATTTATCAGACACTTTTAGCCTAACACATCCAGACAAAGAAACGGGAACTGCAACTCTCGTTTTCCCAAGAAAAATAAAGTTGTATGATTCAATTTGGTTAATACAACTTTATCCCTTTAATAACTCAACTGCACTGTACACTCAGGCATCTGACTTTTATAATCAGACCCGTTTGATGAAATCACAAAGTTAGCAACTTGCCTTGCCTTTGTACATTCAGACCCCTTCTACCAATTCTATGTACATTGAAAAATTATCATCAAGGATAAAAATAAAATAAAGAAAGTTAGTGTTACTGCTGCTAAAAAATCTTGAGCAATAGGAGAATCTGGCCGGCCAGAATATTCGCATCACCTTATCGTCACCCAGTCATCCGAAACCGACCAATCTGGTTGTTGATCACTTACTAATCCCCGCAACCTCTCTGCCGCCTCCAATTTGGACCCTGACCCACCGGAAAACCAAGAACTGGATTGTGCCGGCGATGGCAAAGAGGTAATTGAGAATGTAAGAGATGATTGTTGTGATGATGTCCAATCTGGAAAATCGAATGCGCTTCTGGGAGAGGCCGATTGGCCTTCCCGTGTGCCTGTCGATGGAACAGTGATACAATCATCTTGGCAACTAGCAATGAATGGATGATCCAAAAGCATCTTCGCCGTCCATCTCTTTGAAGGGTCTTTAATAAAACACATACCAAGAAAATCTTTTCCTTCCTCGGAAAAGTTCGCGGGAATTTCAGGCACCTCCTCCCCGATACCAATTTTCATCAAGAGAGCCGCCATGTCGGAGCACCTCCATACAGGAGCTCCAGTTGCCATCTCAGCCACCAAACACCCAAGTGCCCATATATCGGCCGGTGTCCCTTGATTGCCTCCTGCGACCATCTCAGGCGACATATACAAAGGTGTACCCCTCAATTCAAACCCACGATTTCCTTCTCCGATTCTCTTTGCCAATCCAAAATCAGCAATCTTAACGGCTCCATCTTGGCCCAAAAGAATGTTCTGCGGCTTAATGTCACAATGAACATACCCGTGCTTATGAATACGGTTTAGCCCTCTGAGTACTCCTTTAGCGTATCTCCGGACTTCAATCTCCGGCAATGGATGATCAGCCGAATTCTTGAGCTTATCATATAAAGAACCTTCAGAAGCATACTCCAAGAACACATTGTACACCTTCTCCCCGTCATCGCAGCTGTAACTATCACCATAGCACTGAATAATCTCCGGACAGTCTCTGAACTCACCCAATATACTCTTCTCGTTTATCAACGAAGCGAAATTTGAAGCCCCACAAGACTTAACAGCCATCAATTGAGGAGCAGAATCAGAGCTTTTGCTTCTTGGTATTGCTAAATTAACAGCGCCAAAAGTTCCATGGCCGAGTCTTTCACCACGAACCCACTCCATGAGGGGTGCGTTGAAATTGCGTCAGTTCTTCTGGGTTTGTGAGAATAGAGAGAAAAAGCAGAAAACAGAGGTCACAAGCAACTCTGTTTCGTAGAGGAATGCTATATATAGAAGGGATTTGTGGTGGTTTCAATTGAAGTTGCATAAACAGTGACGTAGGGATGTTTGTTATAAATATAAAAGTAAAAAATGCACGTGATAGTTAAGGATGTTTCTCCCCTTACTTCTCTCCCCTCCTGAATGAGTTTTTGAGAAACGTGGTTGATAGGGTGGTGGGTGGGCCGAAAATATCAAACACTCCTAACGGCATCCCACGCGAATGGGATTGTGATGGTTTTGCTTCACTCCAAATGACTAATCTGCCCTTAATCATCTTAGTGTATCTATTAATTCTAATTAATTCCAAGCATGTTTCATGAGATCGACCACACTTATTCCTCTTCGCATGCTATCTTTTACACTTATTTTTATAAGGCTAGTAGTTGTATTTTATCTTTCAATTATGTTATGACTTAGTAGAATTATAAAGAATAACGTTCATATTGAAACAAAAAAGTATTAATATATACTTTTATTTTTTAAAATGATAAAAATAATTCTTTAAAAATTTATAACCTTAATCAGAATGAAGTTATAATTAGGAGGATAAATACTTTAACTTCTAAACATTTTTTGAGACAAAAAATAAAATTAAAAAATCTCTAAAAAGTATAATTTTTTTCTAAGGAAAGTACTTTTTTTTTTTCCCCTTCAAATCTTGATGCATAAGCACTCCTCACCTCGCGAGGGAGGGAGGAAATCGCATAATTTATGCCGCTTGTCCTTTATATTTTTACAAAAAGGTTGTTAATGAAAGGCACACCGCTCCGCTAATTATGCCTCTACTTGTATTCATAAACTATTACTTCGTTTGTTTCAAAATATTTATTCATTAAACTATTTACTCACAAATTAAGGATGTTGAAAATAATATTACAATTTAGATAAAATTTTTACTCTATCCATATTAAAAACACAATAGTTATTAATTGGTGAATTTTTTTTAAAAAAAATTTAAAAATTATATAATTGACTTTAATAAATAAGAATAAAATATTAACAAAACAAAAAGTATTTTAAAACAGATAAAGTAATACACTAGTGAACAATTCCCAAAGGGTGGTCTCACCCACTATTGTGACAAATTAAATATTGAGGTTTCTAGTTTTGAAAATCTAAAGAGACTGCGTCAAATGACCATTTAATTTCACAAGATTTATCCAATATAGTAATTGTCATACCAATGGGCAGTTACTTGGGGTGACCAACAAGGTGAGACCGGACCATGAATCAAGACAAGTAGCCGAAGTGGATGGACTCCACCGGCTGGGCTCGTCACCCTCACTAAGCCCTGTCGTCACCGATTACCTTTTCAACTGTGATCCTTAAACGATGAAAGAGGGAAGGAACCTGCCGGGTGGGTCATGCATGGGTATTTAGATACATTTAATCCAAGACACGGCTGCGCACGAGTCGTCATGTATTGAAAATGCTAAACTAGTTGCCTTTGGCAACCACCGGCGACGTGACTATTCGTCCAACCTTTTTGTTCATTTAATTAATATTAACCAATGGATTAAGGTTAATTATTATATAGTCATTCTGTCTTTTATTTTTTTGTTTTTGGTACGTTTAACTTTGACAGATTGATTATTTTAATGATTGATTTGATCATTCTATTTCTTTTTTATTTTTTATAATATAACTATCTGAATTAGAACTATTATTCTATTTATTTATGTTTAATAATCTAATTATCGAGTAATTTTGAAATTATGAACTATTATCTTACAATTATAATTAAGTAAATTCATATTTGATCAGATTTAAATCGGATTAGTCCTGGCAGGGGCAATTCTCTTCAAGAGCCTCATGGGTTTTGAAAACGCCCCTTTCAATAAATTTTTTTAATATATTTAATATACTTTCGTTAAAAAATTCTAAAAACATATTTTTAATATTACTATTCTAATATTAATATTATTTATCTATTAATTTTACTTATCAATAAAATATTTTTAAAGTTGTTAAAATATATTAATTTATCTTAAATATAAAGTTAGTAAAAATATATTAAGAAGGGAAAAAATACTGATATGAAAAGTGAGCGTATTTCTTCTTAATTTACTTCATCTTTACATTTACATCTAATTAAACGATGTAAATATTTTACGTTTATTTTTTCTCTTTATTTATTTTTACAAAACAGTCTAACCAAACTAAATTTTAGATTCAAATACTTCGTCACCTCAAATTTATAATCAAATTTAAGTAAATCAAATACTTAATGTCCATGTGGAGATTTGAATTCACTATACGAGTTAGGCGCCCATTGCTGTAGTAGCCAAACGCGATAAGGCCGTCTAGCGAGGACGATCATTTTATACTGCCGTGGATGGTAGATGTTACCGCTGTCAAGTATCTATAGGGTTTGGGGGGTTAGTAGTTGATTGACTTGACCTGATTAGAATATATCTGCAAATTTCTTAGCAACACGCTAGCAATTCAATGAATACGATTAAGGTTTTATCCAACCGAACTGTCTGAGTCTGGGATAGCTTAGAAGATTCGCCACAGGAATTTCCTACTTCTGCTCGTGTTTTTGGTGATACATTCAATTTAGACAAACTCGTATTTCCTTACCATTATAAAATAGTAAAAATAAGTACACCTGTCACGTTGGCTTTTAGAGAATATTTGGATATTTATTTTTATTTTTAAAAAATTATTATATATTCACAACATATCATATCTTCTCTTTATTTATAATTTAAGTTTTATTTAATCTATATATCATATCGAATCCTTTGAGAAGTTTTTTTTTATTACTCGAATTATTATTAGCTTCATACTCTAATGTTTAACATTTAATAGTATTTTTTATAATTATCTATTATTTGTAAAATAAAAATTATATTTAATTTTCTTTTAATTACACTCGTATCATTTATTATTTTCATAAACTATAATCTTAATTATTTTTATTTTAAAATAACCCTAAACATTGAGTAATTTCACTTCTTTTTTTTAAAAAAAAAATTCGAATCTGACGAGAATGAGTTTCATGTGCTTAACTCGTAGTCGTAACAACTTTTTTTGCAAACCGACACCCCTTTCTTAATTAGCAACAGTCCAGAAAAGGAAAACAACCGACCGATTGACACCAAATCATCACCCTCTCACCTAATTTTTCTTATTGCTTAATTCGAAATTTTCTTCATTGATACCTTTAACTCGTTCACCCGTCAGCTTCTCTAGGATTCATTGTATCAGCTTCCTGATATTGTAAACAAATTGCATATCGATTTAAGATTTACGTCGGAGTAACAATTCTTTTATTATTAAAATAAATTATTTTGGATATAAAATTAATATTACTTATATAATACTCTTTCTTTTTTATTTTATAATATAAGTCGTTAAAAACTACTTTTATTATCCTAAATTATAGGTCGTTAGAGACTTTTTAAGAAAGTTTTAAAACTATTTTTATATTTTTATCTTTATTTATTATTTTTTTCTCTCCCCTCTTAAACATTTAAATAAGGGTGTTTTAGGAAGAATAAAGTTATCTTATTTTTAAGAATTTTAATATGTATAAAATTAAGTCAAATGACTTATATTATGGAACGAAAGAAATATTTTTTAAAAAATTTATACTCCCTCCGTCCCATTAAAATTGACCTACTTACTATTTTGAAATGTCCTATTAAATTTGACACTTTCCTTAAAAGGAAAGTTTTTACTATACAATTTATTATAAAATAATCAATATACCCAATATATATTATATTTATATTCTTAGATTTGACATAAAATATTATGGGACTCACATATTTTTTTATTTTTATTATATTATATTATTATTATATTCTAATTTTTATTTTTATATAAAATATTGTGTCAAGTCAACCACGATCAATTTTAATATGACGGAGGGAGTAGAATGAAAACGTTGGTTTATTAAGGTTAAAATTCTTTGTAAAGCAAAACTTGACATTGGAAGAGGGAAACAGTGGGCGAAAACCGGCGCCCAAAGAGAGAGATATTTATAATGCCAGCACGCGGTTGTGTGAAACAAAAGAAAGATATCTTCTTCTTCATCTTCTCGGGAAAAAAGAGAAGTAACGAACCCTATTCTCTGGCCAACTGTAAAACCAACTGTAGAGGGAGTTAGTTAATTCCTTGCGGTTTGAGCTGTATTTGTCTGCACTACCTAAGCAAGCTCATCGAAACCCATGTATCATGTGAGAGTGTAGGACCCATCACATGGGAATTCCTTGCTTTAGGGAAGGGACTTGTTTGTTATTACTTCAATTTTACGTGTTGTGTTGTCAATTAAAAATATGTTTTTTCTTTTTAATTTTAAAATTAAAAATTTACATTCAATTGGGTTTTTTTTAAAAAATAAATTTTGGGACCATTTTAAGTGTTACATAATCTTGATGAATTACTATGGAGCATATACCCCAATATGTCTCCACATTCTTCTTTGTTTTGTAAACGAAACATATAATAGAATTTTAGAAAAACATAATTTAATATTCTTTTTTACTGAATAAAAAATTTAAATCAAATTAAATTCGATACGACTATCTTATTACAAGAATTTATGAAAGTATATAAGTCTCAAGTCTATCCCATTAATATATTAAAGTATACAAAATTTAAACTCGTCAAAATTTAATTTTATAAATCGATAGTATCTCACGTTAACTAAACTTTATTGTTATAAACCGACTACCACCGTTAATTTATAATAAGTATTGACAGGCTCTATGTCTACTTGAGTACGTAAAATGAAGTTTGGGAGACTTATCATCGGACTATCAACATGGATTTGAAAATTATTTAAAGGTGAAGCAAATTTAGGTGCTCAGTTCCACACAAAAAAATTATTAAAATATATATATTTATAATTTTTTTATTTTATTTTAAAATATTTATTTATATGTACATATTTTTTAAATTAATGATTAGTTTATTTATATTTTGATCATATTTATTTTAAATTAACTATATAACTTTTCAAAAAAAAATCTTTTTACTTTTTTAAAATTTTTACTAATCAATAACTGTTATATTTTTAATATAAATAAAATAAAAATTTTATTTAAATTATAATATTATTTTTAATACTTTTAATTTATATATACAAAATTTTAAGAATTAGTATTTTAAAAAAGAAATAGTACCTTTAGCAGTTTCGGCGAGGAGGGTCGCTTTACAAAGATTTTTTGTTTACTACTAACGTTTTTAGGGGCACTTGACGAAGATGTTATGAGCACGGAACACAATGAATTTGTATATGATTGATCCCCAGACTCAAGTTGATGAAAGTTGCTAAAAAGAACACAAATCATGCTTTGGTCACATGCTCAGCCGCAATCTGATAGTTCCCGCCATATCGGGACACATCTCATCATGCTTTTCGCTCAGATATCTTTGGATTTGATGGATTGTTGTACTTTTTTTTTTTCTTAATAAAAATCTGGCCCTGAATTTAAAAAAAAATTTCTCGATCTCCTCCGACAATACAAAATTCGATTGAAAGATCAAAAAGATTTCTCCACAATCAATGGCAGGAGAATAAGAAATGAGAGTATATAAGTAGAATAATTATGAAGTTTTACCTATTTAATAATTTTATGAATATATATACGAGAGACATAAAATTTATCGGTGATTATTTATCAAGTTATTCCTCTATTGAATGAACGTCAATTATTATTATCCTTATAGACTTCACTGATGGATTGTTGTACATTACACCCGCGAATGTACTTCTTTTTCCTTTTTTTTTTTTAAGTTTTTGGATACTATTTCTTCCTTAATATACCTCCTCTATTTTAAGTTATTTAAGTGTAAGTTTGATCACAACAAAAAAAGAGAAAAAATATTGCATATTTAGTATTAAAAGTTTAAAATTTATAATATTTTTAACTTTAAATTTTTTTGTTATAAATTTTAATAAAATTATAATTAGTTAAATATTTTTTAATTCTAATAATAAATTATGGATCATATTTCATAACAAACAACATGAATACTTTATTAAAAAGATAAATATACTTTTTTGGGTCCACAGTGGCATGAAAGACATCGTGACGCCCGCCCGCGAGCTTTTTGCTAGTTATTTTTGGTATGGTTGGTGTTGAGGAAGGAGTGGGAAAGCGGGCTCCCGAGATCACGTTTTTTGGTCCGTCAATTCGTAGAAATCACATGTTGGGCACATTCATTCATTTACTACAACAAATATCGCAGCACCAATATTATTATTATTTGAGATATCCTGATTTTAAATTAATCTGACTGATATATAAAGATATGTTTAAATATTTATTATCAATTTAAGATATCTATTTAGATCCAACAAGAATGTTTGGACTTAAATGAGGGGTGAATGAAATATTCCAATCCTATATAGATTGACCATAAGTATAATATATAAGGATGAGATTACGTATTTATTGTCAATTTAAAATATTTATATATAAATATGAATCTAAATATCTATTGTTTATAAGAATGATTTTAGTCAAGCGAGAATAATAATGCTATCAGACCCTAAGTATTTATTGTAAATTTCACATATCTGTTTTGGCCATAGTCATACTATATAAGGATGTACTTAAATATTTATTGTTTTTTTTGGACTGGTAAAAACAACAGTGCTGCCAACAACGGTATTGCCAGGGTCATGATCGTGCTCAACAAATTCATAAATTGGTATATAAAGATGAGTCTAACTATCTATTGTCAATTTATTATATCTATTTTGAACGAGCAAGAATAGTACCGTTATTAGACCATACTCACCAAATCTATAACCGTATTCTTAGATTCGCGAGTATAAAATGTGACATTATTATTATTATTAAAAAATAGTTTATGTGCACGAGACCCGCGTTCGGAGGTCCTGGGACCATTTTCCCTATCTCTCATGTATCGCACCGGAATTTCTGATAATTTTATGTCCTCCGTTCGACATGTTCTGACGCCGACGTTTTGTCTATTCCTTTGGTGACCCGAGGTTCCTTAGACTAGAAATAGTACACTTTGAAGAGTAAGCCGGTTCATAATTTATTAATCAGTAAGAGATGCTTTTAATCAAATAAAATATTTCTTTTAAATTTTAATATATGTTACTTTTAATTTGTTATAAGATTAATAATGTATTTATTATTATACATATATCAATATATAGTTTTAAAGAAAATATATTGAATTGCCTTTATTAGAATTTCTAATATATATATATATTAAAATTTCTTTAATATGCACAAATTTTCTAAATATGACAATTAATTGAGGATGAAGGAAAAAAATATTTGAGAACTACATTTATTTGAATTTCCCTACTATATTGTCACTAAATAAAAATGGAAAAAAATATATAGATGGAAAGTATAAATTTAAAATTATTATATCATATTTATGGCAAGCTATACTTTATGTAATAGTAACAGTTCAACATTATATTGATTCATGATTTGATACATTTCATCCAACCAAATATTTTTATAATTTCATAAAATTTGTGATGAAAGTGTGTATTTTTATTTATTTTAATATCAATTATTGTGAATCTATTAATTTTATTTGTATGATTTTGATTGAAGGATATGACTCGTCAAGTTTCCCCCTTCTATAACCTTAACCATCCCAAATGACAACGTTAAAAGGTTGAGATCCGTATTAGCATTAGTCCGGTCGAGAAAGGAAAAACAAAAAGGACATTGCCGTACAGTGGATTATTAGGAAGGTTTTGTATCTTCTAATATTTTTTAATTAAATATATATATCTACTGACTTATAAAATTAATTAAATATCTATAAAATTATTTTTATTATGTACTAACAAAATTAAGTACGGAAGTAAAAATTTTGAATTAGGGGTAAGAATGATAAAAAGTTATATAAAAAATATATTAAAGTATAATATTATAAGTTTTAAAAAAATTCGAAAAATGAAATATATATTTTAAAATTTTTAATTTTTTTGGTTAAAAAAAAAAAAAAACAAAGAGGAATGAATGGTATGCTTAGTTTCGTCTCCACCAGTGACACAAACTTTACCATCCATGCCCTAAATATTTTTCCTTTCTCGAATGTCAACCATTATTTTTTTATAAAAAAAGACAACTGTTATTACAGTGAAAATAAAACTTGTAATCAAATATCTTATTCATACTTAAAAAAAAATAAAAAAGTAGTTTTTTAATTGCCAGCTATTATTTTTTAAAAGAAAGAAAAAAGGTCAACCATTATAATTGTCAACCACTATCCATTGATAATGTGGTTGAAGGCTCACTATCATTTTTGGATCGCTAAAAGTATAAGTGGATACAAATTTTCCTATCACATTCTAAATTAAAATTTCATTTTAATTAAATATATTTTATATAATCATTTAATTATAACACATTATATTTTTTTCTCTTTTTAAACATCACATGATCTCACATATTTAATAATTTTTTTACAAAATTCATCTCAAATCAATTCACACTCTTAATTGCACCAATTGGTTCATAATTTTTTTTTCCTTAAATGATAAATTACGAGTTAAACATTTATTTGATATATATATATTAATTATTTCGATATTAAATTATAAACTATAAAACATTTGTATTCTTGGTTCCTCCAATTTTTTTGGAATCCTTATTAATTGTAGTATATTAAATTATGAATTACACAATATTTGTATATATATTGTGTTATTGGGTCATTTCTAAACCCATTAGTTATTGTCTCTACTTTTATATTTAATAAATTCTAAACTTTTAGTAGTATCTATTGGTCCATGTTTTAGGCCTTTTTGTCCCATTCAATTATTTTTTTTTCCGTTTCTTTTTATCAACTAAATAATAAATAAGTCTTCTACATCCACTTCAAATTTCAACCCTCCAAATTTGTTATTCAGTATCCACTCACGCATTTGAGGTTTTATGTTTTATTCATTTCGTTTCAAAATAGATATATGTAAAGTTTGATATTTATATAAATATTTTTAAAATAAATAATTAATTTCTTTTTATTTAATCCTTATTTATTCTAAATCAATTATATAATTTTAAAAAAAAATTTATTCTTTTTACTTCTTAAAATTTTTTACCAACCCCTTAATATGAAAGTATCGTAAATATTTATATCATGCGACATGTGAACGCCCAAAATGGTTACTAACAAACACAATGCGGCGTTTATTAATGCCAAGGAAAGACCCGAGGAACTAAAGTGACGGTGACGCGTTCCATTGATTTTAACTGCAAGCTCAAAGCTCAGAGCCGACTTTACCACGCAGATATACAACATAAAACATACGCCGGCGAAACCAATCCCATCGGCCGTCGAAGCATGTGATACAGACCACACCGCCCGCACCGGTCCAATCTCAGCAAGAGTAAAAGCCGTAGAGCATGTGGTCAGTAATGGTGCAGCCATCGGTTCCTTCGAATGTGGGTCTCCATACTTTTAGAATGTAAAATGTGGATCTCGAGCCCATCAGGTCATGTCATGGCCCACCGCAGCCAACTATGCTTGATTGGGCCTCTTGAGGAGGAGGAGGAGGGGGAGATGCTTTCCCTCTTCTGGCTTGTGATTTTCCATCAGTCAAATCTGAGATCTTTTAGGCACAAAAGGCTTATCATATAACGCTAGATTTTTGCACAACTGGCGGTGAATGTGAATGTGAATGTGATGCAACTTTTGGGGGATCATAATGCAAAAGTATTCTCATTTCTACTTGCAATTTGTGAGATGAGATCAAAGGGATCGGAGTGGAGGTTTGTGTATGATTGAGGGGAGGATAATGTTTTCAGATATTGGAAGGATTTGGATGGATCCCTTGAAAGATCTTTGACCACTGCCGAAAGATAAAAAAGTACTCCTTGGCTGCTTCTCTAACGAGGGAATTCTACGGCCAACTTTAGTTTTTGAAGGGCAGGTTTCATTTGGAGCATCCCGGTTGATAGACTGGGTAAAGTTTTTGGGGAGCTCTGCTTGTAAGCTTTATTGATTTAGTTTTGTTTAGTTATCCAGTCTTATCCTCAATAACAGTTGCAAAATCACTTAGGATAATGTTAGTTCCACTTCCACCAACTAAGGATGAACAAGATGATAGCAAGTGATGGTTACAAGAGGAGTTATAATATAGATGAAGCCTATCTTTATATTAACCCATGAATCTCACAATTAATTTTAGTAATAATATGATAATTTATTTATAATAAAAAAAATTTGAATTTTTATATAAAATTCATACAAAATATTTAAATCTTGATAGAGAGAATTTGACTGAGTAGCGTGTGAAACTAGAGATTTTTAGAGCTGAAATTTGTTGTAAGTGTGCGAGTTATGACTATAAACAAACACCTCGATAGCGGAGGAATGGTTGTGTGAATGGCGCAAAAGACGGTAAACTAGTCTTCCATTCTTGGGAAAAGACTCTTTTTAGTTTTAATAATATTAGAGATCTTTCAATATTTATATAAAAAATACTATTTTTATTTTATAATATAAGTCGTTTTAGATATATGTATAGGAATTAAGGATTCATAAATTCCAAACAAATTCAAAACTAAACTTCTAAAATGCTCATAATTAAATCTTTGTTTATCTTGATAATTGGAGAAAGTTGGGTCATAATTAGTGGAAAGAGAGAGGTTGTAAAGAGGGATAGAGTTGTGAAAAAAAATTTTATAAAATTTTATAAAACGACTTATATTGTGAAAAAAAATTTCAAATCTAAAACGACTTATATTATGAAACGAAGCTAGTTTATTATATTAATAGTAATTATATTTCATGATTAAGATTAGTGCTTAGCCCTTTCCTTTTTACGACCGTTATGAACGAGTTGACCTGCAATATACAAGAGGTTGTGCCATGTTGTATATTATTTGCTGATGATATTGTGTTAATTGATGAGAATGGAGCCGGTGTAAATGCTAAATTGAAGTCGTGGTGACATAGATTGGAATCCAAGGGTTTCAAAATTAGTAGGAGAGAAACAGAGTATATGAAATGCAAGTTTAGTAATAATGAAATATATCTCAAAGTGTAATTTTGGATTGTAGAGATATATCAATAGGTGATTGCTTCTGATATTTAGGATCTATTATTTAGAAAGACGTAGAGCTCGATGGCGACATTCTACACCGAGTTACGACAGGTTGGTTGAAATAGAGGAGTACGACTGATATTCTATGTGATCGTAATATACCATTGAATCTAAAGAGAAAGTTCTATAGAACAACCGTAAAACCTACTTTGATATATGGCACGAAATGTTGGGCAATTAAAATGTGTTGTATTCACAAAATGAAAGTAATTGAGATGAGTATATTACGATGGATGTGTAGATATACTAGAAAGGATTTAGTAAAAAATGAGACTATTAAGGAAAAGATAAGAGTGGCATCTATTGAGGAAAAGATAGGAGAAAGTCGCCTGTGTGTGATTTAGACATGTATAGAGAAGATTGAGGGATGCTCCTATTAGGAGGATTGAGGAAGGGAGGCAAGATAGGTTAGACAGAGGTAGAGGTATATCTAAAACGACATGGATAGCGGTGATTATAAGAGATATGTCTTTCTTAAATTTGGATGAAGGTATGACGGTTGAAGAGATGATTCATGTAAATGATCATATATTACTTGACATTAGTTCAGGTAGCCGATCCCAAATTTATTGGGATTAAGACTTAATTTGTTATTGTTGTATTAAAGATTAAAATAAAATTTCAATCAAAATAGATAATTATTAAAGTATATTTCTCATAATAAAAAAACTAAAATATTATGAATAAATTATAAAAATATAGATTATTATTAAATAATAATACTGAAAAATCTCTAATTTCACAAATATTGAAAACGAGGCATTCCCTCTGTTCCCACACCTTCCCTTCCAATTCCAAAGTTGGGTGGCTAAAATCTTCAAATTAGTTTCTGTCAAACTTGACTCCTTTTGTCCTCAAGAAGAGTGGGCTAAAATGATAGGGAAAACTTACACGTTGAACACGTTATATAAGAATATTCTTGCTCATTTATTATATTAGCTGCACAAAACATGCTCTTGGTCCCATATTTTTTAAAATATCTTTGGAGAATGGAAGGTATTTGTAATCTCATAAATAGCATTAATCTAGGTTATATTAGAGTCTTGTAATTAGAAATTTCTTTTACTACTTTTGTAGATTGAATATAGACTACATGATAGTATCAGGTTATTGTTTCTTGCCTTTAACTATCCCCGTTGGGCTCCATCAAAAGAGGGGAAAAAACAAAGAAACTACATATTGGGCTGATGCTTTGATTCAGGCCTTTTGGATTTTGAAGTATTCCTTGTCCTATTTTGGAGTTTAAATTTGCTTTCTTTTCTTGTCAACTGCTATCTAACAGAGACTTGCAAATGAAGTTCAACATGGAGGAATGGTAGGTGGTTTTAAAACCTATTACCCTTGTAAATACCAACATCGAAGGATAGTAGAGACAGACATTTTACTGGATTTGATTGAAGCTACTCTTGATCTTCCAAGATTCAATCTAACAAAGAACGCACAGAATTCTGGTCTGTCAGCGGCCTAGTTTGAATTATTATGATTCATGCAAACAAAGCTTTGAAAACAACTGCAAAATTTCTTGTAACAGCAATTTCATGAGATCTCTGCGACACCAATGAAATGATACCTGAGGGAAACCCATATCATTGTTTAATTAAATTTGAAGGCCAAATGTCTGTTCAAAATGATAAGTCTGATCTCTGTCTGCTGCATATTGCAGCAGCATGAGGCTAAAAAATACTGCGTCCGTCATCAACCGATTCAAAGATCTTGAAAAAGTATAAGCGAAACCGTGATGAAAATGGATGATCTAGTTGAATTGATGAAGTTGGATAAGTGGTAGTTGGCAGACATGTGAAACTGCTACAATCTTGAATGATCATAGTAAATAATAGTAGTACTATATCATTTGACGACTAAAGCTTCCATACTTACCCCATGCTGCTGCATCTGGTTTAAACTAGCAATGTAAACAACTTATTTTTGCGAATGGTGCTTAATGCAGCATCATAGGTAGGCTCTCCAGCAATCTTCATACGAAACGTCTCTAAAATAAGAGGTAACGATAGACTGATAACAAGCATTGCTGCGTTAATTTGCCTCTCACAAGGCCTAGAGAACCAAGAAAGTGTATGACAATTTAAGCCACAAGGGCAGAGAGCCTCTGAACTTGGGGATATTACTAATAGTGTTATGCAAATCGTCAACATTTTCCAAACCAAGCAAACAAATTACCACTGACAAGCAGGGAACATGATATAGAAACACGCACTAAAGTAGAAGCAAAAAGAAACCTTCCAATATACTCATTTATCTCCGGCAACGGGTGATGGTGGAGCAACCCCTGGTGTAAGGGTGAACAGGACCGTTAGCAAAGTAACAGTTGTGAGTGTAGTAGGACCTACCAGAGCGAGGCGGGCATGGGATTCTGTTAGCAGAGAGTGCACCGTATGAAATGTAGTACTTAAACCTATGCCAAAACAGCGATCTCCGACCAAAAACACCGTCCATTTCTTTGGCATTCTCTCCAAACTCTCCGTCGTAGAGGGACATTGTCATTGGCCACTCCAAACTGTCACTCATCATCTGCAAGCCAGCTTCCTCAGCCTGAGCTAAAACATGAACGTGAGAGTTGCAAGCCAGTAGAACGACACAAAAGAAAGCCAAGTACCAGCAGCAGCATTTTGAGAACTCCATGGCAATAGAGTTTGAGCTTTGTGGACAAAGATTTTTCTCAATCTGTATCACAGGAGGAGTTGTTGAATAAGAGTGATTGTACTTGCACCTTTGAATTGGATGCGGCCGGTGGCACAGTAAATGGAACCTGTAGGGACAAGGAGTCACGTGCTTAGCAGATTTCGAAATGTATCTCAATTAATTAATTTAAAATATATATTAATTAATTAATTTTAATTTAATTTTAAATATAAAAAATCAAATAAGATTTAATCTTACAACTATTCAACTTTAAATTCGAAGACAATCAAATAAGATTTTAATATTGCAACTATTCCTTTACATATTAAGAAAGATTAAGATTAAGATTAATTGAACTATGCTAAAGGTGCAAAGGGAGTCCGCGACAATATTAAATATCAAACGTTAACATGACATGAAAATGACACGTTATAGCGAATTAAGATTGGAATTTTCCGAGTTCGGATCAAAACAGGTCGACTCGTTTAACTTTAAATATTTGTACAGGTCATTAACGGATTCAACCCGTTTTAACATATTTCAACTTGCGAACCCGTTTAACTTTTTTTAATATTTATATTTAATACTTTTTATAATACCCTACAAATTTCACTATAAAAAATCAAATAATTTAATTTTTTACATGAATTAATTGAATTAAATTTTATTATATAAATTAATTGAATTATTTGTGTGTCTATTTTGTTTAATTATATGAAACCTTTAAGAAAAATAAATGATGTTAATGTGACTATTTACTTGATATATAATAAATGAATCATTCTTAATTAATTATTATTTAATATTTATAATAATATTATTATTACATTAACTTTTAGTTAGAAAGAATAAATTTTTAAATAATTCAATTTTATTGTAAAAATACATTTGTTTAGATTTTTAATATTAAATCTTATAAATTTATTGAGATCTCTAGATATTTAATGGGATGGTTTATTTTTTTATTAGTTTTTTATGATTTTATGGACTGTTTTATTAGTTTTTTTTAATTTTATATGAATTGATTTAATTTTATAAAATTTTTTGTATAATGATATACAAATTGGTAGAATTAGTAAATATTCAGATTGACAAATTTAATAATTATTTAAAATAAATAAATTAATACGACATAATATATTTATTAAACAAATCATATTTAAATTAATCTATCAAATATAATTATTTTAAATTAACATAATCTATCAATCTAAATACGACACGTCTATTGTCGCCCTTGCGTGCTATTGCTAAGCTTGCCGACGACTGAGGAGTCCGTTCACGAGAGAGAGAGAAAAAGAGAGAGCCTGTACGGGTTTGGGTTACAGCTATACTATCATCAATGTAGCTTTTCCCCCTCAATTATGGCTTCCCCGTCTCGATAAAGGTGTAATCACTGCTCATGGCTAACTGCCCTCTCTGCTACGAGCAGCTAAGTCATCCCATCTACTGGGCCAACTACTGCGGTGAACCGGTGGTAGGAACCGGGCGGGTAGGTGGCTGATGGGAAGTCGCGTGCTCTATCGACCGCTTTGTGGTTTAGTTGCGTCACATTTACGTTTTTGGTACTTCTTCTATGATGTAACTTGTGGCTCATTTTTAGTGGGCTGGTTTTATTAATATAAAATGATGTGCATCACATTAACGGTAGGCTGCGAGCTATGAAAACCCAACAACAATTTGGGCCTTTCAAAAGCGTAAAAGGTGTTGATGTTTGCCTACTAGCGTAGGAGTCCATGTTCGCTGCCCAAACCCACGTCGCAAAAAATATAATTTATTTTTATTTTATTTATTTAAATAAAAAATCTCAATTTATTCAGTTTAAACGGACTATCTTATTAATGTAAAAAAATTTATATCTCTTAATTACTCTCTCTTCATCTTTTTATCCAAACTAAACGAGATAAGTCAATTACCTCATTGTCTTTTCACCCTAACAAAATATAATGTAAATTGATCAGTCAACACTCTTCATTTTGTCAAGTTTTTCTTATGATTTGATCTCTAGTTTGCCCAAGTTGATGGAAAGCAATAGGACAATACTGTCATAGCCCGGCTTTTGTGAATTATATAAATTAAAAATTTGTATTCGATCATATAACATGAAATATATGTAATCTAAGTTTTTCAATATAATGCTATCTACGTTTTACAATATAATTCATTTTGAATTTGAATTTTTTTTATAATATAAGTCGTTTTACAAAGTTTTATTATTATTTTCCACATTTATCTCTTTCTACAATCTCTCTCTTTTCACTAATTATGACACAATTATTTCCAATTATCAAAATAGATAAAAATTTAATAAAGAATATTTTTTAAAGTTTAGTTTTAAAATTATGTAAAATTTAAGACCTTTAATTCATGTGTATAAATCTAAAACGACTTATATTGTGAAATAAAAAAATAATTTATAAAAAAATAGTTTTCCTTTGTTTATAACTCCTTCAAAACTCATAATTATATAAATTTGAATTTAATATTATTTTACTAAAATAAAAATTTTAATATTTAATATAGAATTTAAACTTTAGACTTTTAGAGGTCATTTTACTTTATCAGATAAGTTAACATGCATTGAAGGATTCTAGTTGGGGTATTGAACAAAATGATTCCGTCCTTACAAAAGTGTGTTGAAAATTGAAATTTATGATTGACCGATTTGGTGAAAGTGCAAGATGAATAATTTAACAGTTTGGTGAGGTTGACTCTTGGCAATTGAATGAAAGTGCATTTAAGAAGCAACTTCTTTCTAGTGCTCAGTAGGGTTGAATACAACACACTGGTATGCTCGCTGCACTACTGCTCAGCACTACTGACTACACAGCTCGTGCCCATCTCCTTGAGCAAGTTAGTCGCAATAATCCACTGTCCACCAAACTCACCTTCTGCGATTCTCTAATTTGCCTTTTTCAGAAAAGGGCTCTTGGGATTTATGGAAAAGTTGAAAACTGATAGACATACACTCTGAAAAAGATGAAAATCTACTCTGTTGATAGCTTTGTTTATCTAAGCCAGTAAGAATTATAGAGAGGCTCCAACTAGACGGAAGAATATTAAGTGGAAAAGAAGAGAAACTTTGATACAACACTAAGTGGTACCACTACTTCATTTCTTATTCTTTTTGCTTCTTTCCCTGATACATAACCAGTTCGTCCACCAGACAACCATGAGGCCAGAGATGAGACTTTTTGTTCCCTTCTAGAAATGATTTATTTGCACCGGATATATGGAATGCATTAATAAAAGATGAGTTTATAAATAACGATATGTCTCTGAAGTTACTGGTTCGATCTCTAATTCTGTATTATATCTCTTACGATTTATATAAGATCGTAAAAGAAAAGTAACGAGAACGCTCGTGATGAAATATTATCCAAAAAGAAAAGATTCATTTTGTCACTATGTCCCTAGATCCTTGTCCGTTGCTATTGATAAAGATAAAACTTTGGGTTACAGAATCTAATCGTGCTTAGTATTCAAGATTAGTAACTTTTGATGTACAAAAGTTAATTAACTTGATATTCGGATGGGAAAAGGGGTGAAAGAGGTAATATTGGGGGTGATGCCGGAAATCATATAGTAGTATATAAAAGCTCAAGTGAGTTCCATGAAGCAGGCCCTACCACACATGCTCGGCTCTTGAATATATGCGATCTACTGTGAAGCTTGTTACAGATGGCTTGGCCTTTACCTGTAGGCGTGTGCGAGAGTTAGAACATATCCATATCTTATTGTTCAAATTGATGCGAGGAAGAAGAAAACATTGCCATCTCCAATCAACTACAGTACCATCCTATTTGGACTCTTGCAACCGGACTCAACCTTATTATCAAACATGTTATAATATTCTTGTATCACGGTTATCTTCATCTTCATCATGGAATTATTCATTCATCTCTCTCCCCTAAAGAGTCGTGATGGTGCTCTTTGTATATAACTTAATAATCCGTGATCTTTCTTAGATTCATGATACAGATTAATAATTACAAACAAACGAATCTTATTCAACTGTATCATTTTAAAATTGAATTATTGGAATAAAGATGAAAAGGGTTGCAATGAGAAAGCGGACAGCAAAATCCTGGAAACAAATCTTCCTTAATCCTAACCTACCTTGTGAGGTGTGCCAAGAAGTGTAAATATTAGGCAAGAAGTCGAAGGGGATGAGATGGGATTGGACGTCAACAACAATTATAGAAATTCTTCAAAGTAAAGACGAAGGTGAAAAGGTAGACCCCACCCCTGAAATTGGAGTTGTTATCCTTCTGACAGATGTCATGTGAATGTGGGGTTTCCTTTTTTATTTTCCTTAGTTTTTACATAAAAGACTTTTTAAAGCAAGTGAATTTTGAAGCTTTTTTTATTTCCACTCGGCAAAGATTCAGAAAATTCAGGCTGGAGCACTACTGGTTCATTGTACCTTCATAGTCAACTGCCTTGCTTTAAATCTTGGTCCTCCATTTACACTCTGCCAATGTGGCATCCCATTTCATATTCAAATCCTCTCGAAACTTCATCTATTAAGCACTTAAAAGAAAAATAAATTATAATTTTTTATTATTTCTTCAATCTTAAAATATTATACTCCTCCCGTCTATAATATACTTCTTCCGTTCTTATTTATCTGTTACTTATCTTTATTTCTTATTATCTGTCGTTTTCTAATATCTATAAGATATTTATTTATTTTTTTCATAATTACCCTTATTAACATTAGTATTACTTCACTTTCCAACTCTTGGTTGGGATTACGAAAAATTAAATGACTGGTTAAATGGTAACCCATTATTAATTCTGATATCTATTCCCAATAAAAATACCTCGTAACAATTACATTTGTGAAGGTGTCATGCTTTTATTTTTTTCGAGAGACAAAACAGGAGAAAGAGATAGTAGTAATTGCTTAACAAGTTGAAGTAAATTAGAGAAATAAGAATGTGAGTGAAATTTTGAGAATTTAACTAAAATATTCTTTGAAATCTGAAAATTAACTACTTTTCTTGGTATGTAAAATTCAGTTATTGACAACAGATAAATAGGAACGGAAGGAGTAAATCATTAGATTTAATTTCACACATATTAAGATTCTTAACGATAAGGTAACTTTATATTTTTTTTTTCTAAAATACCCTTATTTAAATATCTTAGAAATAAGATTCTTAAAGATAAGGTGACTTTATATTTTTCTTCTTAAAACACCATTATTTAATGCCTTAGAAATAAAAGAAAGAGATGAGAGAGAAAGAAAATAAAAGAGAATAATAAATATAAATATAATTTTAAAACATTTTTAAAAAATTTCCAACAAATTTATTATATATATAGTCTTTCAAATTAAATTATTATTGTATACTTATCTATTATTGTCCTAACATTCAATTAGGATGGAAATGTATAAATTTCAAAACTTTGAACCTAAATATTTGTGTTCATCTAACAAACCTTCTAGAAAAGTCATTTATAAATATTTAATTCAATATTAGCATTTAGTTAAGCCAAAAAAAAAATGTAAAATGATGCTGAGAGTATCATGAGGTTCACCTTTATAATTAAAATATATATCTATGTCGATATTATTGTGATTCGATTATATTATAAAAATAAGAGATAATAATAGAATTGAAAGAAAAGAAAATGTCAGTATTTGCAGCTTTAACTTTGCCATCATACTATCCATCTATATATATACTGTTCCCATGGCAAACTCATAAGCTGTACTTCCAGGTCTTCCCAGTTACTGAGTCTTTGTTTCTTTCTGCTTCTGAGTCTTCGTTTCACTCTGCAATCTCTCTGTAAGGTCTAAGAAGTGCAGAAAACATGGACATTGATCGCATGAAAGCATCCACAAGAAATCATATTGGAACGCTGACAACGGGGATGCCCCTCGACAATTTCTCCCAATGTTCCGGGCCTTATCCGTATATTTCAGATTCATCAGACCTTGAATTCTCCTCTGAAAGTGCAGCCTGCAGCATCGAATCCACACCGGTTATGTTCAGAAACCCGTACGTTGTCACGTCGCGTAATTCATCCATGTCGTTCGCGGGCAACCCACTTCAAGAATCAACATCAGCTCCACATATAGCGTCGGATGTTGTTGTACCGAAGCTCGGAAATGGAACTGAATTATTATTTTCTGCGTCGTTACAGAAACGGAGCACCATGGAAACCATGAGAGAGATGATATTCCGCATAGCAATGATGCAGCCGATTCATATCGATCCTGAATCAGTGAAACCGCCGAAGAGAAAGAACGTGAAGATATCGAAAGATCCACAAAGTGTAGCTGCCCGGCATCGGAGAGAACGGATAAGCGAGAGGATAAGAATTTTGCAGAGGCTTGTTCCGGGTGGGACCAAAATGGATACGGCATCTATGTTAGACGAGGCAGCTCATTACCTTAGGTTCTTGAAGAAACAAGTGCAATCGCTTGAGCAAGCAGCAAATAATAGGCCATTGAACGCTGGAATTCCCGTGACAATTGCGACAGCCGCTATGAGCTATTCGAACTTGATGAAATCTTGCCAACCTCCTTCTCATATGGTGGGCTCTATGCAAATGCTTAGCTGAGAAAGTGAATCTGTTTCTGGTTCTCGTTCTCACCCACCCCCCCCCCCCGCCTCCACCACCCCCCTTGTAATTCTATTTTGTTTTAACTTTGAAATTGGCTATATGATCGAAAAATTGCAGTAAAAATGCTTTTGTTTTTTGGAAATAGTTAATATAAAATTAAAAATTAAATTCATAATTTTATAAAAATACCATTAATTATAAATTTATCCTTTTTTACTGCACTGAATTCAGGAGCCATCCATCTGCAACTGTCCCCATGGCTCTCGCAGCCATCCCGCGACAAAGTTTGGTGGGCTGCCACACCGAAAGTTTCATTTGGTCCTTCTCACTGGAAGGCCAAGTGTTCGTAAGATCAGCCCCAAAGAAGATTGGTACATGGGCCGGCCTTGGGTATTTTGATTTTTTTAGAAAACAATTCAAGGGTTTGTTATTGGTAGGGAGGGCAATTTCCACACTTATATCGGGACCCGATCCGATTGGGCCGAAAATTTTTCGATTTAAGTAGGGATGAGTCGGGGACGGGCTTCATTCCTTAGCCCGTCAACAGGGGACGGGTCGGGGACAGGGATTGCATGATTCCCGCTTTCGATCCGGCCCGCTTTACATATTATATATATATATATATACATTATATAAATTATAGGTAGATTATATATGTATATAAAATAAAATAGAAAAGAAGAGGAAAAATAAAAAAAATTATAAATTATAAATTATTAATTTTACTCTTACTAATCTAGTGATATGATAAATATGTGAATTATTGAAAATCACTACAAAATTTTTCTATATGATTAAAAATTTTTGAATAAAAATATATTGGAGGCAAATTTTTTTTTTAAATATTTATAATTATTTTCGAGTCTAAACGGGCCCCCGCTTCCCCAGGCCAGGACCGGGGATTGTTTTGTCCCCGGCGGGCCGGGGGCGGGGATCCCCGCCTTTCTCCATAGTGGGGACGGGCCAGGGATGGGAATACGGGGGTATATGCAGGGACGGGACCGAAATTTCTAGTCCCCGACCTAACCCGACCCCATTGTTATCCCTAGTTTTACTGGGGATAAAACTGCATGCTAGATGGACTAATTGGGCGAATTTGAAAGTTGGAGAAGTATCTTTCTCATATAGGAATGATAGAAAATTTTAGCATTTTTTTTTAAAATTATTAACATTGCATCTTTCGTGAAGGATACAAGCATAATGTAAAGGGTATATTGCAATTTAACCCTATTAAGTTAGAGAATAGTTGTACTTTAACATTATAAATTGTAAAAAAAGTACTATTAGTTTATTGACCTTTAGTTAATGACGGTATTGATTAACATAATTTATTTTTTAATAAAATATTTATTTTGTCCATGCCAATTGTCTTTTTTTTATTCCTTAAAATCTCAAGTTTAATTATTTTATACTGATTTTACAATTTTTGTTCTATCAATTATTATCCCACCAACTCATCTACTCATGTTCGAGTTTCATTTTAAATTTTGGCAATACAATCGGTTGATTTGTATGTATAAGATTTAGAAAATTAATGTTATTTATATGAAGATTAATTGTATCTATTATACAAAGTTTTAAGGGGTTATATTTTCAATAATAATTATAACTAAACCCAATATTTCATTTAAAAAAAGAAATTTTTATATGGTCGTACTCGAAAAATATTGTAATGCTAATTATTTTTTTTCCTCATGATAAAAAGGAAGAAAGAAAAAGAAAAAAATAATTAGCACAAAGTTACATTTGAGTATATTGTGACTCAAGTTGTTTCAATCAAGTTTTTTAATCAAAATATTATGGTTTTTTAATTAAAAAATAAAAATATTATAACTTTATTCTTTTCTAAAATTATAAAGATAGTTTCACAAATAAATATTATTTGTTTGTACTAAGGTGAGATCATAAAATCAATATCTGATATCAATATCGTATAATTAGTATGGGCAAAATATGTATTTTATTGCAAAAATAAATTTTGTTAGTTAATAATATTATTAATCAACAATACCTATTTTATAACTTATAGTGCTAAAATACCAGGATAAATTTTAATACGCCAATTTATCAACTTCAAATTGTGCGGCCAACTTATTCAAGAACACATGCAAACCAATGCATAAATATTCTCTAATTTATATTAAAAAAATCATAAAATAATTTTATAGGAAATAAACAAATGTTTACATAAATGAAGTCGAGTCGAATCCCTCTAAACCCCACCACGTCAGAATTTTATAGGCATTATATTTCTTTAACTTAAAAATCTGTCCAATTATTCTGTCCATAAATAATTGCACAAATTGTCATTATGAGAAAATCAAGGACCGGAACTGTCGGTATATATATATATATATATATATATATATATATATATATATATATATGTGTGTGTGTGTGTGTGAACCATGGCGTGTGTGGCACGTGATGTGACTGTGAGTTGGGGCCAGGGGATGGTTGCCGCCCATGGAGGGGTCGAGTATGGGAATGTTGATGTCTCCAGCATCATGCCTAATGCTTCCCAGACCTCACGAGAATAGAGATGTAAAGAAAACGAACATTCGAGGATAAAAAATAGTTTTAATTCGTCCGTATTTTAATAAGATTTTGTTATTTTAATAAACGAACGAACTCGAATACGAATTCGAACTCGAATATATTTACGAATATATTATATATATATTTAAAAATTAATTAATTATATTAATTATATTTTATAATATTAATATTTATTCTTAATAAATCTTATGTTATAATTATAATATTAATATTATAATTAATTATATTATTATATATATTTATTTAATATTCAATTATTTTAATTAAAATCTGAATTATTATTTTTATAAAATATAAAATAAATAAACTCGAACTCAAACATTAATTGAGTTTTTTTGAATTCAAACTTAAACGAATTCGAACATTATCAAATAATAATCGAACGAATTCGAACATAAATTTAAACTCGAATAATAAACAAACAAATTCGAACCGTATTCGATTATATTCGAACTTAAATTTAAAAATATAATGTTCAATTCGTTCGTATTCGAATACGACTCTAAATCGTGGGTTCGAAAAGGAAAGAACAAAAGAAACATTGTGTCGCCAAAACTCCAACTAACATACTACATACATGCATGTGCTGCATGCCAACTACCCCCACCCCCCTCTTTTCAGGAGCCAGCCCACCGACACAGAGGGCATGGGAATCGGCGGAGGTAGAATTATTTTTTCTTCTTTAATTACTACTTTTTTTCTTGGGTTTTTTAAAAAGTTTTCATAGTCATAGAGAGAATAAAAGAATAGAAAAGGAAAGAAGAGATGATTTATGTGTGTGAGAGTTTTACAAAGAAAGAAAAATCGAATTGGTTTTTCTCTTATTTTGAAGTTGGGAGAAAAGAAAAGAGATATGATATTTTAAAAAAAATTTATAAATCAATTATATTATTTCTTAAAATTTTTATCATTTAAATTCAAATGGATAGAGGGTCTCGATTTTGAAAATCACTATTTAAAGTAGGACAGCAAACAATTTATATAAAAGAAATATTGAAAGATAATGTCATAATATTTAAAACAAATTTAAAAGATTTTTTTAAAAAAATTAAAATTTTATAAAAAAGTAAAAGTTTTTTTTTTTTTTTAATCTTGGGCAAGTACCATCCCCTGCCCCGCTCTCTAATTCTGTCTCTGGTTTAGAGAGTTTTACATTTTAGACTTTCAATTCGAAATTCTCAATTTTCTAATTTCCTCAATAGTCATTATCATTAGTAGTTTTTTTTTTTTTTGCTGAAAATTTTAATATCCTTGAAGTACTTGGTACACAATGACGATTCTTTTTCGGAGATTAGTATTGTTTTTATGTTTCGTGAGATTTGTATTTTTTGATAAAATTGAAATTTGAATATTATTTAAGTAATAAGTTTTAAAAAGTAAAATATGAATATTGAATTTTAATATTAAAGTCTGAATTAATTCTAATTTATTTTTTATTATATTTTATTACTACAATTTAAATTAAATATAAAAATATTAATAATTATATAAATATTTAATGTATTTAAATTTTAAATTTAAGTAACTTTATTTAGTATGTTTTAATTAATTAAGTGATAATAAAAATATGTTATCAAACTCTTAATTAAAATATTTAATATTATTCGTTATCAAATACACTTAATAAAATAAATATTTAATTAATTAATTTTTAAGTGCTAATAGACCCTAACTTATCAAACAAGTCTAGGGCTCGTTTGATAAAATTAAAATTTGAAAACTGAAATTTGAATATTTAAGTATTGAATTTTGAAAATTAAAGTTTGAATATGAATTTTGAAATAAAAAGTCTGAAGACTTATTTGATAAAATTGAAATTTAAAGATTGAAATTTGAATATATAAATACTGAATTAATTATAATTCATTTTTACACTAGATTTTATTATAATTTAGATTAAATATCAAATAATATTAATTATTATATGAGTATTTAATATATTCAAGTTTCAAATTTAAGTAATTTTAAATTCATTTAAATTTTTATAATAAAATTTTAATATGTATTAATCAATTAAGTGATAACAAAAGTTTGTTATCAGGCACACTTAATTAATTAAATACTTAATATTAATCGTTAGTAAACGTAATTAATGAAACAAGTACTTATTTAATTAATTTTAAGTGCTTAATTGAGTTATCAAACAACTTTGAATTTGAATGAATTATAATTTATCTTGACACTATATTTTATTATAATTTAAATTTAATATAAAAAATATTAATAATTATACAAGTATTTAACATATTAAACGTATATAATTAACTAATTATTAACATTATTTATTATCAAATACACTTAATAAATATTTAATTAATTAATTTTAAGTGTTAACTAGCTCTAATCAAAGCTGTTTGATAACACAATTAAATACTTAAAATTCATTAAGTGTATTTGATAATATAAAATATTAAATATTTCATTAATTAAATATATTTTTATTTAAAGAAAATTTTATATACTTTAAATTGTGCGGTTCGAACAATACACGATGCCGGCCTCCTTCACCCCACCAAAAAAATGCCAATCACATTTTTGTTCCCCCTCTCTAAGATGCGCTGATGTGTGAAGCTGGTGCCCTTCTAATTTCCTGCACCACAGGATTGTGATCCATGACCGGTCAAAGAGGCCCGGTCAAAAAGGCCGAGTGCGTCCAACCAATCAACAAATAATAACGAAGACTAAGTAATTAATCGTGAATACTATTTAATTTATTGTTACGTTATTTAACCCATAAATACAAGACGTGACAAAAATAAAATTTGATCATTGATTTTGAGTATGAAATTATTGAACGATCAAATTGCATAACTTCAAATTCAGACACAATTTGCAAAATAATACAATAGTGATATTTATGTAATAGGAGGAGCCAACAATTTTATAATGCCTTTTCTCTTGATAGTAAATAAATGGGATCAACCATTTTATAAAAAAAAATTTTAAATGGACTCGTAAACTCGTAAATTATATATATTAAAATTTTTATTATATAAAATATAATTTTTCAATACATATAATTTACGTAGACCAGATAGAAATTATAATTTCTAATTTTATAGAGGTTTTCTAGAGCCTTCCCCTTACGCGGGTGGGTCAAACCTTTCTCACGTATGAGATAGGACCAGGTACCAAAACGTTTAAAAGGTGGCGTTCTCAATTAGTTGAGAAGTATCTTTATTAAATTATAAAATTGAATATACGCTTAATTTTAAACGTTGTCACTAAATTTTATCAAGTAAGTTCTCATACTATTAAAAAATATATATATAAATAATTATATTTTATAAAAAATTTTTTAAATATATATTTATTTGATAAAATTAAAATTAAAATATCGAATTTTAAAAATTAAAATTTTAAATCTAAAGTGTTAGTTAAATATAATTAATTTTTATATCACTTTTTTATTATAATTTAAATTAAATATAAAAATATTAATAATTAAATAAATATTTGATATATTCAAACTTTATATTTAATTAAATTTTTATTTCACTTAAAGTTTATAATAAAATTTTAATATATTTTAATTAAAGGTAGCAATCGTGTCGTATTCGGGTTGGCTGGTCGTGTCAATTTGAGATAATTACACTTGATAGGCCAATCCGAACACAACCCGTTTAATAAACGTATCGTGTTGTGTCAACCCGTTTATTCTCGTGTCGTGTTCGTGTTATAAAACGGGTTGACTCGATTAGACACAAAAATTAAATAGATAATTATTAAATCCGTCAATCTGAATACTTACTAAACCCACTAATTTGTGCACCATTACACAAAAAATTTTACAAAATTAAATCAAATCATATAAAGTTAAAAAAACTAATAAAACAACCCATAAAGTCATAAAAAACTAATAAAATAACAAACTATCTCACTCAATATTTAGAGATCTTAATAAATTCATAAGATTTAATCTTAAAAATCTAAACAAATATAGTTTTGCAATAAAATTGGATTGTTCAAAAAATTATTTTCTCTAACTAAAAGTCATTGTAATAATAATATTATTATAAACACTAAATAATAATTAATTAAGAATGATTCATTTACTATATATCAAGTAAATAGCCGCATTAATATCATTTATTTTTCTTAAGAGGTCTCATATAATTAAACAAAATAGACACACAAATAATACACTTAATTCATATAATAAAATTTAATTCAATTAATTCATGTAAAAAATTAAATTATCTAATTTTTTATAGTAAAATTTGTAGGGTATTACAAAAAGTATTAAATATAAATATTAAAAAAAAGTTAAACGGGTTCGCGGGTTGAAACGAGTTGAATCCGTTTATGACCTGTACACATTTAAAGTTAAACGGGTCGATCTGTTTCGACCCGAACCCGCGAAACTCCAACCCTAACCCGCTATAACCGTGTCGTTTTCGTGTCGTGTCGGCGTGTCGTGTTTAATATTACCACCCTTAATTTTAATCAATTAAGTAATAATAAAAAATTGTTATTTAATATAATTAATTAATATTATTCATTGTTAAATATAATTAATAATATAAATATTTAATATTAATTTTAAGTATTAATAATTTATTTTAATAATAAATGTTATTACTTGAGAAATTGGTCTCGAATTCAAGGTGTTACGTCCTATCATTATTTGTTATTTGTCTTTTCTTTCCCCATTTAAAAAAAAAATTAAACGTTTAACAACACGTGATTTCTTCCCAAAACGTTACTTTCATTGAGTAGTTGCGCAATGGAAGAAAGGGACAAAGCCTTTTTATTTTGAGCGCAAGAAAGGGACAAAGCTCGCGGGCCAAATTATGTCTGGGCCTTTCCTCTTTTCCTTCTTCTTTTTTTTTTTCCTTTTTAAATAAAATAAAATAAAATAAAGATTAAAGTAATTATAATTGTAAATTTGTAATATTTGTCAGATTGCTCTTCAAATGCAAGAAGAGGAAGAAATTTAGAAAAATATTATACTCAAATATTTAAATAAACCTACAATATATTAAGAAATAACTAAATAAATAATAACCTATTTCATTACCTTTCGAACGTCATCTTTAAATAATATCGTCAAATAAAATTTAACTCGTATTGTCAGTGTTGCCTTCACTCAAACTTTGATAATTTGTTTTATTACCATTCTTATTTTTTGTTTTCTCTCTGCTTTTCTGCTTTTTCAAACATCTATGAATGAGAGGGAAAAAAAAAGAAAGAAAATCCAAATAAAATTGAGATGTATTGAGATATTATATTATATACAAATAAAATTATACATAATATTTAATGTACAATCAGTGTTAAATAATACAACATCTCAATGTATCAGTGCATGTGTACCGAATACATATAAAAATTTCTCGATTGAAAAAATGTGTACATGCCAATGCATATATCTTTGCTGAAAATTTTTATGTGAACCGGATTCATCGTGAATCGTTATTTTAAAATATTATATTTTTTTAAAAGTATATAACTCACACGCATAAATAAAATACAATATTTTAAAGCATTTGATTCTACGTATAAGAATTTCACTAGCGTTGCAGCTTTACTGGTTCCCGGTCCCCACCATGATGCATAAAGACCAAGCAGCCAACGTGGTGGATTCTATTGAAAAAGAAAGTAAGCGCCCCCATAAGTAGCTGGAAGTTCTGGCCAATGCTTTTCTCCAACACAAAGGCCTGTTAAGTTTCAGTCTTTGGTTCTCGATCTCTGCAGCATGGCCTCCCCTATGTGCGACAAGTCCTTTTCCAGCAGTTATATGCTGCTTAAGCCAGAGGAAGCTAGCATATCTGATCTCATTCGCATCTTGTTCTCTGGTAATCTGGAGAAGAGGAATTTCGTTGACTGCCCTCAAGGGACTAAGGAGCCATTCTCACGTAGATGGCCGATATTTGTTTCTGTCTTGTTGCAGAAGTTGCTAAAATTGATTGCAAAACCTTTGGCATCGTTCGGATCTGCTATTGAGCATTGGCTTAATCTGCTTTCAAGCAATGGCGGCTTTTTCAGGCTTGTCTTCAACTTCATACGAGGTTCTCCCATATCTTTCTTCCCTATATATATATTGTTGATTATTCTTTCTTCTTCTTCTTCTTCTTTCCTCTCTCATTTCTCCAGTACGCTGATACGGGGACGGGTGTTTTCGGTCTTCCTTGTTTCTACCTTGGTTTTGGGTGGCTGTGTGCGGGTTCAAGTCTTTGGACAAGGGTTGATCGATATTGTCGGGGGGAGGCAGGAGTTGTTGTACTAACCCTTTACTTTGGTTTTTCCATTAGTGCGTCGTGGGACCTCGTACATACGCGCATGCATTAAAACAAAATTATCTTCCATGGCAGCTAGAGCAGTACTTTTTTAGGTTCTCCGTTCATCGGCACAAGGTAGGGTCGGGAACCAAGGGTGGAGATCTATTTTTCTTTTTGGGAAAACGTTCTACCACAAACTCATCAGTCATCACCCATATCCTGCGGTTGTGTGGAAAATATAAATTGCAGGATATATATATTGCAAAATTAGAAATTTTTATAAAATTAGCAAGTCTCGTGCGAACTATAATGGTGTTTAGGAATTAGTTGTTTGTTTATTTCAGCCTGTTGAAAGTAAGTAAAATTATATCGTCTCTGCATGCTAACTTTTATTTGTATATTTTTAATGTCTACAGGTAAACTGGTTATGCCGGATGAAGCTTCGGCATCGTATACCTCGTTCATCGGAAATCTAGACACACGACTGGATTTGGAACCGAACATCAAACATGGCGATCACAGTTACTGGGTGGCTCTGTCGATGATGGCTGCTAAAGTATCTTACGAGAGTAAAATCTTTATTGAAACTACAGTGACGAATCACTGGAAGGTAAAATAATAGCAACTCACCTATCTTGCTGTCTTCGTCGTAACTTTACTAAATGGATGATAACTAAATTCTTGGAAAACTTTTGCAGATGGATTTTCTGGGCTCTTTTGATTTCTGGAATGGTAATGACCTGACTAAGTTCTTGATGTTTTCTTAAGTAACGAAAAATAAACTTGGTTAATTAATTAACGAGACAATATGCATGTTTTATGGTGTAGAATATCAAGAGAAGGCTACAACACAAGCATTCATGCTTCGAGATCAAAACGAGGACTCGGAGCTAATCGTTGTGGCTTTTAGAGGTACTGAGACCTTTGATTCAGACGCGTGGTCTTCCGACGTGGATCTATCTTGGTATGAGCTTCCCGGTGTGGGAAAGGTGCACGGTGGATTTATGAAAGCGCTTGGTCTACAAAAAAGCTCTGGTTGGCCAAAGAACATCGACAAATCTGATCAAGGTCGACCGCCTGTTGCTTACTACGCCATCAGAGAAATGCTAAGAGAGCTTTTGCAGAAAAATGACAAAGCTAAGTTCATAGTCACCGGACACAGCTTGGGTGGTGCATTAGCTATTTTGTTTCCGGCGATTCTCGTGTTCCATGAAGAGACGTTGCTGTTGCAACGACTAGAAGGCGTCTATACTTTTGGCCAACCAAGAGTAGGGGATGAGAAATTTGGAGACTTCATGACGGAGCAAATAGCAAAGAACAAAATCCAATACTATAGGTTTGTTTATTGCAATGACATAGTGCCCAGATTACCTTACGATGATAAAGAGTTCCTGTTCAAGCACTTCGGGACATGCATATATGTCAACAGCTTTTACAAGGCCAAAGTAAGAAAATCTCTCTCTTACCAGGCTACCCGTAGCCAACCCAAAAATAAAATAACTCTTTTGAGTAACCACTCATTACATCACTGTCTTAAGAACACATAGAGAATGTAAATTATAGAATGCATAACCTAAAGATAGAAATCAAACTTTTGACTTCACAAAAATATCATTTTTTTAAAGAAAATTAAATTTAAAGTACATGTTGGTATTCTTTAAAGTGTTTTTTTTTCCTTTTTAATATAGATTGTTGAAGAAGAACCAAACAAGAATTACTTCTCACCATTATGGCTCATACCAAAGGTCATAAACGCTATTTGGGAGCTGATAAGAAGCTTTACAATCCAATTTACAAGGGGAGAGGAGTACAAAGAAGGAGGTCTTCTTCGATTTATGAGAGTAGTGGGATTGGTATTTGCAGGCGTCCCAGCTCATTGTCCTCAAGATTATGTGAATTCTACTAGGTTGGGTTCTCCGGACGTATTCCATGCAATCCAAGAGTCGAATAACGAATCAGAGATCAAGATCACCTGAGTCAAAGAATATGTGTATTCTTTTTATTTTTACAAGTTTTAATAAGAGTCTGATCAAGGCATTGCACTCTATTTATTTAGATCGGATTCAGACAAGTATATTTGACCAAATTCGCAGATTCATTATGATCTTCCTCGAACGTATTCACCCCCAGTTAAGTAGCTTCCTTGATTAATGCATAAGCATGAATTGGTATAAAGGATTTAATTGGATAATACCAGTTTGAATCAAATTAATTATTAATTCTTTTGATCTATAGAGGATTTGGTGGGTGGCTGTGATTAGTTTAATTCATAAAAGATATGGAATATTAGCAGCTGATGATCTATAATTCCAAGTTGATCGGATTATTCGCAGTAGCTGATCGCGTGCCAGTTTGCGCCAGCAAAGGCTGACTTGGTGAAGGGCTACAAGGGATTCCAAGCAACCCCTTGAAATTTCTGCAACTTCTGGATTGATTATCCTTGACCTCTCCCTAAGCTTCATATTATCTTATTAAACTAATAACCATGTGACACTTATTAATGTCTATGATCTTTTAATTATTATAATAATATGCCCCCTCTTAACATATTCTAGAGCATCACTCTAATATGATTGTGAGATTTAGATATAGAAAGTGTATAAGTTTATTTATTTATTTATTTTTGAGAAAGTTGATGAGTTTATTTTGATAAATCTTTGAAAGAAAATTCTCAATTACAATAAAAAGTAGAAAATGATGTATTTCTTCTTATAACGAGTAGAAATCCACAAAACCTACTTAATAGGTGCAAACTGAATGAAGTTTTCTTGTAAAATTATAATCACGTAAATAGATTTAAACTAATCAATTCAATCGAAAAGATTAATAAACAAATTTTCATAAAGATTAGTGACTTTTGAGTCTCCATATCTACTACCCTACCAACCCACTACCTCTTTGGGGTGAAAATGATGCATTTCTTACCAAACAGATTTTGAGCTCTATCAATATTCTCTCATCCAACCAATAAAATGCAAAGAAGAGGGCCATACTCATTTGCTTTTTCATGGTTACGGCATATCCGTAAGTAAAGGATCTGCCCCATTTACGTGCCCAATAGGGAAAATTCAAGGAAGAAATGTCGAAGAGGCAAAAGGACGAAGAAGCAGTTACATCAAGATATAGGACGAGAGGCTCTCTTGATCTTTATCCAAAATACACTTTTCCATGTGTTTACCGTTTACTCTGAAAAACCACATCCCGTAGCCATTCCTTTCTCCAAAAGTCCTGCTCCCTTTCTTAGTGAATGATTGGATTACTTTTCGACCTGTTCGGGCTCTAAGATTTGGCCATTTTCTTAGTCATTCCTTCCTTCAAGTTAGCGTTAGGATTCAGCATGTTCATTCTGGGCAGTCATGTCTAGTATAATTTCAAATATTTGTTCCTTCTGGCAATTTGCAGAAAGAATCTGATTATCTCACTTTTATTGGTTGCCCCTCAACAACTAATTGGAATATATTCACAATCCAATAACAAGCTTTGAGCTCGCGATGAGGCTACCAGCCTACCATGTTAGTATGCTCAATTTCCTTTCCTCCTTCCTCCTTTGTTTAATAATATGAGGCTGGGTCCTTGTGGTGTCCACACCATCCGCTTCCAGGGCCGGCCATAGGTTGATAAGAAGTAAACGCGCATAACTGGTCCCAGAACCCTGCTCAAATCCACAAATAAACACGTTCAAATATGCTTTAGAGTTGATCAAAATTGATAGTCATCATTGACGACTCAGTCTGTAAGCTTTTCTTCCAAGCAAGAAATGACTCAGTCTGTAAGCTTTTCTTCCCAGGAAATTGCTGGGACAGAAAAGTAGCCAAAGTACCAGAATTAAAAGGACCACTTGCTACTCAGCCTCTCCAGGACAGGTAGCATTACATCTCGATTTCTTGATAGTAGTTGACCATCTTACGTCTTGTTGTATTCCACAGTTAGTCTACGACATGGCGGCCTCCGAGGATCAGATTGGCAAGAAGACTTTGTTGTTGAAACCTGAGGAAGCAAGCCTTTGGGATCTCTTTAGCTTTCTAGTTTCTGGTGACATACAGAGTAAAGAATTTATAGAGTGCCTTAAAGAGAAGGAGACAAGCTTCAAGCGCAGAGGCATTATCTTGATCTCCGTATTAGTGCAAAAGGCTCTTCAGTCAGCTGCGACGCCCTTGCAGCTCTGTGGTTCAGTTTTTGAGTTTTGGCTAAACCTTCTTGACAATAATGAAGTCCTGTCTGTCTTGCGAGGTTAGTCTAATTTATTTCGGACTAAATTTTGAGGAAAGTGCTTAATTTGCATGTCCATCTATTGCTTTTCAGTTCTTTCAATGGAGAATTTTGCGAAGTGGGATAACATGTCTGTAATATTTATAGGGAATTTGATGATGCCAGAAAAAGAATCAGAAAGATTTGCGTCAGCCCTTGGGCATTTAGACAGGAGGGTGGACTTGGTCAAGAACATCAGACCTGGAGATTCCAAATATTTTGGACTGCTATCTGCAATGGCTTCAAAACTATCTTACGAGAATAGAGCATTCATCAGAAAAATTGTTCAGGATCAATGGAAGGTGACACTACTTTGGAGCTTGATATTGTCGTTCACAAAGTTATTGGATTAATAGTAGGCAAATGGAAAGACAATTTCATCATTCACTCCTTGAATCTACAGCTTAAATACCATGATTTTTAGCAATTACTCCACAAAAAACTAAAAGAATTTGTCATGAATTTATGCAGATGGAGCTAGTGGGTGATGAGGTGTATGATTTTCGAAATGGTAAGGGTTAAATCATACTGCAAAAATGCAGACAGACTTCACATTGTCCTCACCGGGGATGTACAAATGGCTTGCATCTTCAATAATTTCTTGAGCAGATAGCATATTACTAAAGCAACTGACAACATTTTAAACTGTTATGCAGAGTATCAGAAAAAAAATACAACGCAGGCAATCATAATTCATGACAAAATTGCTAATCCAGACGTGATAATTGTAGCCTTCAGAGGAACAGAACCCTTCAATGCAGATGACTGGTCTACTGATTTTGACATATCTTGGCACAAATTCGAGAACATGGGGAAAGTCCATAGTGGTTTTATGAAAGCTCTAGGCTTACAGGATAATGGAAGTTGGCCTCCAAATATTGCAGAAAACAGCAAAAACCCAGTAGCATACTACACCATAAGAGAGGAGCTTAGGAAGAAATTTCAGCAAAACAATCATACAAAATTCATTCTGACTGGTCACAGCTTGGGTGGTGCACTAGCAGTCCTCTTCCCAGCAGTCCTGGCATTGCATAATGAGACTTCCATATTGGAAAGGCTTGAAGCAATCTACACCTTTGGGCAGCCAAGAGTGGGAAATGCGCGGTTTGGAGACTTCATGCAGGAGCAGTTTAGGAGCTATGGTACTAGGTACTATAGATTTGTGTACAATAATGATATTGTGCCTAGGTTGCCTTATGATGACAGCACATTATTGTTTAAACACTTCGGAGAATGCCTTCACTATAACAGCCTCTATGAAGGACAGGTAACTAAAGTTTCTGCATCACTATTTTGCTGTCTGAGTTAATTAACTCCTATGCAATTGCTCTCAAGTTTTTGTTCAATTTGATGCAGAAAGTTAAAGAAGAGCCATACAAGAACTACTTCACATTGCGGGGATTTGTTATAAAAAGAATAGATGCCATTTGGGAACTTGTAAGAAGCTTTATTCTTGCCGAGAGATTTGGACCAGAGTACAAAGAAGGTCTGCCGCTCCTAGGATTAAGATTGCTCGGTCTCCTTGTCCCTGGTCTGCCAAACCACTGCATCCAAGACTACATTAACGCAATCCAACTAGGAAGTGCTGATTTATTTCACTAGACGTTCACGTTCTCAGGACACATCACATCACAGTTAACCACTACATTGCATCAGGCAAAGCAGAGGCAGCCTGAGTGCCTTGATCCCAGATAGCAGCTGCCTACATAACTACTTTTCCCTCCATTGTATTCTATTTTATTTTTTTTTTCCAGTTGGAACTGCAATGTATTTTTAGTTAGCAGAAGTGTTCACATCCGGAAGCACGATGTATATAAACCTTACTGTATATTCATTTTTTGGATTAATGAGGTAAGAAAAGTTCCAATTTCTTAGTGTGAAATTGGATTAATGAGATAAGAAAATCAATCATAGTATTGTTAACCATTTCTTAGTGTGAAATCAGGCTTTTTCCATGGTGATAACAGATGAAAAGTCACTCAATTATAATGCCACACACCCTAATACATCAGTCTCTATGAATCCTCAAGTATTTGCTGTTAACAATGCTATGATTGATTTTCATTCTCAATTGAGTGCTAATAATAATTCTGTGCACAATGAGTTTAGGAATGTTACTGGAAGAAATGTGCTGAATTCTAAAAATATGATAGATGTTATAAAATTAGGGTAGTGTTAGAATAAAATCTACACACTACACACTAAGAAAATTTTAATTATTCTTTGCACAAAAATTTCTCTTCAAATTTCTCTCTTTCTTTCTCTCACAATTCTTTCTCTAATCTTTCTTTCACTAATCTTTCTTTCACAAAATGATGGTGTATTACAAGCTTAGAGAATAGCTCTATTTATAGAGCTCTAATTAGTGAAATACATCATGGCATACATCATCTTCAACTAATCTCAATTAATGGTGTCTCCACTAAATGGTGGACATCCATAAAAATCTTCTAATAATTCACATAAATCCATAATTAGTGGAGCCTCCACTAATTAATGGAGATTCCAATAATTCATAACACTCCCCCTTGGATGTCCATCCATACATAAAGAATATGCCTCGTTAAAACCTTACTAGATAAAAACCCAGTGGGAAAAAAAAAATCTAGTGAAGGAAAAAGAGTACAATATTCTATATGTCTATTTATTACTCCCCCTGATGAGATGATTCCTTTAAATCTTTAAACCGACGCATACCGATTTTATATCTCAACTTTTCAATGTTGCAGTCAGTAAAGTCTTCGTGAAAATATCTGCGAGGTTATCACATGACCGAATTTGTAGCACATCAATTTCACATTTCTTCTGTAGTTCATGAGTAAAGAAGAATTTTGGTGAAATATGTTTTGTCCAATCTCCTTTAATATATCCTCCTCGTAATTGAGCTATGCAAGCTGCATTGTCTTCATAAAGAGGAGTTGGAATACCTTTGATTGATGATAATCCACAACTTTCTCGAATATAATGAATCATTGATCTTAGCCATACACATTCTCGACTTGCTTCATGAATGGCTATAATTTCAGCATGATTTGAAGAAGTAGCTGCTTGGAGATATCGAAGGACTTGTTTAATTCCATTCCAATGTCGTCGTGTTGGTGAAGAACTAAATCTTGCTGGTCATTTTTAAATCCCGCTTTCAATAAATATTCACTAAGACGTGTGAACCACATGCGCCGGATTGCTTCGAGCTATATAATGATTTCTGCAACTTGATGGAGTAATTTTCACGAGGATAATGTTTATATGCTTCGGGCATATGAAATCCTTCGGGATTTTCATGTAAACATCATTTTCTAAATTTCCATACAAGTAAGCGAGTGACAACATCTAATAGGCGCATATCTATCTTTTCATGTACTTGCCAAACCGATAAGATATCGGAGTGTAATAGCATCAACAACAGGAGAATAAGTTTCATCATAGTCAATACCTGGTCTTTGTGAAAAACCTTGGGCTACTAATCGCGCTTTATATCGAACGATTTCACTCTTTTCATTGCGCTTTCGCACAAATATCCATTTGTAGCCAACGAGGTTTTATACCTTCGGTGTTCGGATCGCAGTCCGAAGACTTCACGTTTTGCCGGTGCATTTAACTCCGATTGAATCGCATCTTTCCATTGCAGCCAATCTTTTCTATGCCGACATTCATCAATCGATATTGGTTCAGGATCATCATTATCCTGTGTAACATCAAGAGATATATTGTATGCAAATATATTATCAATAACAGTTTCTATCCGATTCCAACTTCTACCGGAAGTGGTATAATTGATAGAAATTTCAACTTCTGGTTCTTTGTCATCAGTTCTCTCTTGGTCTTTATCATTCTTTTCTTCAATATGATCTTCTGGATCATTTAATCCTCTTTTCTTTCGATGATTTTTATCTTTAGAACCAAGAGGTCGGCCATGCTTCTGGCATGCTTTTGGCTCAGCAGCTATATGTATAATATTTTGTTCTGCTGGAACTTCAATTCGAATAGGAGCATCTATAGCTGGAATATGCGATTTTGTAACTCTTCTGGAGTCAACAAAAGCGTCTGGCATTTGATTTGCAATGCTTTGCAAATGAATTATCTTTTGAACTTCAAGTTCACATGCGCTTGTGCGCGGATCAAGATAATTTAATGATGTTGTCCAAGCAAGATCCTTTTTATGCTTGTTTTGGTTCTCCCCTAATTTAGGGAATAATGATTCATCAAAATGACAATCGACAAATCTTGCTCGTGAATACATCTCCGTCGTGGGTTCAACATACCCGATAATAGAGGGAGAATCATATCCAACGTATATCCCCTTTCTTCTTTGAGGACCCATCTTTGTACGTTGGTTTGGTGCAATTGGAATATATACAAGACACCCAAAAATTCTTAAATGAGCAATATTTGGTTCCGACCCAAAAGCCAATTGCAAAGGAGAGAATTTATGATAACTAGTTGGTCTTATACGTACAAGTGTTGCAAGCATGTAGAATAGCATGTCCCCAGTGCAGATGTTGGGAGATTTGTTTTCATTAATAATGGTCTAACAATTAATTGTAATCGTTTAATCAAAGATTCAAGAAGACCATTCGTGTGTGAACATGAGCTACAGGATGTTCAACATTAATCCCAATTGACATGCAATATGCATCAAAAGCATGTGATGAAAATTCACCAAACATTATCCAAACGGATATTTTTAATGTGATGGTCCGGAAATTGTGCTCGTAATTTAATTATTTGAGCAAGTAATCTCGCAAACGCCAGGTTGCGAGTAGATAATAAACATACATGTGACCATCGGGATGATGCATCAATTAAGACCATAAAATATTTGAACGGTCCACATGGTGGATCAATAGGTCCACAAATATCTCCGTGAATCTGCTTCGAGAAATGTAGGACTTTCAGCTCCTACTTTTACCGGTGATGGTTTAACAATTAATTTTCCTAGGGAACATGCAAGTACATGCGAATTTTTCCGATGTTAATATCCTTTTATTTTTTAAAGGATGACCATGTGTATTCTCAATGATTCTTCTCATCATGGTAGATCCTGGATGACCCAACCGGTCATGCCAAATGCTAAAAGTAATAGGATCAAGAAACTTCGGTTTACTAGATGATGAATTTCAATTGTACGTATTTTTACAAAATATAGACCAAGTAGAAAAAGACGGCAGTTTTTCTAATACCGATTTCTTACCCAAATGCATTTGAGTAATAAAAAGATGCTCAATCCCATTTTCCTCATTTGTTTCAACATGATACCCATTTCTCGCGGATATCTTTAAAACTCAATAAATTTCTTCCGGATTTTGAGGAAAATAGTGCCTTATCAATAATAATTGTTGTTCCTTTAGGCAACAATATACTAGCTCTTCCGGAGCCCTCAATTACATTTGCACTACCGTTTATCGTATAAATATTTATTTCTCCCATTTTGAGATCAGAAAAATATTTCTCATTTTTTAGTATGGTGTGTGTAGTTCCACTATCAATAATGCATACATCATCATTAATAACTGACCATCCGAACACAAATATATATATGTAAACGTAAATATTATTAGAATAGAATGAAAATGAAAATACAAAATTATCGTGGTGAGGCTTTAGTTCTTTTGGACACTGCCATCACCAATTAAATGGTCTATCCTACCGTCTGGTGTTCAAAAAATCCGATACATCCATATGGGTAATATTGATATTAAGATCTTCGGGATCACTATCGTCATCCTCAGTATTATTTATTGGATGTTGAGAAAAATTTGCTTCCACATTTTTATTTTTCAATGAAGCTTGATACAATTCAACTAAATGTTTAGCCGTACTGACAGCTTTCGTGACCAATGACCTTTCATGCCACATCTATAACATATATCCTCATGCTTTTCTTAAATTTCTTTTTCTTTTCCCTTTTGATCTTTTCTGTTCCACTTCAGTGGCCAGTATTTCTCACGGTTTGATTATAATTGTGATAAGGGAAATATCGAGCGTGTCTACGACCATAACCACGACCACGGTCACGGCCACGGCCACGACCACGACTATAACGATGGCTTCTACTCGGAGCCAACAACGATTCACTTCCGGAGTGCCTGTAGAGCTAGTTGGTCCGGCTTCATGATTTCTTAATAATAACTCATTATTTTTCTCTCGCAATGAGGAGGGTAGTAATTAAATCAGTAAATTTTGTATACCCCTTTTCTCGATATTGTTGTCTGCAGGACAATATTCGAGGCATGAAAGGTGGAGAATGTCTTCTCCAACATATCTTCATCGATCACTTTTTCTCCGCATAATTTTAATTGAGATGTAATTTTATACATTGCGGAGCTATATTCATTCACGGTTTTAAAATCTTGCAACCTCGAGTGCAACCATTCATACCGTGCGATGAGGTAGTACGACCATCTTCGGGTGGTCAAATCTTTCTTTTAAATTTACCCATAGGCCATATGGATCTTTTTCGTAAGATATTCCATTTTCAAATTTTCATCGAGATGACGACGAATAAAAATCAAAGCTTTAGCCTTGTGTTGTGCAGTATGCACTATTATTTGCTTGAATAGTTTCACTAAGGCCTTCGACATTTAGATGCATTTCGCATCGAGAACCCATGACATATAATTTTTTCCGAAATATCAAGGGCGACAAATTCGAGTTTCGCGATGTTAGCCATAGAGATCAATAAATGCGTACTGTCTTCTCGGCTTTGGTAACGGCGTAAACTCGTGCTTAGTCTTCCGGCTTTTGTACCGGTAGAGACTCGTGCCGATAACGTGTTATAAAATTAGGGTAGTGTTAGAATAAAATCTACACACTACACACTAAGAAAATTCTAACTATTCTTTGCACAAAAATTTCTCTTCAAACTTCTCTCTTTCTTTCTCTCACAATTCTTTCTCTAATCTTTCTTTCACTAATCTTTCTTTCACAAAATGATGGTGTATTACAAGCTTAGAGAATAGCTCTATTTATAGAGCTCTAATTAGTGAAATACATCATGGCATACATCATCTTCAACTAATCTCAATTAATGGTGTCTCCACTAAATGGTGGACATCCATAAAAATCTTCTAATAATTCACATAAATCCATAATTAGTGGAGCCTCCACTAATTAATGGAGATTCCAATAATTCATAACAATAGAATTATTTTGGGACTTTCACCGGGAATGTAAGTGGTAGAAACATGTCTAATTCAAGACATCAGAATTTTAGGAGGTTCCATAACCAGAATAAAAGATTACAATGTATCTTTTGTGGTCTACAATAACATACTATTGACTGGTGTTACAAAAAGGATGGTTTTCCCTTTTGATTATAAATCCACTAAAACTTTAAATAAAGTCACAAGAATAACATTTATCTCAATTCGCCAAATGATCCTTAATAGACTCTAATAGAATACTCTCATAGTAATCTTTATTAAATTTCAAAAAGACCTTTGTTGGACCTAATTGCCTTGATTGAACTCCCTTCAATCTTCATTGCCGTAAATCTATGGGTTTTCTTTTGACTCCTGAAATATTCTCACTAGAAGGGTAATTATTTAGAAGAAGAAATTGATGATTCAAATCATTAAAAAAGATAATGACAGTCGAAATAGATTATTTGAATCTCTACGGTTTTCTTTTGACTCCTGAAACCTTCTCACTAGAAGGGTAATTATTCAGAAGAAGAAATTAATGTTTCAAATCATTCAAAAAGATAATATTTGTCCACGTAGATTACTTGAATCACTATAGTATATTTTAACAGAAGTACTCATCACTCCTTATTAACCGCATATGCTTCTCAACCACTCAGAATATTTTCATGAATTTCCTCCTTTATTTTTCTCGATCCAACTATGAGGATTTCTCCTCATTTTTGCTCTTTTATTTGGTCTCTTTATATAATGTAACAAAGTGTTTGATTTCTTATTGAAATATGATTTCTTATTGTAATTTTCTAAAGATTTAAGAGTATTTCACCCAAGATTCTTCATTGGATTTTTTAGAATACCATTGCCAAAATCAACTTAAGTAAATTATGTATCAAATACTGTCAATACAACTTTTAAGTAATTACCAAATATGCCTTCAACCCTGTCAAAAAGATCTTGTCAACTTGTCTTGTTAAACTTGTGAATTAGTCTTGCCAAAGTTCAACCATAACAATTTTTTTCAGAATATATTCATGAATTTCTCTCATTACTTTGCCTTATTTACGAAATAATTCTTTTAGTCTCTTTGTCCCCATCTTCATTGAAGTACCTTGGGCTCTTTATATAATACAATTGAGTGGTTGTTTCTTTGATGAATTAAGAAAATGTCTAGGCCTTGACAATTTCACTTAGATTATGAATCCCATGAATAAAATTCTTATAATATCTTTTATCGATATTCTTCCTGAATTATTTCTTTAATATTTTTTTTCCTAATTCAACTCCAATTTATTTTGCTCAAATATGACTAATTATGCAATTAGCAAATTCCATAACAAAACCTATATTAAAAACTTGTTTTATAATTTAATAGAGTTCGAACAAAATTTTCATATATTTCTCAAAAATACAATAAAAATTCTCCCATAGAGATGCGCCCGCTTCCAAGTTCCGACTTCTTTAATTAGACTGAAATGTCAAGGTGGTAATTGAAACTTTCAATTTGAAAGGGCTTGACTGAGAAAATTGGTAAATAATGAGGCATAATGGTGAAGTGCTGAAATTTTGAAGGGCGCAAAAAGAAATATTTTGTAATAAATAAATTATATATATATATATTCACCCAAGTATTCGGTGGAAGACCGAATAGTGCCTAGCGGAAGGTGCGTCTGCGTGCGGATAGGGAAGGCGTTTTGTGGGTTTGAGAAGAGAAGCAGAGCCTAAGCAGCGCGAGGCTGAGCGAGGGAGGGAGCGAGCGATTCGAGCGATAGAGAGCGGGAGCGAGCGAGCGAGCGAGGGTTTTGAGATTTGAGAACGATATAAATAAAGGTCAGTGAGCGTGCAAGCGAAATTTATTAATGCTATGAATTTTTCGTCTTTGTGTTGTTGGTATGTTTTTTTAGGTTTAATCACTCTGTAAATCTGTCATTTTTGAGAAATTGGAGGAGAAAAATGTTGAGTTTCCTTTGGTGCATATTGATGATGATGATGTTTGTGTGTGAGAAAGAGGCATCTGTGTTGTTGTGTGCAGGAGGAGGAAGAGGAGTCATTGGCGAGTGTGTGCGATTTCAGTGTTTAGAGATAGAGCCGTCGTGTAAGATTGCGAGAGGGCAAAAGGAAAAGAGAGAAATTTTGAGCGTCCTGTGCGATTTTCTCATCGGTCCACCGCTCGATTTTTTCATTCGTTAGCCAATATGTCTGAGAGAAAGCTTGTTGTAAGTTTCTTATATGTATCTTGTGTGCTTGTGCGTTCGTTTGTTGATTTATGCTTATGATTTTTGCATAAATTCTAGGTTTTGGGTATCCCATGGGAAGTTGAAACCGAAGGGCTGAGAGAATATATGAGCAAGTTTGGGGAATTGGAGGACTGCATTGTAATGAAGGTTAGCCAAAGAAATTACTTTACTTGTGCTATTTGTTTACTTCGCATCTGATTTCTTCTGGTTATATGCTACTGCTTTGAATCATCATATCATTACATCTTCAATAGTGACTATTCAGTTGCTGCTGCTTTTAGTTTGCTAATTATGTACAACGTCTGGAAATTGTTAGCAATTCTATTCATGAATGAGTGGATATTTAATGAAGATAGCATCGCATGTTGATTGTCTCTCTAGGAATATAGTGGATTGTAATGACCTGATACTTTTTAATGCTGATATCTATGCATGAAATGCAGGAGTTACACATGCAGGTACCTACTTGAGATAAATAGAAATGAGTACCTTTATGAACTTGCTATGAGCTATTTTTTTTTTTTTTTTGGTATTTATATGTTGAACCCTCAGGTCATAAATAAATAAATAAATAAATAAATAAACACACACACACACACACACACACTTGGTCATCTTCTTATTTTTCTTGTGGGCTTATGGGGATGGCTTGCCTAAATTTTAGGAGGTAAACTATTCTAATTCTGCTGTAACTTTTAGGAGCGAACTACTGGACGATCTCGTGGATTTGGGTATGTAACATTTGCAACTGTTGATGATGCTAAGGTAATTTCACACCTGTAACTATGCAGATGCTAGACTAGAATTTATATCCTGCTATAATGTTGTGTCTCATTTTAACGTTGCATGCATGCTTCAGGCTGCACTGTCAAGCGAGCACTTTTTGGGTAATAGAATGCTGGAAGTGAAAATAGCTACTCCAAAGGTCAAGTTCTTTACTTGATATGAATTTCTAAATTTCATTTGCAAGTTTTAGTTGTTGCTAATCTAATTTAGCGTCTATTGCATTTTTTAAGCTTTATATTTATTACCTTGAAATGGTTCTGCATGATGGATAAGAATTTCTACATTCATCTTAGGAGGAGATGAGACAACCATCAAAGAAAGTAACTAGGATTTTTGTGGCAAGGATTCCACCATCTGTGACGGAAGCAGCTTTCAGGAGGTAACTGTTATGTACCTTTCAGTTGAGCCTCAAAATATCAGGCTCTTATTTATTTTTTCTTAAATAGTTTTTCCAGGCTGCAGTTGCTGCATTAATTAGTTTGTCATTGGAAAATCTAAATCTCATGTCATAATTTTCTTTTGATTACAGTTATTTTGAGAAGTATGGTGAAATTACAGATCTGTATATGCCCAAGGTTTGGTCCTCCCCTTATTCTTCTGCCTCTTCTAGACATGGGAAGATATTTTTTATGCAACTAGTATATTATTTATTCCATTAGTCCATGTCACTTTGATTTTAGGGTTGATATGTTATTTAAAGTAGTTTTGTTTCATATCCAAAGGATCCAAGTACGAAAGCACATCGTGGAATTGGGTTTATAACTTTTGGAAATGCCGGTTAGTCTACTTCTCAGCTTCTAGATTGCACCATTTACATTTGTGCTTCATGTAGTTCATTCATTGCTTTTCTTCATTTGAATTGGAAATGATAAATTTCTCACACCCTCATCTCTTTTACTCCTTCGGTAAGTTTGTGGTTAGTAGATGCTTGTCTTTCAAAAGAACTCTGTTACGTGAACATAACATGATTGTAGTGGCAACATTTTGCACTCATATTTTATTTCTAGTATCTGAGTGGGAGGAGCAGTGTAACAGAATGAAGATAATGTATCCAATGTTTGTTTGGATAATAATCCAATCTAATTCCTACAGAAAATGCTTTCCTAGTTTTTGTTTATTCCTGCCTGGTGGAAGTCATCTTATGTCCGTGGATCAGCGATGATTGTATGGCAAAAGAAGTTACAATTTTGGTTGTAATTTGTGTTCATGCCTATGTGGAATGCGATTTGACTTGGTTTTTCATTTTCTTGCAGTTTGTCCGTGTATGACTGGTTTAGTTTATAGTATGGCACCTGTCTAGGTAGCGTACAGGAGTAACTAGTTATTCTTGTTCTCAGAAGCTTTAAGCTGTTTTAATGTCTTCTGCAGAGTCTGTGGATGATCTCATGGCTGAGACCCATGAACTTGGGGGTTCTACGATTGTTGTGGACCGAGCAACACCTAAAGTAAGGACCTCTTAGTGTTGAGCTAAGGAAAGCAGAACCTATATGTTAGAGAAAGTTCATGATATCACAATGCACTTTTGGGCCATACTTTTGCCTGTTTACTTATTAAGCTTCTGGACCCTCTCACAGGAGGATGACTTCCGGCCAGCAAGTCGAATGCCTCCTCAGGGAGGAGGGTATGGTGCATATAATGCTTATATTAGTGCAGCAACCAGATATGCTGCCATTGGTGCTCCCACTTTATATGATCCTCCAGGCCCTATGTATGGAAGTAAGTCATTACAATAAGTGCACATCTCTCTTTCTCTCTCTTTTTGGGAGGAGTTTAGCAGTGAACCCCTATTCATAATTCTTGATACCTAGGAGGAGGTGCCCCTCGTGGGATGGGCAAGAAAATTTTTGTTGGTAGGCTTCCTCAGGAGGCGAGTGCTGAGGATCTTCGCCAATACTTTGGTAGATTTGGCCGTATTTTAGATGTATATGTACCAAAAGTAAGAGAACGATGCTTTTGTAATTTGAGTTGATATATGTATGTGTGTGTGTCTGTGTAATATTAAATTCCACTGGGTCATGCCATTTGATTCAGGATCCCAAGAGAACTGGTCATAGAGGATTTGGTTTTGTGACCTTTGCTGAAGATGGTGTCGCAGATCGAGTGTCTCGAAGACCCCATGAGATATGTGGTCAACAGGTATTAAGGAGTGATTTTATTTACGTATGTTCTGCATTGGTGTCTTTTATGGTGAAGATTGCAAGATTGTTAATAATGTGTTGCTAGAGGATTTTGTGTTATAATGTTTCCATTAAGCAGTTTGTTGAATGATTCCCTTTTGAAATTCTATTATGTCATAGTATGGCAGTTGTCTTCCAATACTCTTTTTCCTAATTAAGTTTATGAGAGTTGTGTCTGAAAAGACAAACTTAACCTTTTGGGGGTGGGGGTGGGGGAAACTGTATTGTCTTCCTTGTCATATAATGTTGGAAAATTCTATAGTTGCATTTGTTGGTTGAGATTCTGTATCTGGTATGATGTCTAGCTAATGCATTTGGAATTCTTTAGTTGAAACATAGGAATTCTTGGCTATCTTGGATCAGTCTGTTATGAGGATGGTTCTAGCTCATAGGACTCTCCACTCTTTAGGAGTTCGGTAGCTCTTCTTATGGTTCCCGAGGCATTGTTCCGTTGCTTGTCTAACTACTTGTCATTTTGGGTACCTTAGCCTAAATTTTTGGGGGTAATATTAGTATGTCCACCTGCATGCATCTCATATTGTTTTCCTGAGAGAGAAAATTTGCCTCTTTTTATTTTTGGGGGTGGGGGTGGGTGTGTGTTGCTGGTTTCCCGCTCAATAGCCATATCTGATGGTTTGATTGTTGCTGACTTGTAACATGCTTTCTGTCTTGATGTTTAGAAATGGTGGTTGCATTTTCAGCTTGGTGTTCTATGTACTCTAATTTCCAGCAACTAGGTGTTGATTGCTGGCAAGGGACTTCTTACTATTAATTTATTTGCCTGTAGGTTGCAATAGATTCAGCTACTCCCATTGATGATGCTGGTCCAAGTGTCATGATGGATCATCCTGAACCTTATGGGGGTTATGGAGGGCCTATACGTGCCCCTTATGGTAGGATGTATGGAGCAATGGATTTTGATGATGTGAGTATGAATTCAGTTTACATTGTGGCCTCATTTGGATTTCTTCTGGATTAATTCCCTTTTTATTCCTTATAGTTGTGATTGATTCCTTTGCTTCATGCTTTCTGCATTGAATCTACAGCATGCACACTATATCCTTGGTGCCCATTTATTAGTAGTTGGTTCATTTTATTAGCATAGCCTTTCTCCTGGTTTAATTTTCCTGGACGTTTCCAGTAGTACAAGACTAAGAGGGAAGACTTTGATGCTACTGGTGCACTTTTGAGTCCTATAGATTGTAGTTTCCCAACAATCCTAGTGGATTTGTGTGTTCATTTTATGTCGCCTTGATGCTTGTAAAGCTTGTGGATACTACCGTACAATTATTGCGACCTGATCAGCTAAAACCTTAGTTTCCTACTTATGCCCATAGGTCACCTATGTATTGAATCTCCCTGCCTTGTGAAGCTTAATCAATTGGTCTTAACACGCTCAAAAAATTTGGGTTGCACGTGACATGAATTAATCTTTGCTAGTTTTATGATCTAGTCTGCATCACATTTTGCACAAGGGACTTGACCCTGGAAATGTCTGTATTTCCTTAGAGCATCCATTCTTCTGAACTTCCCAGCTGCACTATGTTTTTCATTCACAGGTGAATATAATGAATTAGGAGCATGCCTTTCCTGTGAATGCATTATCTAGTCGTTACCTGTAATCATATTGTTATTTGTGGCTTTTGAAATGTTCTTGAGCATGACGATTCCTATTTTGTCCATCTTTTGCAGTGGGGATATGGAATGGGTGTTGGAAGACCATCCAGGGCAGATTTCAGGTACAGACCTTACTAGTCAAGGAATGAGAACATTTGATGCAGCAGCTGGAGTTTACTATAGATCACCCTCTTTGGCCACCTTAAGTTATTTTGGCCGGGAGAAGTTTTGGAAGGATATCGACAGTATCTGTTGGTCTTTGGGTCTGGGACATCACTGAACTAGTCTTTTTTATTTTTTTTTTCAGTCCCGGGTTTCTTGCAGTGCCCATTCTGTGGTTATGAAAGGTTTTCATTTTTTTTCTAAACTTAATGCTTTAACTTATTGTAATCTGTTTTGGATTAAAATGTAATATGATTGATTATCTTTCTTCCGATTGAAGCAAGATTTGGAAAACTTACAGGGCTATGTCCCAGAGTGATCTTGACTTGAAAAAGCTATTCACGGTAATTCTCGGATTAGGGAAATCTATGTATGTTATTGCAAGACTAATATGGTTTGATTTTACCCTGATGAGAGCAAGTACCGAAAAAGTTCTGACTGCAGCGTTGCTTCTCAAAGCGCAACATGAATAACGAAACCCTCAATAAAGAAAATTTTAACATGGACCATTGGCTTATAGATTAAGTACATTAGTGATTTATATCGCGTGTAATATAAGTTGTCTAATATAATTTATTAATATATTTAATTTATCGATTTATAATTCAGTAAAAATTGTCACTTTCATCATCGGTGTAAGATTTTATGTACACTGCATTAACTTATTTGTGTTGCACCTCGATTTACATCTATCAAGAGACATTAGCTATCTCAACAACGTTCAGGGCAAAATTTCTGCCAAGAAGTAATGGAACATCATGTTACTACGGGGCAAGAATAGAGACCACAAATTGTCAAAGACTCTGTATAGTGTGATTCCCCCCCCCTCCCGGATAAGCATCGTGTTTCTGACTGATTTCACGCAATCAAGATTCACTAGAGCCAAACTTTTCATATAGTGAACTTCTTCAAATCGGACTTCACCTTCTTTAATTTAGTAAGAGTATGCTCTACTGCCGTGCTAACTTTTTGACCATTAGCATATAAAAATATTGCCTTCACGGATGGCAAAAAGCAAAGATGTTTTGGAGATGGCTACCATTTACAGCAGATGAAGCAATTACTAAGAGAACCCATCTTTAGAGAACTCATCTTTACATACTTACCCAAGGGGATTTTGTGGGGAGTCCTAGGAGACCGATGAGCTTGATTCTCTGTTATTGAGTTCCTCATCTCCTGCGCTTTCATCCGAGCAACTCTCAGCTTGTTCAGGATCTTGTCCATAGATGCTGATTTTTTCTTTTCAAGTTTCATCTGAATTTGTTAAGGGGAAAAGAAAATATATATTAGAGCTGTCAATGCAGCTGGGCATTCTCTTCTAAGAACGTGGATATCAACAGATTATAGATACAAGTGTATTATGGAATCATACAATACCTCAAGTTTCCGAATTGCTGCCTCTGCTTTTGCTTTCTGCAAGTTCTCCCATGCAGTAATCTTGGCTTCTTCTCTTTGCAACCTGCACTATGAAAAGTTACTTTAAATTCTTTCCTGCAGTTCCCAAAAATGAAGTATAAATACACTTGCTCCTTCTGTACTTTATCCAGCTGCAGGGATAGAAAAGACACCCTATGAAGAATGACTAAAGAGAACCGAGAATTCATTGGCTTTCCTAACTGGAAATCTGTTGTACTCCAAATTGCAACCATACTGGTGTCACAACTTCTATCCTGTCCTGCTAGGACATATCAAGACAGCCCATCACAAAAAAGAGGTGGCTCAGTATCATATTTAGAAGCACAACAAGTGATGGTTGAGTCTATTCTGCTTAGCAAGTAGTATGGAGGACATTTGAGTTTGCGTTTATACTGGCAATTGTTGAAATTGCAACATCCATGTGGAAATTGATTATTCAGTACATCAAACAGAAAAATAAAATAGAATCAAAGGATCTGGCAGTTGGATATTTATGTTTCCACATTTCTCAAGTAATATTTCACGGAAAAGGCTGGAGGTATTTCCATCATTTGAAAAGCAGTAAATGTGACAAAAGTGAAAGAAAAATTACTTTGATGTGTTCTTTTCAGTACTTGCAACGTCCCAAGGTGAAGCCAAGTCTTTAACATCTGATGATCCTTTCTTCATCTTCCTTGTGACATGTTTCCTGGATGGTTTGGCAACGGTAGCATCTTTGTCTACCTGCACATCTCGGACGTCAACTGTAGCAGAACTGTAGCTTTGCGGCTCTGCTGCAGTTGGAATTGAGGAAGCGAAAGTGGAGAACGATGACCTCCCATTAAGAGATGAATGAGTACTACCCTCAGGGCTCATTTGGGTTGCCATATCCCTTCGTGACACAACATGTGACACTGCACTTTCTGTCTCCTTTGCTCCATCAAGCTTATCATCTAGTTCATTCAAGTTAAAAATCCTTATAGTAAAGGAAAAATAGAAGTATAAGTTCTACAAACATTAATGTTCTGTGTGAAAGATTCAAAGATGTCATGCACCAACTGTGACGAGAGAATCAAGAATACATAGCTCCCATATAAATATCAAAAGCCATTCTAAACTACCTCAACCTAGAAATCTCCCAAATGGGATATTAACGCAGGATTTCTGACTCTTGATCACTTTTGCAGAATGAGACTGCTCAATGATCTGACTTCAATACTGATTTTTTATGTCTGCCAAGAAGGAAAACACACACTTCTTTTGCAACAATGAGGATGTTTCCCAAGCTTCCATCTCCTAGCTCCTAGATGTCTTCTACATTCCCTGCCTCGCTCCCACAACATCAACAAACTAGACCATAATAACACAATAAGCCGAAAAAACTCTCTCCCCAACCCATCTGCCCTCCATAGAGAGACAAAACTATTCAATATTGCTGATGGAATCATTGCTTTTAACAATTTAGTGGAGAAAAGATACGTGTTAAGAAGGCAATATTAAATAGAGTTCCTCTAACATAGGCAAGGTATATTTGTTCAACTAGGCAGGCTAGGCATAAGCACATCATAATGGTAGGTAAAGCAGCATCCTGCATGTGAAGTACTTGGTATTACAAATAGGTGAGTGAAAACCCTTCTTGATCCCCATCACTTAAATAATTTTCCATTTGGAGAATTGCCCTTCAAAGTGGATGCTCCAGGAGGCACAGAAACAGAATGTCTGGTCTTCTATCAACAGAGTAATGGAAGATATATGCCTCATGGTAAAATGCAAAGAGCGCAGATTGCTTGATCTGACAACTCTTAGGATTCTAAGTATGGATAAGGACAGAATTGCAAGTAGTTCTTCAATAAAGCCAGCAATAATATCATCTATCAGTGAGCATGTCTTTCTCTCGCAACAGTATTAGTTGACAGCCAAATTGGCAATGGCCATTAGATTTCATTCAAAAGTATTCGGAGTGTCTATAGATTCTTCTATGGCCACTGAATATTACAAATACAATTATCAAACTCTTAACAAAATATGAAGGTAAGAAAATGTATTCATTTTTTTAACATGAGTTAAAGGTTACAACTCGGCTCAGCCCAAGAGTAATAGGTTTGTGCTGTTGCTCTCTTAATTACCATTTTTCAACCTATAATCATGTTTAACTGCTTACTTTTTGACTTTCTGTGCATGTGTCATCTGCCTTTTCTAAAAGCTGCATTCTAGCAACTCTAAGAGTTATGACACTAGTTTGGTCCGTGCACCAACAATGACATCAACTGGTTTTTAAGTTACACAACTTCAAGTCATGTAGTTGATCATGTACGACAGGTTTCCTTGCAATCCGAGTAAAATGCTTCCTTGCAATCCGAGTAAAATGCTTGAGAACCCAAATGCTAACAGAGAACAGAAAGAAAAAAGAACAGTTTATTGTATATACCTTGAGAACTTGGTATAGAAGACATAGTTAGCATATCTGTCAATCCAGGTACGCCAGTAGACTGAGTTAGTCCACTCTCAAAAAATGGAGAGGCAGAATTTGCACCATTGCCCACACCATAATGAATGGATAAACCATCAGGTACCAATACACCAGTAGTGAAGGGTGAACCTGCCATGAAATTCCTCCCACTCCCACCCTCTAGCACCGGCACAGTAGGTGAGTAATTAGGCAAGTACATAAGTCCTGGAGTCCCCAGTGGACCGCTCTTTGATTTTGGCCGCCTATGAGGATGCAGAGATGAAGTCTTGCAGACACCATATCCTGATAGTGGGCTAGTAATCCACCTCTCAGCATCATCCCATTTCGAAGGCAAAGCCCTTCCACTGTTGAATGGCATCAATGCAGCAGCACTAATATGTCTTCTGCTACTGTTTGGCAGAGGCACACGCTCTGACATCCAACCCTTTGGGACCCCTCCGGCAAAATTATCACCATACTCCGGTGTTCCTGGACTCGTGTAAGGCCCTGAATTCCTTATTGATACAGAACTTCTCTTCATGACTCTCAATGGTAGCAAAATGATGGCTGCATTGCTTCGTCAATTATCCAAATTCAAAATTCTGCCTAATATCCTGTATGTGTTGATTGCCAGCAGAAAGATAGACTCAATAAACAACAATTTCTAGTTCACATTGCACACAGTAAGGTTGTTTGGGTCATACACTGCTAAATAAAAATGGGTGCCCAAATATCTCTGGTTTTTGTGATTTTGCAGAAAAGACTGTACCTCCATTTTTCCCCCTCACCACACAAATAGGTGTTGTACGACAAGTTAAACCGGGATATAATATTATATTTCCAAGTAGAGGGAAAAACCCTGAAATCTGGATTTATGAGGCTGAACTTTGGACAACTATGTACTCTGTGAGTAGGGAGTAGTGCCCAGTACTGCATCAAATCGAGCCTTAAATTTCAAATGGCAGAAATCCCACAAGCTTTAACGGAGAGTGTACAGTTTCAAGCCACAATAGCTCAACCAGGCTCCAAGTTCCAGAAGAACCAACCCCTCTGTGTCACAGAGATGGATCTCTAGTTCTTATTCCCAAGTTTAAACCCAAAAGATTTCCCAGCACTTCCAGCTACCGACACAGAGAAAAAAACATACGGAAACAAAAAAGGCAAGCAGCAAATGACGCAAGAAAAGAAATACTGTGCTTTTAGCAACCTTACCTTCAATTGGGTCACAAACTGGAGCTTTTCTTTACCTGCCCACGTAGTGCTGGCTGCTGATAGCTAGAAGTAGTATTCCCAGAAATTTTTGTTGCTTGTGGTTTAACCTTATCGATGATTCTTCCTTGCATCAGAGTTGAATAATGTTTGATGAAGAAGAAATGAGTATTTTAATGAGAAGAAGGTTCATTCTTCAACTCCAGCGTGTGAAAGGTAAGAAATGTACATTCATGTCCAAGTAGAAAAAAAATTCATCAATTGAATGCAAATACCATAACTCAAAGGATGTTTTGATGGACAGAAAAAAGTAATGCAATGAAGAGAGACTGACAAGTGAGGACTGAGATTTCGGTTCTTGAATTTATTGATTGAGGAGAAAAGTCAGGTTATGTTCTCAGAAGAGCCAAAGAGGAGGAGTTGGCTTATGTTGTCTGAGAGTGAGAGTGAAATTCATTGCATGTGAGAGTACCATAATTCAAGGAGGGAATAGGAATAGGAATTTTAATCAATGAGGCTTTGGAATTCTCTTCCATATATTTACGTTTTCTCATTTCACATTGCCCCTTGTTTTTTTCCTCCTTGTTTATCTTTGCTTTGAGAATGGGTATCAACTAACTACAATGTTAGTGATAATCTATTTGCAGTTAGGTTAGGTTAGGTTGTTTTAAGTTTTGTTTGATTTTTAAAGTAAAATGAAAAAATTGAAGCAAAGGAAATGAATATGGCATTCCTTGGAATGTATATACGAAGAAAAATATATATTTTTTCTAAAGAAATTAGTAGTCGTTATCTGAAAGTATACTTTATGTAAACTCTACTCCCTTGTAATAATTTCTAAATCATATAGAAGGAATCAACCATATTAGACAAGTCTTATGCGACGAATTTATGTCTCGCGAAAAGTTCGAACCTTGGTGTGACCAATTCAAAAATAGAAAAAAAAAAGATTTTAATAATTATTAAAGATAGTGACGTTAAACTAGTAAGTAAATGTAAAAAATAAATGACTCTTTATTATCATTTAATTATGACAAAAAAGAAAAAAAAAAGGGCCATTGGTTTTTTTTATTTCCCCTTCCGAGTTAAGGTTGGAAGGGGAAAATATTTTTAATAAAAAATAATAGTAAATATTAACACAAAATTAACCTAATTTTTAGCTTTAAAAACTAAATTAGGAGAGGAAAAAAGGAACCCAAAAAAAAAAGTCACCAAAGAAAATATTTCTGTCTTCTTCCGTCTATTCCTTACTTTCTCCCTCTCTGCCTCTTATACTAAACCAAAAACAAGATAAAATAAAAATATTTCCTTAAATGGAATATTTTTTCCTACCCTTTTCACAAACTAAACTAAAAGCTTAGTCTACGAGGGACAATAATATCTTTCAACAAACTTTGTATATCAATTTGATGCTGCATTTAGATACATAGGAGAACGAATGAAGAAGACAAATTGGTGAGTAAGAAAAGTACCAAATCAACCTACCTAATTAAGATCCTCACATCCCTTAATAATTCTGCCATGCTATTTGTTTGGATCTTTGCAACAAGGCAAGAGAACAAAATTTAATTGCACATATTTCTTTTACAAAATTATATCATCTAACTGATTTATTTGTTTATTATTTAATAGGGTTCTTCTTTTTTTTTTTTTTTGTGGGGGGTGGGAGGAGGGGGAGTGGTGTTGCTGGGTGGGGGAGAGAGGTAAGTAAAGCAAGGTTCTAATTATTGATCACAACCGGTTGTTTTGCAATTTAGGGAATTTCATTTTGACACGATAAGTTATCTTGTAATATTTTAATCTCACATAAGGATTAGAATGTGTCTAAATTCCTATTATCATTTTAGAATATTTATTTTGGTCTAATAAAAATAGCAATTAATTGACTATGAGTGATGCCAAATTCCAAACCTGCAAATGCGGGGTGTAATATTTGATATCAGAGTGAAAACTCACTTGGGATTTTGATGAAATTAAGTGTGAATAATATATAAGAATGTGTTTAAATACCTACAGTCTACTTGAAATTTTTATTTTGGTCTAATAAAAACGTCGATCAAATAATTATTTTAATTTGATTTTGAACTTAAACTCAAATCCGAATTTAGTATAATCAAACTTCGAATCGAATTCTAATTTTAAACTATTTTAAATAAATAGAGCTCGAGTTAAAATTTGATATTCAAATCAAATTCAAATTGTATATAAAAATAATAAAATTTGATTCAATTACTTAGAATTCAACTCAATATAATTTAAGTGGTATTAAAGTAAGTTGAAATAGAATGGGAAGCGTTTGAAACTTGCGCCTTGGATATTAGATGTTTCTTCCAAGCTTGAATACGATAAGCTGTCTATTTTGTCCACTTACCTTTTTTGGTTTGTTTTTATTTTAAAAATATGAAAATGCATAAATATAACTCTTTATCACTTGGCAAAAAAATTTATTTTTAATCCATTGAATTATTATTTTATTGTATATAAACCTATCACTATAAATCATCCTCAACTAACTCAATCAAAATTACAAAGTTATTCACAAACACATAAAATTTTCCTTTCAACCCCCCCAACAAAAAAAGTATCATTTGTTTTTTCTTTCTTTGAAACAATTTATTAGAGAAAAAATTATTTGATTCTTGATACCTTTATTGAAAATTATTTTTTTAGATACTAATTAAGCATATATATATATATATATATATATATATATATATCAAATCATATAGCATGTTTGAACTTGAAGAAAGCCATACTATATTGTACAAATTGTCTTAGGCTTTACTCTTCAAAACAAAATGATCAAAGTATTGAAGCTATTCTTAATTAGTGACATTGGAAAACAACCACAAGGGGTTTATGAAAGATGAATCCATGTTTCCTTCAATATTACTCTTTGCTAGCAGAGACCATAACATAACAACAACAGATTATTAAGGAATAGGTTTCCTATAAGAAGACGATGCTTTCTTCTGGTTATATGAGTCTTGCAAGCATACATAATCTAAGTGAAAATGAAAGTTTGAAGTGGTTGTTGGGAGTTGGCCTCGTGCTTAATTTTGCTTCACATACATGTATGTTTAAAGAATCTCAGATATTTGCCTCCGTTTTACTACTTTCATTGGCCGCCACAAGCCTTTGTACTTATCTTTATCTGTATTTCAATTGGTTCGTTACGAATATACTAAAATATTTATTTATAAATTTTTTTATATATAGGTCAGAGGTGTTAAAAATAATACTATAATTTAGATAAAATTCATATTCTACCCATATTAAAAATATAATAGCTATTGATTGGTGAAAATTTCAAAAAAATAAGAAGATAGAAGAGTTTTGAAAAGTTGTCCAGTTAACTTAGAATAAATGAGGATAAAATATGAATAAATTAATCATGAACAAATATTTTGAAATAAAATAAAAAAATGTTATAAGTAAGTATTTTGAAATAGAGAAAGTATAAATATTGAGTTTTCTTGAAAAAATTTTGGATTTTTTATAAAAAAAATTTGTTTTTCAAGGTCGATGTTTTATTCATCCACGAAATGAAATATCCATTTTTTTTTTTTCTGATGAGAATTAGTTGCTTCTCCCATTAGTCGAACTCAGAAACAAGTGGTTACCAGCAAATATGCAATTTCATAAAAAGCATTCTGTGGATTCTTCACTTGCGATTAGGACGTTTCTATGCTTAACCACCCAACTAAAACTTGATAAAACCCAATAGTTCAAATAATAAGTTATCGGTATTAATTTAAATATTTTATTTTATAATCTCGTGAATATATTATATGTATATAGTTTGACTTACATTATATTTGATTCACAAAGAAAGAAAGAAAGGGGAAAGGGAAGGGACAAGACAGCTTTTATTTCTGTCAAGAAGATTAAATATATTCTCTTCGTTTCAAAATATTTATTCATGAAACTTTTTGTACACATATTAAAAATGTTGAAAATAATACAATAATTTTTTTTAACTAAACAATATAAATTATTCATTTTCGTTTCAATTTACGCTTCTTCCACCTTTCTTCCCTCTTTCCAACCCAGCCAACTACATGTTTAGTATTTTCCTTTGATAAATATGCTTCTTGAGTTCGTGGATAATCAACATCAATATCAGAATGATAATATGATCCTTATGTTTGATTTAATAAAATTGTGAACCCTACTTAATTAGTCTCACCAATAAAGTTTCAACACTAGTACCGCCGCCGCCGCCTGCCACCCACCGCGGTATGGCTTGTGAGTGCCGCTGAAGTTGGTTGCTCCAACAAAAAGAATATACCGGCAGAGAATCCCTGTGATTTCGTTGACAAATTCGATTTGACCCTTTCGGCATCAACAAGCAATTTAATTTTTGGTCCAACTCCTGATTGATTTCCCTTTCGGCACTTTTTTTAATTGGAATAAATAAATCACGCATTTTTCCCACACCTATCCTCCAGCAGTCCTCCATTTCCGTCCGACGACATCAGCATTATTATGTTGTCTCTCTATATATTCTCCATGGACTGAAAGCATAGCCGGTCGGTTCCTTTCTGGTGTTTTTTGTCAGATTCTCCTCTTCCTCTTGGATTGGACAATGGATATGGATGATGGGTAGTCCATTATATCAGGTACCATTGACCAAACTTGCCTTCCTATCTTTGGAAAGGCTCTCTTCACCTCCTTTATCATTATCCTCCGCATTTCCAGATCACCCCATATATATATAGATGAATATATATATATACATGTACGTGCTATAGTATATAATAATTATTAAAAAATAAAAATTATTTAAATTAAAGTAAAATTTTAAATTAAAAAAAATTACGTCAAATTATACCTTCATGAAACTTGTTGGAACTGTGAGAAATGGAGGGAGATGGGGGGAGAGGAGGGGAAAAGAAATGGAGGGTGTGGGTTTTAAATATTTGGATTAATTTTCTATAAAGGAAAGGAGCGGAAAATTTTTTATATTTGGATTCTCATAAAAAGATTAAATTTAGTATAAAAATTTTAACTTTTTTTTCGTCTAATGTATAATATTAAAGGAAGGGAGAAGAAATTTTATTTAATGTATAAATAATAAACGAATTAAAATATTTTTAATAAATAAAATATGCGATATTATTATATTATACTAATAAATAAAAATTATAAACTTTAATAATATAATTTATTTTCTTTTTCATCCCTTCTCTTCTCCAAAAGCATATCTAATTTTTCGTTTCTTTTCTCTGGATGTCTACAATTCAGGCCTGCCTAATGCCAACCCTACTTTCAACTTAGACTAAGAGGTATTATTACTATAAATATTGTACCAATGGGAGAACCATGAAAAGAGCTTTAGAAATATATTTAGAGAATGAACCATAGCCATGTCAACAGGTGTCAAAGATTTTTGGAAAGGTGAGTAATGCAGATGGAGAACATGGTTGTGACACATGGCCGTGGAATCTGCGTCACTGGTGCAGAGCTTCATTTCCCTGGATTGGCTCTGAATCGGTGTAGCCCCACTCTAGCATCGTCACTATCACAATTCACATTCCCAGGTTCTAACTTCTGCTGCTTATCCGAATTCTCTTAAATACCGTCTTCAGAAGGAAAACTAGAAATCAAATAGACAACGTACCAAAATCTCCATAATTAGCTAGGTTCTTGGTTACTGAGGGTTAACTACTTCATACGGTACACGTTTTGAGTTTCAAGAATTTATTCTTCTTAACGCAAAAGAGAAGTATAAATCCTACAGGGAACATATCATAATTTGCTCATTTCCTGACCGCTGAAGGTTAACTCCTTACTTCATACAGCCCAAGCTGAAGTCTTGAAGAGCAACAGTTTCAAGAATTTCTTCTTTTTTGCAGAAAATGACTTCTACACTCTTTTATAATTCAACGAATCCTTCAACAGCACTTCTTCCAAGAACCCACTTTCCATCTTTGATAACAAAAGAGTCATCACTAGAATTCTATCAGTTCTTACACCGGCAGAGGTGCAATCTCAGAAATCAAGATAATGGGCATCTTAGGAGGAGAATAAGAGTAAAGGCCGCGGTAGTTGAAACCTCTAAGGTCGTGCCAACCACAGAAAGTGCTGCTGCTGAAATAGGTGACAATTCAGAACCGCCACAAAAGAAGTTGAAAATTCTTGTTGCTGGTGGCGGGATTGGAGGTCTTGTTTTTGCACTGGCAGCAAAGAGGAGAGGTTTTGAGGTACTTGTGTTTGAGAAGGACTTGAGTGCCATAAGAGGGGAAGGACAGTATAGGGGTCCAATTCAGATACAGAGCAATGCCTTGGCCGCTTTAGAGGCTATTGATATTAATGTTGCTGAAGATGTTATGAATGCTGGCTGCATCACTGGTGATAGGATTAATGGATTGGTTGATGGCATTTCTGGTAATTGGTGAGCTTCAAACACTCTATTCCTTTTATGGTTTATCTCCAGTTTTGGCGTTTGAACTTAACTTTTTTATCTTTTGACGGGAGTTCAGACATCATATACGAATTCTATTGTATCTAAGGGTTATCAATTACTATATTCCTCCAAACTGACGTGAATTAATTTCTTTAATTGTCATATTCTTGTTTGGGTGCTGCATTGGCATGAACAATGTTCTGTCCTTCCTCTACAATTCTAGACTAGTCATTCTGAGTGTGGATGGCAACGGTGTTGGTAGTGATACTCATCCTTGTGTACACGGGGATGTTTTTTCTGTATAATCTAGCTAGTTTTGGTGTATTTGTCAATAGATCACTCAAAGGGATATTAGTATTTTTTAGTAGTTTACTGGTATTTCCCTAGTGCTTTAATAGATGGTTTTACTGGTTCTGCAGTTCAATTTGTGAAGCATTTGGATATTGTTTCAAAAACTCGGCGCCTTCTATTTTTCTAAAGGAGTTAGCAAGAGGATACATACCTAGCAAAAGACTAATGCTAGAATTTGCTGAACTGCTGAATTCTGTTCAATCTGGATATCTTCAGATTTTAGGCAGACTAGCTGTAAGTTGAACCTTAAACTCTAGACAAAATGGTTAATGTGCTTGAGCAGAAGGAAGGCAAAACCCTTTTATAGCCAAATAAATTTGGCATCTAGGCTTGGACCCATTTATCGTATTTTGAAGCTCAACAATGCATCATATAAAATAAGCATCTTTTCTTTTCTTTTATTTATCTATAGAGTATTCTAAATAATTCGCTGGCATGATATGATATGAACATTGATTTTTCAGGTACGTCAAGTTTGATACATTCACTCCTGCAGTAGAACGGGGTCTTCCTGTTACAAGAGTTATCAGCCGCATGACTTTGCAGCAAATCCTTGCTCGTGCTGTTGGAGAGGATGTTATTCTGAATGAAAGTAATGTGGTTAACTTCGAGGATGATGGTCAAAAGGTAGAATGGACTCTGAAGCTGATTTACTTTCATACAAGAAAATCAGCATAATATTCACATAATTTTTTTTTTTTTCAACATAACCTTCAATTGCTTCCTACATCTCCCAGGGTCCCTAAAAAATAAATAAAGTCAAACTCCAAAAACTATAAATTACCACTGATTCCCAGTCTTATCTTACTATTGTCTTTTGTTACAAATTCAGGTTACAGTGATTCTTGAGAATGGACAGCGTTATGAAGGCGATCTTCTAGTTGGTGCTGATGGAATATGGTCAAAGGTATTCTTTATTATATGTTAGTTAGTAATCAACTTTTATTGATGAGATAGTAGATAGCTTCAAAGGAAAAAAATAGTGTACTTCCTTAACTATAAATGTAATACAATTTATGCAATACTTAAGTCTTAAAAGCTATATGAAATTGCAGTCAATATCATTAGCTGAATAGCTTTTGCCTGTTGGACATACGAGGTTCGAAGGGTAGTAGTATTTAGTAATATGACATTGTTTTTAACTGTACTTAAACTGGAATTTAGGTTTCATATGTTTCCATGATGCTAAAACTATAAACCATGTCTTTACCTTTTAATAGGTCCGCAGAAATTTGTTTGGGCATACTGAACCTATATATTCAGGCTATACTTGTTACACTGGGATTGCAGATTTTGTTCCTGCTGATATTGAGACAGTTGGGTATGTCATGCTACTAGTTGAATAACATGTATTGTACAGTGATTTTCTTTTTTTTTTGTAGTTTTCTAATTTTTAATTGTTATACTTTGAGGTTTTGACCTCAACACAAATTTTGCTTCCTAAGGTACCGAGTATTTTTGGGCCACAAGCAATATTTTGTTTCTTCTGATGTTGGTGGAGGGAAGATGCAGTGGTATGCATTCCACAATGAACCATCTGGAGGTGTAGATAGTCACAATTGTAAGTAGTATTTACATAGTTTGAGCTGTCTTCAGGATGATTGTGCCCTGAATGCCATCATACAATTTAGGCCATCTATGGTAAGATTGGCTAAATCTGTGTACAACAGGATATCTTTTGCTTTGATACTTGCTCCGCTGCATTCTATTCTGATTCTAAAGTAAGGCCAAGAACTTTTTATTCCCCCATTGAATCGAGACTGACAATGAGATCAACAGAAAGAAAAAGAAAAGAAAACCAGGCTAATAAAGATAAAGACGCCTCCCTTGTTCAATACCCGAACTCTAGTAAGTAGCTTATTCTGTCGAGAGGAACCATCCCTACCGGATTGGACATGTAACCTGTCTTCTCTGCTTGAGAGGGAAAGACGGCTGCTCTGTGAACAGTATTAGAAAGGTAGTGGATTTGTTTATATTCTCATGAGGAAAAAGCCCAAACATTATCTAATACAGTAGTCAACTGCCAATATGTGTAGATAAGACAAGATTTAGCACGTTCGTAGGTCAATTTTTTTGGGGCTTTCTGACTTTCAGCAGCCTGACAATACACATAATTTCCCATCTCTTTGAGTATATGCAATCATCATCTCGCTTGCTATACCATTTGTTCAGAGCTTTGGAACTTTGATCTATGTTAATAAATAAGAAATTGATGACCCTTTTCATACATCTACTGCAAATTAGGGGGAAAATTGGAATCTGCAAGTTTTATAAGGGACGGATTCTTTTATTAGATTGCTCATTCCTTTATGACTGCTTGTTACATCAGTAGTAGATTTGAAATAGTCTTGATAAATGATTGAAAAATAGAATGCATGAACTTTCTCAATTTCACAAGTTAGGGGCTGAATTTTTAGTTTTGGGAAGATTTTTGCTGGAAACAATTGTTGGTATATTGGAACTATTTCAATAAGAAAGTTTCAGCTTCTCAAGTATTTACATGGGAAGCCACAACCATGAGTGCTGTTGTAGTATCCTTTTTGACTTTTCTGATTTTCACAGGTATGAAAGAAAGGTTGCTTAAAATATTTGAGGGATGGTGTGATAATGTGATAGACCTGTTACTAGCAACTGATGAAGATGCAATTCTCCGACGTGATATATATGACAGAACCCCAGCCCTTAGCTGGGGAAAGGGTCGTGTGACTTTGCTTGGGGACTCAATCCATGCCATGCAGCCAAATTTGGGACAGGGAGGATGCATGGCCATAGAGGTACATCTATGTTATTTTATTTTTTCATGCCTTAATGTCTAATCTCAATGGCAGGAGTACAGTAGAGGTTCTGTATCGAAAAGCTTAGTCTGTGCCAATTTTTTTAATCTTACTTATTTCTCCTTGGATTGAAAATAATTGTAGATGCTCTATCAAGAAATATTGGCACCCCTCTGATTCCCTGGAGTAGTGAAGGATCACTAATAAACATTTGTAATTGTTCCAGGACAGCTATCAACTGGCACTAGAACTTGATAAAGCTTGGGGAGAAAGCATCAAGTCAGGGACCCCTATTGATATCATGTCTTCTTTGAAACGGTAAAGGATAATCTGCTGGCCATACTGTTAACTCTGGAAGTTGGTGAAATCTTACCGTTGAAGCATATTAACTGAACATTAAGAAGCTATTGCAAACTAAAATCTGTTAGAAAGATTCCAAACTTATTAGAAGGAAACTTACTTTGGTCCTCCCAAAGGTTAATGTACTAAAAAGTTTGTGTTTGCAATAAGCCTTGTCTGTGTTGGCAGATTTGGAAATTCATGGATTGGATGAGAGAAGACTGGTCTTATACTTCTCTGAGTTGCTTATGAGGTCTGATTTTGCTTCTTTCCAGGTATGAGAGTTCTAGAAGACTACGAGTTGCTATTATTCATGGGCTTGCGAGAATGGCTGCAATCATGGCTTCAACTTACAAGCCATACCTTGGTGTTGGTCTCGGGCCACTGTCGGTAAGAGTGTTTCATAGATCAACAGAACTAATAAATCAAGATCCAAAAAAATTTAGTTTGAGCTCTGGACTTTCCTGCATTTATGGAACTGATGATTCTGTCTTGCAGTTCTTGACAAAGTTTAGGATACCACATCCAGGAAGAGTTGGGGGAAGATTTTTTATTGACATTGGAATGCCTTTAATGCTAAGTTGGGTTCTTGGTGGCAATGGGTAAGACATGATGGGCCTTTGGACACAATTTTTCAGATCATATCACTTGCAAGCATTTGCTTGTCTTTTCCTCTTCTTGAAAGTTAATAAGTTATCATGTCAAGGAAGATCTTACTCATAAGAACATCTTCGAAGCTCTCTAGAATAGCTTTTTGTTACTTTTTAGGTACAGAAACACACTATCGCAACCTTTTCAAGCACTTTATTAATAAAATAAGAGCTGCAATGGGATATTTCAAGATTAAGTTAACAGCTTCGTGATACATCACATCATTAATTTGTTCAGCTTCAAATGTGAAAAATCTATTCTTGTTTTTGCAGCTCAAAGCTTGAAGGAAGAGCACAGCACTGCAGACTTACTGATAAAGTAAGCTATGGAAGTCTAATTAAGACATCAGCAGGAGCTGATTATACTTTCTTTAATGCTTTCTATAAGATAAACAAGTAAATTGTGACCTCACATTTAATCTTTGATTTTTCAAATGTTGAAGGCAAATGATCAGTTACGAAAATGGTTTGAAGATGATGATGCTATGGAACGTGCTCTTAATGGAGAGTGAGTTAATTATTCAAAATACTTAATTTCACTTCGGCCTTGTTCTGTCAATATTTCGATGTGTAATTATATTTGCATCCACATTTTTGTTCATAGGTGGTTCCTATTTCCTTTCGGACAAGAAAGTTCTGCTTCAGACCCTATTTTGTTGAGTAAAGATGAGAACAATCCCTGTACTTTTGGGTATGATGTTTAGTTCGCTCTTTGTTTCTTTGTTTTTATCCTTTTCCCAGTAAGCATAAAAGGTGTGGTTTAATTGCAGAACATGGTTGATTTCTTTATGGTCCTTTAGAGTATCAAATAACTTGAGTGTGTTACTTTTAGAAACATAGGGGAGAATAGCGGCATTACAAAAGATTGATAATACATTTTTATAACTTTTGGAATATTATATTCTTTAATATCAACTAAACTTCTAAATAATGTTTAGCTACAATTCAAAGGTTTTCCAATGTGAAAAGAATGAGGGAGAAGGAATTCCAAAGGGTTGTCAATATTAACAGTCTCTGAATGACATAATGCTAGAGTCAGTGACATTATTTGCTCATTCAAAACCTCAAGGAGACTTAACAGAAATGTTTTCACAATCTCAGGAGTGAAACATCCTCAAATGTTGATGGGGTATCGATAGTTTTACGTTCATCCCAGGTGACACCTCTTGCTGCTTTAGTTTACAGTATTCATTATTTGCGTCTGTATTTCCTTTTTAATGCTCAATCAGATGTCTGTATTCTGTTAGATCTCCAAAACGCATGCTCAGATAACCTGTAAAGATGGATTATTTTTCTTGACTGATTTGCGAAGTGAATATGGCACCTGGATTGCTGAGTGAGTCTCCATATATGTTTTGATTATGAGATTTATTTATTAGTTTTCTTTCAATTGAGAAATATTTCTTCAAGATCTTTATCTAAAAAGGAAGAGTTGTTCTGCAGCAATGAGGGCAGATGTTACAGATTGCTTCCTAACTTGCCAGTTCGTTTTCATCCATCAGACATCATTGAGTTTGGCTCTGACAAGAAGGTGATATTTTCATTTCATTCTTGCTGATAAAACTTCCATTATTCTTACTTTTGTTTCCTTAAACAGAAGAGCCAAAGCAAAAAAGAAAGAATAAATAAATAAAAGGATGATGATACAACTGCACTGATATCAGTAATCATTCCAGGATTTAGCAAGAAATGAAGTTTGAAATGAAACATCTATTTCCCACCCCTCCCTCTATGTGTATGTGTCTGTGTGCACGCACATATTTCAGCTCACGCTATTGGACTAGAAGTCAATGTGATTTCTGTCTTCCTTTTGAAAATGATAAGTTGCTGCTTTGAAGTGCATTTCTTTTCCTTTTATTTCTCATTACTATGGGAAATCCATTTACTGAAAGCTACAGCAAAGCAATAACTTTGTCTATTCCTAGTGCCAGTAAATCCTTGGGATTTTGATAGCAGCAATAAATACGTACCAAGAAACACAAAAAGAGATCATGTGTATCCCCAACACACACCATCTGAATTGCCATCCATTGGTGGCTATCATAATTTTGCAGGTTGCCTTCCGGGTGAAGGTGATGAGGTATCCACCAAATATTGCAGGAAAGGTGAAAGAAGATCAAGTTCTTCAAGCAGTATGAGACCCCCTGTGAACGGAACTTGTGCATGACTCACGGAAACTGTACAGGATTTATTAGTGGCAGCTGAGCCGTGTAAAGCTGTTGCATTTTGTACACTGCAGACTGTAGAAGTATAGGAATATTTTCAGGACAAGATGCCATCATACAAGAATGAAATTTACACGATGAGAATCTTTAGACATGAAGTGTCATTCTCCCTGTATCGTTTTTGTTATAAATGCAAGAAATACACAAGTGATATATAGGTAAAACAATAGGCCAAAAGAAGTGCAGGTTCCATTAATATCTTGTCTTTGAATCCAATACCCCAGGAGATTTCCGGCAAACTCTATCTAGAATCATTCAATCCAAGAGTAGCCTGAACAATGACAATTATACTATGTTACAGGACACAGGCAGAGATTGTTTGATCACTGAAACTGGCTTCTGGAAATATTCCCTGCTGTGAAATACCCTACAAGAAGCAGGATAGAATATAGGAACATGGTTAGGATAATCAGTGCAAGTATCTGAAGAACGGCATATCTTTTTGTGATACAGCTGCTGCAGATTGTTGAATTTTGAAAAAAATGAGCAGCCATAGACCATAGAAGAGAACAGCACAGGCCCTCCATTATTGGTAGTAGTACTAGTCTGAATGACGTCGGGAAGCATCCAAAACTAGTAGAACAGCAGCAAGCCATTTGAGGTCAACGTGTAGTCACTGTCTAAGACCTGTACACTCTCCGCTGGGGCCGACGGGGCGTACATTGGCTCAAATTTGAACCATCCATCCTAATAAAAAATCAACCTGGTTTGGCGTCGTGCTCCTCCTACCCCCTCCCTTACATAATTCTGTAGATTTTTTTGAAAGTTGTAATGATATTTAACATTTTTTTTTCTTATTTGATAATTCAGATATTCGGATTTAATCCGGCCAAATCAATTAATTTTTTAATATATATTTTGAAATAAATAAAGTATAATTATTTTATTTATGTTATGAATTATTAGAATCTCCATTAATTAGTGGAGGCTCCACTAATTATGGATTTATGTGAATTATTAGAGAAGATTTTTATAGATGTCCACCATTTAGTAGAAATATCACTAATTGAGATTAGTGGAAGATGATGTATGCCATGATGTATTTCACTAATTAGAGCTCTATAAATATAGCTATTCTCTAAGCTTGTAATACACCATAAATATAGCTATTCTCTAAGCTTGTAATACACCATCATTTTGTGAAAGAAAGAATAGTGAAAGAAAGATTAGAGAAAATGGTGAGAGAAGAGAAAGAGAGAAATTCTTGTGCAAAATAATTAGAGTTTTATTAGTGTGTAATGTGAAGATTTTATTCTAACACTACTTTAATTTTATAACAATTTAATAATTAAATGACATATATTAGTAAATGCCTTACAGTAGGATTGAATAGTTGGTGGGTGGAAGTGTCAGTAGACCCGCGGACGCTACAACCAAACGTTACTTTTACGGTGACAGACGCCACAATTACGAGTAGGAGTGCCTAAGATTAGCATTTATCAATAAATCCACCAGGGGACCAGCCACGTCACCCCTGTATAAGTATTGTTTGTCAATTTCCACTCTCTATCATTTGCACGTGAGCGAGGCCTTTGCACGCGGGACTGGCGGCCATGGCACGTGATCAGAGTGAAGACCACAGTTATGGACTCCAGTCCCGGCGGTGGAACGGCACGTGACTGCTTAACGGTCCATTCGGCTGGTGTCGTGGGAAGCCGACCGTTGAAGTACCACTCAATTAATCCTTCAAACTTTGCAGGTAACAAAAAAAAAATATATATATATATATATATATACACTTAATTAATAATAATTATTTTATTTATTTTAAAATAGATATATATATATATATAAATTTTTTTATGTTATGTTAAAATAAATATTTATTTGTATATTTTTAAAAATTTACGATTAGTTTATTTTTATTTCTCTTTTATTTATTTTAAATTAATTATATAATTTTTAAAATATTTTTTTCTTTTTACTTTTTAAGAATCTATCGAGAATTTCTACTAACGAATAACTATCATGTATTTAATATGATAAAATAAATATTTTATTTGAATTATAATATTATTTTCAATACATTTAATTTGTGTGTAAATGACCTTATAGATATCTATTTTGAAATTAATAAAGTACATTTTTAGTACAATTGTTATCTTTGTATTTGATGAAGTTATCAAGATATAAGTGGATTAGGATTCATTCTAATTTAAACTCCTGATCCAAAATTCAAAAGTTATTCTATTTTACTGGTGAACTACCTGAAAGACAACAGATAAAGTTCTTAAACCCCTCTAGTTGGTAAGAATCATGCATCATTTGATGTTCTTTTTAGTTTAGTAGTGAGGTTAAGCACGTAGAAGAAGGAAATGGCATTACGCAAAAGCCAGAAGGGGTAAAAAGATAGTACAGAATGAAAGAAGCAATAATGATCAAGAAATGGTGGTGGTCATGTCCAAATTTCGAAATTAGACCAGCTTTTTCATCGACATGCCGAATACTAGTTGTACGTTAGACGATTGACTACCACAAAAATATGTGCTGCGTCTTGTCGAAAGGACTTTAAAATCTGATCCAAGCTTAAGTAAGCTTCTGCTGTTGTGGAAAAGTTGAAAGGTCCTCAGAATCAGAAATTAGAGAGGCGCCTGAACTCGATTTGACCCACCCAATTAGTGTTAATTATGTCATCAAGGAATGTTTAATGATTAGGAAGAGCGTTCTCGTCATGGTACTGCATAGGCTTCCTCATTAAAATCATGGTGTCTAATTTACATGGTGAAAAGCCATCCATTTTGGCTTGACTAAATTCTATGTTCGGAGCAAATTTTTTTCCTATTGCTGTCTACCTGGGGGTTCCTCAGGTGAACTTTAGGATGCTTCTTTAGTGGCCCCAACTTTGTAAAACTTTCTCATTTTTGGGTTCTTTGATTTCTTTTCCTTGGCACCTTAATTTCGGTGCTTCAGAATGGAATCTTTGGAGTTCCTCGGATCTTTTTTTTTTGCTAATTTTCCTCGGATCTTGTAGGAGCACAGTGAGAGCGCCTGAAGTGCTACTAGTAGGCATGATATATGGTATGTAATGTAAGGCGATACAGTTTCAGAATTTGGCATTGTGGACGCATTCGGATTGGAATCAGAGTGTACTGCTACACTAATATGTCCCCTCCCAAATGGCGTACTATGGATTCCACTCCCTTGTGATGATCTAACCAACCGTCCCAGAACACAACTTCAAACTTGTATAGTTACGGAGACGGAACAAATTGATGGCATTCCTTTCCATGAACAGCCCTACAGCATGCACAAGTGCACCAGTCCTCCTCCTATCTGAATCTGATGATACTAGTAAAGACAAAGCCAATGAAAATAATCCCAAGCCCACCAGTACGGACTTCTCAGCCTATCAGTGATCTCCCACGTCCCTCGTCAGTCCTTGGGGAGCCGCCCGGACCCAGATTACGTGGCCCAGCTGTTCACCTTCGTCCTTCACAGCAGTACCTCTGTAGGCTAAGCAAATTTATAAATAGATGATAATATATTCTGTAAAGTTATAGATTTAATTTTTGATTTTACGGTTATATATTTTACAACTTTAAAACAGAGATGATCAGATGTATTGCTTTGTTAACATATACAGTCATAGTTGTATCCGGAGACTTTACACTAACAATTCATGGTGCATAAGCATAATAAAGACTAGGTCGGAGTCAACTTTTCCTTCGGAATAGTAGTAGTAATAAGTTCCTTCCTATGAGGTGAGGCTTTGGAGTTGCTTTTAGTGGTCCAAGTTACAGCACCTTGTCACTCGCAAGCAGAAACTAGAAGATAAAAAAGCAAGAAAAGTGGAAAAAAGAAGGGAGAGAGGAGAGGAACAGCTCCTCGTAGTTGTGTCTCTCAAAAGCTAATCGGGGAGAAGGTTTTGCTGTCAGGTTTCCGCAGAGGAACTGGAAACTGGGCACTGGATACCTTCCAACATTATCTTTTTCTCTTCCCAAATTCCAAGGAAAATATATCTTAATCTGATGCTATGCACATCGCCACATCCCAATCTCTCTCTCTCTTTCAAACAAAAACTGTCCCTCTCTCCAACCTCGTAGTACATGGGAGGAGAGGTGCCCTCCAAAATCAAATGGTAACAAGGCTAAAACTCAAAAATCAAATTTTTATAGCTTCTAAAAAGAAGAGACATTTGCCCACCCCGCAGCTGCCACTGCCTGATACATTTCCTTTCAATACCCACCCACCGTGTAATCAAAATCACGCCATTATTTCTTTCCATCCCCGCAAAACTCCAATCCCCTCACTGCCACAGAAAGCGAAAAAGCACAGAAAAAGATACCAAAATCAAACGCTTGATTGGAGGGAGGGAGGGAGGGTTTGTCCAGTCCAAGGCCACCCACTCCACCACCAACTAGCACTTCACCTTCCTTCCTATTAATAGAAACGACGCCGTTGCCAGTCGCTTACCTCCGAAGCAATGCCGCTGTCCCACCCACAGCCAGGAGCTGCCGGGCCAGTCCGTGTTATCATGGATGCCACTTTGTACCAGCATCGCGGCCGGAGATTCATTTCGGAAAGAGGGATAAATTGAATTTTTGTTAAAAGTATTTTATACTTATAAAATCCCTACTTTATCTGGCTCCTGTAGTTTTGGCGTATAAAGGCCACCATAGAAGACAGTGGGATTGATTTCAATTTTGGAGTTGGAGCTCAGCTCCGGCCTCACGACAACGTCTTTTTCTTCAGAAAGAAGCACACGTGCGGTGCCCCATTCGAAACCTGTGCCTGTTCACTCTCACACCAATATTCCATCGAACCACGACATTTTTTCTTTGTTTTCCCTCCCACCATTTATCTTACTTAGCTGTATACAAATATTGCCTCTACTGCTATTACAGCCTACCCTACCCCCTCCTCCACGCACAGGCACAGCACCACTGCTAAAAATTTCATTCATTTTTTAATACACCCACCAATTTATTTAATTAAAAATAAATTTTAAATACGCCGAGAATTTAACACTCACTCACATTTTGAGTTCAATTTTAAACTGTAATTCTCTTTTAAATAAAAAAATTTATTTTTAATAAAAGATTTCAACCTCAAAAAAATATATATATATAAAAGCAACTATCCATATCAAATAATACCATAATTTACCATAACATCAGTTATCCAATCCCAAAAAAACCAAAAAGTAAAGGATTTACCAAATGCCTCGTCGAAATGCTTTCTGTTATGTGACTGTAATTTCGTGTACCGATTTTCTTTACAATATTACCCAAACAACTCGTATGCTTTTTCTTTTTTTTTTTTGTTCATGTTGGCTTTTCCCGAAATTCAATTTTCTTTACCCAAAAACCAAAAGAGGCAAAAAGCAAACTCGAGGTATTGAAAGTCTAAAAAAAAAAAACAAAGAAAAAAAGAAAAGGGCAAAAGAATCTCGATGTTTGCCGGTTGCCGGTAATTTCCTCCTCCAGTATACACACGCTAGAGCTAAACTATGATGATGACCGGGACACTGATTCGGCCAACTTCCCGATTCTTTCCACTAACTCCGGGGACAACTTTTTCGGCGGTTTCCTTTCCTTCTCCCGTCGGAAATCGAATCCCAGCGCTTCCGAAACCTCCTCCGAGCTCCACCCAGCTTTCCGGAGAGAATCCGAGAATCGATCCGCTTTAACCAATAGAGCGTCCAAAACCGCTTGATTGTCTAATAACACCATCTCGCCTTCGAAGAAGCCCGATGCCGACACGTGTACAATCTCGGATACGTCCGATTCATTCCAACCGCCTTCTTTTAGTACCGACCCGATTTGCTCTACGTACTCGTCCACCCATTTCGGCATTTCGGACCTCGGCATGTCGAAATACCTCTCGGGCGATGATGATGAAGACGATGACGAATTGGAGTTCCTCCGACGTCGATCCACGGCGGCGTCACTCCAGAACTCCACCCATCTCGGCGTCCTTCCTACGCCGGCCGCCAGAGCATCCAGACTTCTCCTTGAAAAATTCGACGACGACCCAGCGGATTTCTCACTCATGGACCGCTGTCTGGATAACATCTGAGGGTCTGAGCCCTGAAAGAGCGATGACTCCCGATCGAAGAAGTCCGAGAGATCAAAACCGCAGCAAAAAATCCGATTTTCATCGACGTAAAAGATTGGGTTTCCAGCCAAACATGGGTTGCAGGGAATGTAACAATGGTTAAAAATGGGTATAAGGAGTGGGGCCCGTTTGAGGGCGTTTCGGGCGATCTTGAGGGCCTTTTCCGGGTCGGATGGTCTGGGGCCCCAGGATTTGGACCACAGAGCGTTACGTGCTATGTGAAAGGAGATGGCTGCGATAGGGAGGTTCATGGAGGCGCGGAGCTGAAGACGGGACGAGCCAGAAGAGCGCCAGTCGGGGAAACCGGGGCCAAGGGGCAAACCAGCTGAGAGAATGGCCTTCAGGTCAGGAGGGAACGCAAACCCGAACTCGGCTTCAGCTCTTGCAAACTCAGATTCGGACAAGCCAGATTGTACTTGTATGCCTGAATTCTTCAGATGGCTGAGGACCTTATCGGCCAAGGAAGTGAAGGAAAGGAGACTGTTACGCGGAGGTATGGGAGTAGAGGGAGTTGAAGCGGAGGCCGCTGCTGCTCTAGCAGAAAGCCGGCGGAGACCCGCCACATGGGCTGGGTTCAGACCGGTCATCCTCCGGTCTACGTCCACCATTGTATGTACTATAAATTAATATTTTGCTCAAATCAAAACAAGGCAATGTGTTCTTGAGAGAGAGAAGCACCGGACGCGATATCTATCAGGTGAAAATAAACAGCTAGCTGGCTCTGATGTTTTTTTCCCTGCTCTCTTTTTAACAGAGAAAGGAAGGGAAAGTTGAAGCTTGAAAGAGGCTGATGAGGCAGGAAGAACTTTGAGGAAGGCAAAGGCAATGTGTGTGAGAGAGAGAAGAGGTAAGAGAGCAGTGATGTAATAATAGTGAAGTGTAAATGAGGATTCTGGAGTGTAAAGAAAGGAGGGGATATTTATAAGGAGGATAGTGGAGTGGGGGCCCACCCTCAGATTTTGGTAATTGACCATTTTCTCTTTTTTTTTAGCTTTGTTCTTTTGTTGTTAGTGTCGATACAGGGGCTGAGTACTGACAGATTAGTGTTAAATGAAGGCATTTTTGTTTTTTTTTCCTTTTAATTTTGATGCAATAATTTAATCATTCAATACCTAACTCACTACTATAATTTAACAAAATTAAAATTTAAAAAATATTATAAAATTGTATTACTTTTATTTCTTGACTTAACGATTGTGTTTCTCTTTTTTTTTTAATAAAAAATAATTTCATAGCATTGGCAGTTTATGTGCATATAAGAAGATTATAAAGTCTCGTGTTCAATTCATGAGTATGGAAAAAAAAAAACACTAAATTAGGACTTAGGAGTCTTCAATAATGTGGGGATAGAAGGAAATGGTCAAGTGATTAGGCCTATGGGGGAAGGAAAGAGAGGTGTTTCACACTAAAATCTAAAGTGGTTTCAAAAATGAAATGCGAAGGTTTGTTTGTGTTGAGCTGTGGACCTCAGCCGTGAGACTTTGGCGTAGGATGCCCTCTTCTTTCAGTACTCAGCCGAACAGAGAGAATGCTCTCTCTCTCTCTCCACATAAAACTTTGTTCCATAATCTGTATTTTAGTGGTGGGGAAGAATGGGAACCATTTAATGCGTTCACAAGTCGCATTCTTTACATGGCTATCTCACCGTCAACTTTCACAATCAAATTTAAGCAAAAAATGTTTTCCAGATGTGAAAAACATTATGCAAGCCTATGTAGGCTTTGCCATACTCTATGTATCCACAATAGTAGAATCCATGGCATGGCCGATAATACTCAACGGTCCGACCTCATTAGCAACAAGCCATATCACCACAATAATCTCGCAAGGGATGCTATATAATTATCGTTTTTGTACTATTAATTGTTTATAAGGAATGATGATTTATGGATAAGTAATTGATTATAGATGATTATGACATATACGTTAATCTTTTATGGTCATCGAATTACTTTAATGATTTGAAATAGTTAATAAAAATTAGATTTTTATTTGAAAATTTGATCTGTAATATATCTTTCTCTTATTAATGTGGGATTAGTGATAGAATCTCTTCTCTTTCAAATTATTGAAGATTATATCGTGATTTATTTCTCTTACCAATGTAACGTGAGAGTAATAGACACCCTTCTCCTTCAAAATTTTTGAAGATCAAATCGTGATTTACTTTTTCTATCAATACAGTAACAGTGATAGAATCTCCCTCTCTCCCAAATTGTTAAAGATGAGATTGTGATTTACCTCCCCTACTAATGTGATGAGATCATGTACAAGGATGCCCATGAGTGCCGTTAGATTTGGCTTTTAAGCTTCCAATTATAGCAATGCCCGAACCAAGCATACCAAAATATCAATGGCCATCTCATCTGTCACACCAACCGGCACTGTTCCAAAGTGCTAACTCCTTGGGTTGTCTTGCAGCAGTAGATACCCCTTTCAGGTTAAAACAGAAAAAGTTGATGTTTACCTTTCACCAGTGAACCATAATCCCACAACAAACGATAACTACATGGTGGTAGTATGGTAGTTTTTTTTTGCTGGTGGACTTGACAACTACATAGTAGCAGAACCCAACAATAAAACGATTAGTTGGAGTCCACATTCCATGTGTCTACAGTAAATTATTCCAACCGTTTTGTGGTAACATTAAGGTAAGGGTCCTATGGGAGCAGGCAGGCAGGCAGGCAGCGGCCGGCATTCATGTTTCTGCTTCTTTCTCAGAGATGGAATCACATGAAGAATAAGAAAGGGGGGATCTTTCTTTACAGTGCTGACATTTCACATGTTGGGTTGGCTTAAATCTGAATGTGAGAGTAGTTACTTAGCCCACCATCCCTTCCCTTCTCTTCCCTGCCTGCCTAGAGTAAGATCACCGCCCCTGCTGTGTTTTCATTTCAAATAGAGAGAGTTGGGGGCTGGGTTAATTTAAGGTTATGATTAGGACTAACGGTCATGTTTTCAAACCAACCACGTGATGGAATCTCTGACAGCTTAAAATTTTTTTACTCCTTTTAATTATTTAGTATGGTACCAGTTTTTTACTAGTGGATATTTAACTAGTTGACTTACATTGGGCAGCAAGAGGTAACATGTGCATATGATCCTACCTTCAAATTCGGTTCTCCATCCTTGGCTTTCATGTTCAATTATTTCGAAAACAATAACCCACCAATTTAGATTGTCCTTGTCCATCAGCTATATCTTGTTCTTGATACTATTTTTTTAATTAGTAAGAGCAAATTCGAAAAGAGAAGACAGATAAATATACATATACACGTTTCATGAATATTAAATATAATTTTTTTTATAAATTTAATAACATAAAGTTTTACCGATTAAATGATTGTCTTAGCTTCCTTTTCTCTTCTTGATCCATAAATTTGCGGCTCTCCTGTAGTTGGAAGTAAACTAATGGCAAGTTGCAATAGCTTTATTAATTTGATTTCACAAGTTCATCCGAGAAAAAGAGACCACTTAATTGTTGGGACTTCTAAGGTTTTATATGGTCCACTAGACGCCTAGACAAACTCTATGTAATGTCTCTAAGTATGAAATTTCTCATTACATTGGACAAGAACTAGAAAACAAAACACACACACACAGAAGGTCAAAAACCCTACAAGGGGGCAAGGAGATTATCACTAATCACTGAAATTAATAATCCAAATCCAAATGGAATATCTATTGAGAAAGAAAGAAGAAGACTTGGGATTAGATCTGTACTACTGTGAGGAGCAGGATGGCTACTAACCCTCACTTGGAGACCTACAAAAGTCCAGGAAATGTCACCAACGGTCTTCAAGATGAGCAACCGATGGGGGCTTCGGATGTTGAAAAGATTGGAGGAAACTGTTTTCTTGTCCACAGATGGAGTGGGCAAAAATGGAGATGAGGGGTCCACGTTGGACAAAGCTAAATCACCATTTTTTTTAATGTTCGTCTAGTGAACGTTGTGGGCAGCATTGATCTCCTGTCTTCCTTGCATGTTCCCGTTATCGCCCTTTGTCAAGTCACCGCTTCTTTTGCCGGTGAAAAATGGTGATCGCGATGGCTCCAACGATGTGCAAGTTTTCACAATAAATGGGGTGGTTAGGTGCTAATTAAAGAATGGACGCACACGTATGACGTACCGCATGCTAGCTCCAATATGGTCTATTCCAGACCCAAGAAGAAAACAGTGCCTTTGATTTCCCAATTATTCTTCAAAGAAATCATGCATCCATGGAGTTTTTCCGCCCACCAGTAACGACAATTTGATAGTGGGATTATGAGGAATCAAATCAAAATTTTTTGATCGTTAAAGTTACTTTAATGATCAGGGCCATACTGCATCTTCTAGCTACCCAGCCAGAATGGATAAATAAGCATTAATATTTTGGAGCTGTTTGGTGCAATATTTTTACACACAAGGTAAAATGTAAAGAAGATCCTTTAACAAGAGCTCTCAATCTCTATGGAATCATTAAATAGTCTTTGCATGGATGAGACGATTGGTTCTTGTTATCTATCTTTGTAACAAAAACAGTAGCAGCACATAAAAACAAGAATGTGAATCACAGCACCTCCAATCATTATCTTCCAACTTTTTTTTGCAAGAACTGGATTAACTCCGAATTTGTACTCTTTCATCGTCCACCTCCCTCCAAATTTTGTCTGGATATCTTTATTTGCATACAAATCTCGAGTTTATTATTTCTTTTGTTCTTTAGAAAGTTGATCAACAAATTTCATTCTCATGAAACCAATGAACTCAACATGACGTGCGAGAGAGAGAGAGAGAGAGATTTAGCTAAATCCATGGATCTGGATTTTATCGTTGAAAAGTTGAGGATATTTTATCAGAAAGTTGTAGCCGTGGTAACACAATGGCTGGTGATTATTATAGGAAGAGAATGCAATTGTTTACTAGGATAGAATCATTCCGTAGGGTAGAGATTTAGCATACGGAGATCTTTAAATTCATAGAATAGTCTGTAAACTAAGGCAAAGAGAGATTCACCATCCCATGTGCTCCATCAAACTTTGTACCAATAAAAAATCCATCTCTTCTATAGGTTGTTATAGTAGGAATAATGGGTCGTAAAAGCCTAGTTTCCGGAAAAATGGATTGCGCTTCATTTCGTCATTGTTTATGTACACGATAAAGCTACAATAATTCTTTAAGCATTAGTTTAAAGGGTTTTTTGAAAGCGATCTAATGATAAAATTATTCCATCAAACGTCATTTGCAATTTCAATTGATTAGGATACACAAATGTGCTTGAAGAAAAAAAAAAAATCATACCATTCACTTATTATATCACGACTTAAATTAAAAAAAAGGAGAAGAAAGGAAGGTACAGTTGCAGTCAACATCAAGGTTTTGATTGGTACATCTACGTCTCATGAAGGGTACAGGCAAATGTCAAATGGACGAGCGAAGCCTCAGTTGTAATTAAGGTAAACGTTCAATAGATAAAGGAAAAACAAAGGAAAAGACGAGCACCATTAAAGTAAATAATAGGGAACCACCCGTGCGGTGATCATACAACTTTTGATCTAATCTGATCTATCAAAGTTATTCTGGAATAGATAGCTATGAGAAAAGGGAGGATGGAGTAGGCTTCGGCTATAAAAGTGCCAAATGGAAGATTAAAGTTTAAAAAAGAAAAATAGGCATCTCTTTCACTTTGAGGAATGCAGTGTTTCGTGTGATAGAGATGGAATAAAGTGAAGTTGCAATTTTTGCTTTTGCTCGGTACACGGCAAATCGATGCTTTTACACGGGATTCTGTTGATCCGAACCTTTCTTTTCTCTCCAGGTAAAGGAAGCCACCCCAGAACCAAACGCTTATTTCCAGTTATTCACACTCCGATAATATTGAAAGAACCGACAATTTATCTTGTACTGGTCACAGATATGATATGACCATTCCTTTGTTACTGCTACATTGACAAAACAGAGAAAATTACCAAACTTACCAAAATATCATGCTTGATTAATAAATAAGCAGGTAAAGGACAGACACTGTTCATGAACACAACCAAATTCATTTGAAACAAACAAGACAGACACATGAACATAGGGTATTAAACTGTGGGCTCGCAGCTGAACGCAAACTCGCTCTATGCTTCTTTTGACCTCTATACTAACAAAACGCCTTCAGTATCTCGATCTCCGTTTTGTCCTGGAACATTTAGCTATCACATTAGGCCAATGGAAAGAACTTCTAACATTAAATAATGAAAACTCAAGTAAAACTACCTTGGTGAGCGAGAGCGAGATATAGAACGGGAATGAGAGCGAGAGCTAGAGTAAGATTGGGATGGTGAACCTGAGCCGACTGGGGAGCGAGAATGAGATCGGGAATGAGATCGTGAGTGATATCTTTGAGAGCCTCTGTCTCTGCTTGGACTCCTACTTCGTCGATTTCGTCTGTTGCAAGCAAAAAGATTCAGCTAAAGAACCGTTATGCATAGATCAAATACACAGACTAATGCAATGGCATCTTTTCACACCGCTTTTGTTTGCAAAGCAATTCTTAATCTATTGAGCACATTCAAATAGTTCTCTTGGGAAGGCTGGCACTCCAAATTAATGAAGTACCTGGAAAACATATCAGGAACCCAAAAGAACAAGTTTACCGATCAGAAAATTGCCCATGCCATACAGCTTTGAGACTGCTAATCCAGAAATAGTGTTACTCCAATTCAAAAACCAACTTATTGTATTGTGAAGGTTTTTCTTGTCCCTTTTCGTCACAATAGTTACTTGACTACCATCAAAACCAGGATTACCCTTGTGCATCAGTATATTGACTGATATATTCTATGACCGTTTCTTGAACATTTGCTTCCATGACAGGAGAAGAAACCCAAAAAAATGAAAAAGGGAAGAAAAACGTCAGATGTTATACAACTGTAGGATATTAGGATATTGACGGCCCGTAATCCTGAAACAAGTATTAAACAGAATCCCAGTGAAACAAATATGCCAACATGAGACTGGACAATACACAGATAAAAATATGAATACTAGCAAACTACAGAAAGCAACCATCTTCATTTTCACAGCAGCATAGTAGTGGGGAAAATCCTAACAGCTTAAATAAAGCTTCCTGAGGTAAACACAACAAAGTCTCCAGAAAAAGTTTGTCAAAAGAAATTGTCTCCTGGCTGTACAAATCAATAGCCAGATTTTAAATGCAACTTCAGTTGGATTTGTTTTTGTTTTTTTTTTTCCTTTTTGAAGTAAGTTAGAAAGGGGGGGGGGCGGGGGGGGGGTTAATTTCTACCTTGGAGGTGAGCGGCTGTAACTTCTGCTTCGGCTCCGACGATATCTACTAGCTCGACTAGTTTCAGCTAGTTTTTCCAGCCTCTGCCGTTCTTGTTCTCGTTTCTTTGCCATTTCAATAGCTGTATCCTTTTTAACTGCAAAAAAGAAACCAGAACACCACTACAAATATGAAAAAAGTACTCACAGGTGCTGAACCAAAAATAATATCAATGTAATGTTATTTCCAACACCATTTGGTAGCAATTCGTTCTTATATCATCCCGTACCACACAAGCACATTAAGTCATTTGCTATATTATAGAAGAGAAATTGAATTTAGTTTACTTTGTTTGTTTAATTGTTTGCTCATAATCCGCTTAAGTCGCTCTTGTGGTGTTTCCTTCTTTTCCCCCTGTTGCTTAGAGAGACTTCCGCTACTAGTTGCCTTACTTAACTTCGCTAATGCTGAAGAAGTGCTGCCAATGTAAACAAAGAAAATGCAGGATCAGACTCTCATAACTCACACAAGCATATGAACATCATTTGCCAGGACAAAAAGTATAAAACATGATGAGGAATCAGCAGCATCTGTACATACCTTACTGGTGGTTTCAACAACTTAGCATTCTTTTCCTTGTCAAGGGAAACACCAGAGGCAGGATCCATATGAAGGGCCTCAAGTATCCGACCAGATGATGGCCTGCAGAAATCAATAGCATTAGCAAAACACTTTCTGAAATCACCTGGCAACTCAGATGCAGTCATATTATGTGATACGGGGAACAAGTGCTTCAAATAGGAAGCTTCCTTTCCTCTCCCTCATGGCAGTTATGCTGTTCACCCTAAGCGTGTCTATTATAAACCACAAAAGTTTGGCTCGGGTAACAAAATGGAGGATAAGCTGCAGCAGAGAAAAGACTGTCCAATGTATCTTTGCAAGAATTAAAGGTCGAGTGCTCCGACCGGTTCAATGCTTGAGCTTGGGATGGAGGAGATGGTGGTGGAGAGTATCCTTCAAACTTTGGCTCATCCCCATCAGAACCCCCAAACTCAGTGATATACTCTATCTTAGGACCCCTATCTTTACTTCGATGAACATCATATCCACGAGCATAGCGTCTTGAGTGTGAAGGGGAATGTGACCGTGATCTTGACCTTGACCAATTAAAGTAAAACATCATCAAGAACATTCTATCAAAGCTGCTTTATTTAAATATGCCAAGATCATAAACATGTACATACCGCCTAGAGCGAGAATAAGCTTCATAAGTAGGGCTCCTCCTTGACTCACTGCAAAATTTCGGTGGCAAACAATAGAATAAACACAACACAATGTTAAGACTATATAGAAGTTCTTACTTAATTCTAAATTCAAATAATACAAAACTGAGGGCGCTTACCGATAAGGATCATTTTGAAGCACTTTGGTGCCAGTGACGCGCGCTAATTCTCTTTCCCTCTCTCTTTCAATCTGAGAAGCCTTTCTTCTTTCTTTACGGCTAAGTTTCCTCTGGAAATTTTAGGATATTAGAATACATACTAACGTAGAGCTGAATAGTCCAATTTTTGTCACTGTACAACCCAGCTTTTGGGAGACTTACAATTGCAGGATCTCCTTTGATAACTTCTTTTTGCCTTTTTTCTTCCTCTTTAGCCTTTTTATCCATGTATACAAACCATCCATACCGCTTCACACCAAATTCCTTCGCAATATATTCCATCGCCTCATCATTGCTATCATCACTGTTAAACTCCTCATCCTCCTCCTCCTCTTCATCATCCTCCTCCTCTCCATCTCCATCCGAATCATGGGTTTCATCTTTTCCATCTCCATCGTACGAGAAACCCACTTGTGAATATGATCCCTTGCTTGCAGCAGGCTGAGAAAGATGAGACCTACTGCACTTGCAAGAGCAATCAGCATACCATAATACATATGAGAATTGTCTAATAAGTTAAAGAGGCATAAACACAGTGTGCAACCAATAACTAAGAACAGTTTTTTTTTTTTCTTTCCCGCACAAATTAGTGAAAACAGAACTGGCAGCACTGAGTAGATCTCAGCTGAATAGAATCCATAGTGTAAACAGGTGGGAAAAAAAGAAAACTAAAAGCATGTCAAAACATTTTTAGCAGAAATGCGAAAATAAACAAATGTAGAAAATATTATTTTCACTTAGTTTTCCAACATTAGGGCTTGGGGAAAAAAGGATCCATCCAAAAATCACAATGCAAATTTTAGGGTTCCCAAAGATAGCCATAAAAATGCAAATGTATTGAAATTCAAATCTACAAATGAGGGATAAACAGTTCCCTTTTCTTATTCAGTATTCTCCTTCTTTTCTTTTCTTTTTATATTTTGGTATTTCATGGGAGTGAAAGAGGAATGATGGAATTGGTAAGCCACTTAACCCACCAGCCACAGTTACAGGATAACGCTAGCTGTTTTTCTCTCTCTAGCAAATATACATGACAGGACAGATTCAGTACCCATGCAACTATCATTTCAAGTACAACAACACAATTCAGGGTTACAGAACAAGAAGTTCACTTAAAAAAAGAGGTAGATAAGTCGAACCTGTCTGGTCCAAATGGGGCAATTGTCTTGGCCTCAATCTCTTGATCAACATGCTGCAAGCCCTCCTCATCTGTAACTGTTAATGATAGACAATGTTAGCTCAAAGAGCTTTAAGACAGCCATCATTTCATCATAAATGAGACAGAAATAAAACAGCAGGGGTACTATGAATGCACACTTTGTGACATGCCATGCCAACGAACAGTTGAAAACAAAAGAAGGCAAAGACCATTCACAAAATGTACAAATGAAAAGGATGATTAAAAGAATCAAAAAAGTACCGACATCCTCTACGCCGATGCTTAATTAAATCCCGATAACGCTCAAAATTAACAAACTCTTCTAATTCTTGTTCTTCCTCAGACTTTTCGGATGCCCGAATATGACGGGAACTAGTATCTCGAATAAAATCAAGCAAAGCACGACCATCAAATCTGTCAATAGGAAAGTAGATCAGTAAAATAGGAGGATCTTCTTTTGGGATTCCTTCTCCTTTCCCACTTAGCAGAAGAGACATACCTATCAATCAGTATATCCTGCTTTCCATTCCATGGTATCCTGATTACAATATGTAAAAGATTAGCTCAAAGGCTTGCATTAAGTAAGAACACCAAGGGAATAGAGCAGCAAGTTTTCCGGTTAAAAGCATGAGTACCACCCATTCTTCCTACATGATTACATCTGGCCAGAAGTACTAGATACAGTTAAAAGCATCACATGCACAAATATTTAGTTGCGTAAGCACAGTGACCAAACAGTTATTAGTTCAACATGAAGAGGGAATAACTTGAATGGCCAGATTCTTTATATTAGCAGCAAAGGTGACAAATTCCAACAACTAACATGACACTTTTCCAGTATTTGTAAAGGGGAAGGCTAAGGGAGAGGAATAATCCTACTGTAAGTAAATCATTTAACCTTCGATCTTGTTTTGCTCACAACTTCATTCCAATCTTCCAGCAATAAAGTGAATATATTCCCATTAAGTTCATCAGCCCAACAAGCATAATGTAAATCCATAAAAAAACTAAAATTGGAGAAAATAGAAACAAAGACTGTCAAACAATTTCCCATCTTGAGCAATGGGAGCTTAATGCTTCTTAAGCTATCAGCATTCTTCAGATAAAATGCATCATAAATACAAACGCTGTTGATCTTCAATTCACAGACAATAGGAGTAATTTTCCAGAATTATAAGGGAATCTAAACAGAATTCGTTATCATAAATCATACAAGCCCTGCTGATCTTCCGTGGCGTGGTAGAGGGCGTCGTCACGGTAAATGCGGCAACGAGAACCTACGGCTTGAATAGACTGCTGAGGGTCGCCGCGCCGCTTAGCTAGATAAACGGCACGGCGCTGGGCTCGCTTCCGCGCAGCGTCCATCATGTCGTGGACTTTCCTCTCCGACCTCCTCGCTTCGTGCCACATGCCTCTGATCCAATTGATAAAAAGCTCCCCTCAGCTCCAATTCAATTCCTTTAACTCCCGAACTTCAATCGATTCTCTGTGTTCTAATTGGAACCGGAAACCCTAATCCCCCCAACCCTGAGAAGCTATTTGGTAGTAAAATCAGCCCCAAAACTACACACAAGAGATTAATTTGGATCCTTCTCGCGCTCTTTGACGTGGTGCGCGCTCGCGCTAACCAGGTGGACCACGAGGAGCGGCCACAGAGTTGGTGTTTGGACCATTGTTATGGCCCATAAAGGACAAAGATCCAGCATAGAAAGCCCACAAGCCATATGAATAACCCTACTGCACTCAAAGTCAATGTTGACAGGCCATTCCGGGATGAATTTGAGTGTTACGGAGGCCCAAGTTACAGGCCCACAGAAGCCTGGTAACAAACCGGACCAAAAATATAGATAAACATTAAGTATATAAAAAATTAATATTGTTTTAAATTAAAATAATTTTAAATTACGATAAATTTCTCAATTCACTTACACCCTTAAATTGAAAGTTGCATATCCTTCACCCTATTTAAACCTCTCTGATGATATGAGATTGTATTTGTCTAATACTGTTAAGTTATTATACGAAATAAAATTTACTGAGTATGTGAAAAAAATAAATAATAAATAAAAAGGACAAATTTTGATTTGATAGGTAGTATTCGAATCTGACAAATTTGATCACACATAATTTGGAGCTATAAATTGCATAATTTCAAATAATTAATAAAGGAAATATTAGTATAATTAATAAACAACTTTGACTTGTCTATAATCAAATAATACATACAAAACGAACAATTATTTTTAGGAATTATGGGTTATTTAAGCATGAAGAAATGACCAACTCCATTGTAGTATTCTAAGTCAATGAAAATTGAAATGTTGTACACTATTCCAAGTCACTTATGGCTTTGATAACTTAGAAGGCTATTCAGAGTTGTTTTCTTGTGTATTACTTCGCCTCTTGAAGCCGGCAATCAAAGCATTGAATAAGTGCTAGCAATTCACTTTCAAAGCAATGTCATGTTTTGGTACTTTCTTTTATGTTCAAAGGCTATTTCTATTTTCTCTAATTATTTTTTTTATAATTTAAGTATTCGAATTTCGTTTGACTATATATATATATATATATATATATATATCAGATTATGAGTCATCATCTTAAATTTATAGTCAGGTAAATTCGAATCTGATCATAATCAATTAAAGTACGAATTCTTTTTTACCTTGTCAATTACGCTACTTCATGTAACTTATTTTCTAATTATTTTCGGTAGAAATGATCGTTTGACAAAAAATAACCGTGGTTTTAGGAATCACGAAGGTAAAGGCCCATTTCTCTAAAAAGATTTTTTTTCCCTACTAAATTTTTCTTTTTCTCTTTTATAGAATTCCCCATTAGAGTTGAGATTTCTTTAATTTTTAAACAAATATACAGATCTATTAATAGTTTGGTAATTAAATATTTAACTCGTAATTTAGGCAGTAAAATTCTAATTGTTGATAATTATTGTAAAGTTAATATTCTCAAATTATTGTTTCTTAAGATGCATTATTCACCACTTAGAAATGTTAAATTCAATCTATATTTTTAATAAAGATAATTACTATTTTCTGCATAGAATCCATTATTAAGGAGACACAATGTCATGAGCTTCAAGGTTGCCAAACCAATCTTTATTTCGTTTTGGCAAAAATATGAATTGAATATGTAATTATCACTTTAATAAAGAATATTTTTAACAATCATTGTTTAATTTACTGCCTAAATTAATATCGTATAAAAAGAAATTGAAAAAAAAAATAAGAAAAAAAGGACAGGTCATCATGACCCGGACCAACCAATGCTTAGCGTGCAGACCCCACCTTCACTGGCACCAAAACAACCAATATAAACTACCCTATCAACCCCCAATCACGCACTTTAATTAACAAAAATTCAGAGCTATTGAGCTCCCCGCTAACCTCTCCACCTCCCCGCCTCCGGGGTTGGGCGAGAGGGAGTCATGTCACAACGGCCCACCTCCGCATCACCGTCATCGTCGTCGGAGTGTAAGATATCGCTTCCTATACCTGGCACATCATTGTATAAGCAAAAGTCTTGGTCTCCCGACTCATATCGGGATGAGGCCTGGAAGCGGAGAAAGGGAATCCATGCTTTCCGCGGCAATCGGCGGAGCAAGAGCGTGACTGATGAGGACGTTGAGGAACTCAAAGCCTGTATTGAATTGGGATTTGATTTCGACTCGCCAGAGATGGACCAACGCTTGTCTGATACTTTGCCCGCTTATGGACTCTATTATGCTGTGAACAAGCACTACAACGATACCATCTCAAAGGCCCCGTCTTTCTCATCTATCGTCTCTGATTGTGACACGCCCTCTCCTCTTCGTAGTCCCCATACCATATTTGGTCCCGGTAATTATTACCCCGTCTCTTCTAAAGTTCTTTTCTTTTTTTTTTTTTTGGTTCGCTTTTTTATTCTTAAATCAAATAGCGTTCTAGAATTTCATACGAGGCAAGAATGGTCAGGGATTCATAGTTTTCTATGGCTTTTATTTGCTGAGAGATTCTTGGTTCATCTTGCTCACAATATATATGCAAGTTAGGAAATCTGAGATGGGTTTCGTGGGAGATGTTTGCAGGTGATAATCCACAGACGGTGAAGACAAGGCTGAGACAGTGGGCACAAGTGGTTGCGTGTGCGGTGCGTCAATCTTCATGGTGATATGATGCTGATGACTACTGTAGAGCAAAAAAGGAGAAATCTTGCAATGAGAATGAAAAGCAAAACCACGCCTCTGTTAGAAAAGTAATCGAAGACCCAACCGAAAATTTTGGATATATGTAATTCTATATAATTCGTCGTCTGTATTATTAGAGGTACTCCACCACGTATGTTAATGGGAAGAAAAAAAAACTTTGATTTCTTCTGTTATTTATGATTGGCGTTGTTGCATTAATATTTCCCCACTTTATTGCTTTGGTTTTTTCTACGTGCTTTCCTGCTTTCCCACTTGATTAAGGTACTAGATTTCATATCTGTTTCTGGACCATGAGTTGAATAAAAGTGTGAAAGTATTTGATTCGTTTGATAAGAGCATATTCCTTGTTTGTTCCTGCCGTGTATTTTGTCTGCAAATGAAGAGTTTTGGTTACTTTAATTTGATCCGGTTAAAGGATAAGTATGCAATACTTACTTCTTTCTTTGCCAGCTCCACCCATTCAAGTTTGTTTCTTTCCTTCCTATCAAGAATCTGTTTTCTCATCTTTTTCAGCCAAGATCATCTTCACTTGTGCAGATTTAGACAAATATTGTAGTCACAACCTTTCCCCAACAGATTTAAACCGGTTTTTATTTGGAGGGTTTTGCAAATGCAAAGGGATCTTTGGTGAATAATGTCATCATGTCTCGAAATGATGAGGTTGTAAGCGTGTGGAATAACCATTCAACCCATCCTCGTCGCCCATTTAGAAAAGCCAACGAATTCGTTTGTTCTTAAATGAGATGAAATTGATTTTGCAAATTTTGGGGAAAGGTCCAACATGGGTAACCAAGATTTTGAAACGAAGCCAGACGGGGGCGGCCAAAAGGTTCTGCCGCCATGATGGAGAGTAAACCAACAAATAAACATGGCTTTCAATTCAAAGGTTGAATAAGATGTGAAAGCTTACTGGCATCCATTGGCATAGATAGCACCAGAGTTGGTCTGAATCATCACTGGTATGGTCGTTTCCCTTGGGTGATGACAGCACTCTCGGCTGTCTATCACTGTATCTAATTTTTGAGCGTGGGATTATATTCGTAGATGATGGTTATTTTTTTTTAGATAAAGTTTTATAATAAGGGCTTACAATTCTTGTACGTGTAGACTAGATGGATGATGGTAGTTGACAAGACAAATTACTCATGTCTCTGGCCTTCATTTCATAAAAGGAATGATTATCCAGCTATCCATGGACCCTGAATTTTCAAGAATTTCACGCCAACTTCCTTTGTCCATCACCAGTCCGGAGCAGGTTCGGCATCTCTTTGCTCAAACTGGTCATTGCCCTCATTCAGTGGTCGTCGTTCGTGTAATTATTCAAAGCTTGGAACTATTTTTGTTTTTTGCATTTTGGTTTGAACATTTTTATTATTATTTTTAAGCAAAAAAAAAAAAAGATTATACAATGAATTAAAATTTTATATTTAATAAAGACATTAATTTTGTAATAATTTGTAACTTTATAACATATGTTTAATAATAACGTAAGTTAAGAATTTGTGAATTATTTTTATCATTAAATGAATTTTAAAAAATATTTTTTTGTCAATTAACTTTCACGATAAGTATGTTTTGAGTAATTATATATTAGTGATAGTAATTTTACTTAACAACTACTAATTTTGAGTACCATTAAAGATAACTACTTAAATTACTTTTTAAATTCAACTATTTTGATTTACAACAAATTAAACCTTAATCCCAAGTAACTTGAGCCTTAATCCCAAATAACTTGGGGTCGGTTACATGAACCAACGTTAGACAACGTGTGATCATCCACATGAATCCTCAACTACTTTGATTTAATCATAAAAATTAGAATCTGAGCAACACTGTAACGACCCCAAAAAAATGAAAATTTTGGAAATTTAAGGACCCGAATGAAACTATAAAAATAGTGTAGGGACTGTTCTTGCTATTTTCTGTGCACAAAAATTTCAGCCAAAACCTCCATTTCTTTGGTCTCTGATCCTTTCCAATCTTCATCATCTCCTCCGAGCTTCTTGACTGAACAAAACCCTATCAGAAACACAACTATTAATCTACTGCCACAAACTGAGACCCATAAAATCAAGCACTTTTATTCGGAAACCACACTTGCAAACAAGAAGAGATGTTTTGAGGAAGAAAGTTTTCGAATTCAAGCTTCAAAGATCAGTGGTGGTCAACTTATGACCTGTAATTTGGCCCATGATCACAGTGTTCTCTTTATCTGAGCTAGGTGGGTAAAGATGTTACGGGGAAATTTCGATGAATGGAATTTCACTTTTGCTTTCGGTTGAGAATCAACTTACAGATTAATTTTCACTTTTGTAGTTGCTAACTTGGTTGAATGGATTTTTTCCTCAGTGTGTTTGGTGGGGTGGCTGAGGGTCGAACCAGATTATCAATGGGCATCAAAGCATTCTGTGCTCGATTGGGATCGATGAAGAATTGAAAAACGGTAATTCTTGATCTCAAAGTGCCCCAAGATTGTGCATTTGCTTACTAAAATTAAATATCATGGTTAAGCTGTACATGAGTTGAGCTGAGTTTTTAGCTCCAAAAAAAAAAAAAAAAAAAGAAAAGAAAAAGAAGGAAAGCTAGATCTATACACGTCGAGCTCATTTGAGCTGGAGGTTTATGAAAATTAATTAATATTTTCTAAGATTATTAATGTAAACACGTTTAGAACATTTACAAAAAGCCAAAAAGAAAGTAGAGCAGTAGAGTTTAATTAAGCTCGTCAAAATTTTGAGCCAATTTTAATGAAGCTTGAGGCTGGTTCATTTTAAAACTTTGATTGAGAATTAAGCCCAAGCTGATAAAAATCTGAACTTTTTATGAGCTACTCATAAATGAATTGATACCTTGACACCCTTACCGTGCAAGCAGTCCTGCTAGCATTCGAGGGATTTGCATATACTTTTTACCATTTTTTTTAAAAACCTTCTAATGGATCAAGTTGTTATTCAGGCTCGCGAATGTGCTTCATGTAGTGCTTTCACATATTACTACTTCAACATGTGGGATAAAAGCATCTTTTATGTATACCTTTATTGTTAGACTCAGTGTCTTAAGGTCACTGTTGAGTCGAGAGGTGGTTTTGCAGTGATTTGACTTTTGAGCGTTACATGGGACCTTAACTGACAACAGCATTGGGGTATTCTTACTCCATATGCAGGGTTTTTGTCAAACTGATTCAGTCCCCTGCTCTCTTGTATGTAAGAACTACACCCTTGTTGATCAGCTTGAGGAGAAGAAGGTTTATTTAAATATTTTCCTGATAATGAGAAATCGGTGTGCATCCAATTTGTTATGGCATTATGTATTTGCCTTTGTAGTTGGAGATTACTGGAAAAATTTTATTTTATTTTGGGCAATATGCAAACTGATTAACACTTCTAGGATTACATATTCTTCGAGAAATCAACTTGCATGCCATTGATACCTTGCTTTTTCAATACCTCAACTGATTCCCAAGCAATTTTGAAATGATTAAAAAAATGAGGAACATGCTCTTCTGCCCATATTGAACGATTTGTTTCTCAACCTTTTCATTAACACATTTAAGATTGACGTAACTTTCTTTCCCAGATGGAGGTTGTCTGTCTCAACAGTGACCCAGCTTTTGATGAAGGAGATGAATTTGATGATGAAGGAAACTGTACCACAGCAGAACATGATGATGACGTTTGTCAAACACCCCAGTTGAAAAGAGAACCCGCAATTCCCACAATTGGTTTGGAGTTTGACTCTTTCGATGAAGCTTATAATTTCTATAATGTCTATGCCAAGGAACAAGGATTTGGAATCAGAGTGAGTAACTCATGGTTCCGTTCCAAAAGGAAAGAACGTTATAGAGCAAAACTTAGTTGCAGTAGTGCAGGCTTCAAGAAAAAAACTGAAGCAAATAATCCGAGGCCAGAAACAAGAACTGGTTGTCCTGCAATGATAGTCATTAAGCTTGTTGACTCTCAAAGGTGGAGAGTAGTTGAAGTTGAGCTTCAACATAATCATTTAGTGAGCCCAGAAGTCAAACGCTTCTATAAGTCACATAAGAAGATGATTCTTGCTGCCAAACAAGCACAGCATTCCAAACCTGTCACTGAAATACATACTATTAAGTTATACAGGACCAGTGTTGTGGATGGAGCATGTAATGGGAACTCAAAAGTTGAGGAAAGAGATACTCATCATCTTATCGATCAACCAAAGCATTTGGAAATCAAAGAAGGGGATGCACATGCAGTCTACAATTACTTCTGCCGCATGAAGTTGACAGATCCAAGTTTCTTTTATTTAATGGATCTTGACGACGAAGGACACTTGAGAAATGTGTTTTGGGCAGACTCTAGGTCAAGGTGTTCATATAATTACTTTTGTGACACAATTGCAATTGACACAACTAGTTTGACCTACAAGTACGAGATGCCCTTGGTTTCTTTTGTGGGAGTAAATCATCATGGACATTCTGTATTGTTGGGATGTGGTTTTCTTGGACATGAGTCAGTGGAGTACTTTATTTGGATGCTTAAGTCATGGCTTACATGTATGCTAGAGCAGCATCCTCAAGTTATTGTTACTGACCAGTCCAAACACTTGCAGGTTGCAGTTGCTGAGGTTTTCCCACATGCTCATCATTGTTATTGTCTATCATCTATAATGCAGCGTGTTCCTGAGAAATTGGGTGGATTGAAGGGATATGAAGCTATCAAGAAGCAACTGAATAGGGCAGTTTATGATTCACTAAAGATAGCTGAGTTTGAAACTTCTTGGAACTACCTGATGAGTCAGCATGGCCTTAGTGACAATAAGTGGCTTCAATCCTTATATGAGGATCGACAACGTTGGGTTCCAGTGTACTTGAAAGACACTTCTTTTGTTGGAATCATCCCTGTCAAAGAAAATGAGGTTGCAAAAGCATTTTTCGATGGCTATGTGCATAAGCATACATCATTTAAGGAATTTGTAGATAAGTATGATCTTGCACTGCAAAGAAAGCACATGAAAGAAGCTATCGGAGATCTTGAGTCCAGAAATTCAGCCTTTGAGTTAAAGACAAAGTGTAATTTTGAGTTGCAGCTATCAAAGGTTTATACAAAGGAAATTTTTGAGAAGTTCCAAGGCGAAGTTGAAGGGATATACTCTTGCTTTAACACCAGACAGGTGAATGTTAATGGGCCAATAATAACCTTCATTGTTAAAGAACGGGTTGAAGTTGATGGAAATGAAAAGGAAGTTAGAAATTATGAGGTTCTATATGAAACGACCCAAATGGAAATACGTTGCATTTGCAGTTTGTTTAATTTTAGTGGTTATCTGTGCAGACATGCTTTGAATGTTCTCAACTATAATGGTGTTGAAGAAATCCCATCACAGTACATCCTACCACGTTGGAACAGATACTATAAGTGTGAATTTCCTCCAAATCATAGCTTCAGGGATGTTGATGTGAATGACCATGTTGATAGGTATAATCATCTTTGCAAACATGCTATTCAAATTGTGGAAGAAGGGGCTCAATCTCAGGAACGCTATAGTGCTTTAATGCAACATCTGAAAGAGTTGTTGAGCAAATTCACTCTTGCAGATGACAATTTGCTATAACTGTAACAACTAACATGTTATCTAGTGCTGCAGGATCATCTGTTCTTGCACATGTAAAGTGTAAGTATACTACATTACTACTCCCTTTATCACCATAAAATCTGCAAATTCTGCAGTTCAATTTGGTGGACTGAGATTGTTTTTTAGGAACCAAAATCTTTATTCATCTAGAGATGTGAATATGAAGTCAGGCCGGTGATAATCCTTGTGTATAGATTTGTTTCATTTGTCGATTTTCCTCAATTAGTTGGAAAAACAGACACACGTTTCCTTTCCTACAAGGCATCCGCCTCAGCAGGGTAAGGATAATATTAGTACTTCAAAACATCATCTGATTGAAATCACGTTGCCTATTATTTGTCATGTGAATATATGATTGTCACGTAGAAGTAAATTGTAGTAGTACGTAATAAATTTACTCACGTAAAATAAAATTCTAGAACACTAATAATTCTTTACACCTTAGAAAAACATCGGTTATCATATCAGTTCCCCTTTTGTTAATTACCCTTCTTTTTCTATATTCTTTTTTCCCCCTTTTTTTTCTTAATAGAAATGATTTTGTATACTTATCTCCTGTGGCCAGCTAAAACGTGAAAATTCAATGCACTCAATGGTTACGCAAACATGATTACCACCATCACACTTGGGGGTGACTGGTTCCAAGTTTTCATCAAATTTCGTAGTAATGTTGGTTCAGGTGATGGTGATCTAGGTTAATTGGAGATATGTGTCTAAAAGTCAATTTTTGATAATGTCTCATCAAAGAGTGTTTTCACTATCTTTCTTCTTAGATATCGTAGAAGATGTAAATTGCAAATTACAAATATGTAACGCATAAATAGAAATCGAGTGTCCCGACTTCTAAAAGTCAATTTTAGTTGTGCAGGGCAATTTCCTGGATGGCCAAAGAGTCGGTAGCATTACTCTTATGATTCATGAAGACTTAGGCATAAAACTCAATGTGATGAAGGAGGATTTGCACTTGGAAATTTTGTCCACCTGATCACATCACCAGCACAATCGCTTCCATGAGTTGAGGAGATATGTATGGACTAGCAAGAAGGAAAACAAATTAAACAAATGACTAAATCAATATACACAAACGTGGCAGCTAAATCTCATTTGACCTTCAATTTTGAACCAAAAAGGTCAAAACTCCTCCACCAACTGCCATTCTATATAAGCTATGCATGCTCTCCTTCACAGATTTTAAGCCAACATTAACCGATTTTTCTCAGCTTTCTCTTTCTCAAGCTTTCAATCTATATAGTAAGAATTAACTGTCTTTCCTAGGAGTTCATTTTCTGTATTTTTCTTTCCTCTCCTTCAAGAGAGAGAGAATCTGAAATTCTTTCTGTTCCTCTCTCTCCAAGTTTAGCCATTACTTGTTCATGAACTCGGTTTACTCCTCCGTGCTTGTGCTGTGATCAATCTTTCTCGTTTTTTTGGCCCTATTCATTCAGCTTATATTGTCGCGCATTCCGGAAACATTTTCATAGGTTAGCTATGTATTCCTATTCACCTCCAATATTCATTAAAGAACATCATCTGTGCAATCAAATTCACATGAACACCGTATTGGTCAGGGGAAATTGCACATAATCTGTTTAGTAGACGCCGAAAATATGAACAAAAGTTGATTATATATGTCCTATGTCTGTGTGTGTGTATGATTTCTTTCCCTTGCCATTTGTGTGGGGTGCAATTCATCTAATTCATCACACGATATGGCCAAAGGCAATATTCATGGATTCTTCCTTTCCTAGAATGTGCCCAATTAAACATAGAAAATGGAAGGATAGAAATAGCATTTGAATATTGGGAGTTGGCTCGTATTTGATATTGTGGCAAAGTTATTGATGATTTGATGTAATAAGGAAAAAAGACCAACGAAAAAGAAAATACTTAGGAGAAAGCCAATAGAGAAAGAGAAAAGTTACCATTCTAGTTGTCAAAGTAATCTTGTATGATATTTCTGATTCTCAACTCTACATTTCTCTTTTCTGTTTGCAGCATGAATACCGTTTCTTCACCTTACTTTGATCCGGATTTTGATAGCCTCTTAGAAAGAGTTCATGGTCCTACGTAAGTGATGTTTAAGAAGATTTTGTTTTCTCGAAGATCAAAATGATGAGAGTTTCTGAGGGATCCCATAATTAAAATTTGGTGAAATCATTCGAACCCTTTATTTACCTTGCAGATGTAGAGTCACAATTGACAATGAAAGTTTAGAAGACTGTAGTGTGATAAAGGTAAGACAAGAGTTTTTGCTTGTGGAGATGCATAAACATGCAAGAGAGTCATCATGTGAAGCGCCTAGAGAAGCTACTGACTGACAATGTGGCATTGCAGATTGATAGTGTAAACAAGAAGGGCCTACTTCTGGAGCTGGTACAAGTGCTTACTGATATGAACCTCACCATATTGAAAGGCTACATTTCCTCTGATGCTGGGTGGTTCATGGACGGTAATTATATCTCTCTCATCCCCATATAAATTTGTAAGAGAATAAGCAGATTATTGACAAGACAGAGTTAACCTGCATGATTGACATACATAATGAACATCAAACTAGAATCCACCATTGTTGATTCCTTTTGCAATTACCTTGTTTCTGCTTGCAAATTTTGCAGTTTTTCATGTTAAAGATGAAAATGGAAAGAAAGTTACAGAAGAGAAGGTTATCAATTACATTCAGAAGGTAAGATAGTCATGGTTTGAAGTTTACTCACATTTACCATTATTCACCATTGTCTCCCGATACATTTTAAACAGCATTTTCAGTAAGAAAAGGAAATAGTGGGTGCAGGCCATTAGTGCAAGTAGGAACTCCAGAACCAACAAGATGTTCAGGGCTGAGCCTCCTGGTGAGCCTACAGCCATCGAGCTGACCGGAAAGGACAGGCCTGGTCTGTTCTCAGAGATATCAGCTGCCCTAGCCGATCTTCATATAAACATTGTAGAAGCACATGCATGGAGTCATAACGCCCGTTTGGCGTGCGTTGCATACATTTCAGATCAAACAGACACCAGAATCGACGACAACCGCCTCGCTGTGATTGAAGATCACCTAACGACGGTTCTCCGAGCCACGACAACAGGAAACACAAGCGAGGAATACAGTAGCGACCAAGAAGTGAAGACTGCTGGCCTTCCCGAAGGAGAAGGCAAAATGACAGATGTGGAACGCCGGTTGCATCAGCTCATGCTTTCCGTACGAGACTTCGATCGGCCTTCTCTAGAAACTCGACCGACAAGCTCACCGATGATGCCATTGGGATCAGACAGTAACGAGGAGGAGAAAGAGACCAGTGTGTCTATCGAGAGCTGTGATGAGAAGGGATATTCAATAGTTACAGTTCAGAGTAAGGATAGACGAAGGCTCATGTTCGATACTGTTTGCACCCTCACGGATATGCAATGCGTTGTCTTCCATGCTTCCATAGATTCTCGAGCAGGCTATGCATTTCAGGTATGTAGATAAAGGATCCACTTCAAATTCTCAATTCCATGTCCTTGTGTTTTCTTGATATTATGATTAGCGAATGACCTACCTGTCTAGATTTAATCCAACAACTTTGGCAAATGAATTAATTGGCATTTTGTATTGTTCATTATGTTTCAGGAGTACTTCGTAAGACACATCGATGGGTATGCATTGAATACAGAAAGCGAGAAGGAAAGGATCAGAAAATGCTTGGAGGCAGCCATAGAGCGCAGAGTTTGCGAGGTCTGCCCGCCCTCTTTTCCTGTTCAAAGTATATATATATATGGCTAGAATTTACAGGAGTTATTACTTATACATGTTTGTTTGGAATAATTATAGGGTGTTCGATTAGAATTATGCGCAACAAACAGGGTTGGACTGCTTTCTGATATAACTAGGGTTCTAAGAGAAAATGGGCTAGCAGTTCTGAGAGCAGATGTGGCAACACGGGGAGAGAAGGCGGTGAATGCCTTCTACGTGAAGGATATTTCAGGAAACAACGTTGATATAGAGTTTGTCAAGTCGATGAAGTGCGAGATGGGGGCCATTGATCAGATTGCAGTCAAGAATGAATCCACCATAGGTAGGCCGACCTCACCTGGAAATGGCGGAAGGCCTCGCTTCGCTATTGGGGACATGCTGAAATCTGGGATTGGGCGCTTCTCCCCCAACTTCATTTCCATCAGATGATGTATATAGCTAGCTGGTAGAGACCTAAATTTGCATTTCGTTTATACATAGATATATCATATCGATTATGTAAATATAAAATCACTTGTATATTGCTATGTTGTTAGATTAAACAGTTACATTTGTTTTCTTGATTGTGTTGTGTTGTAAATAATGTAAGTATGATAATCATATTCAGATCAGAGCTATATGATACTTTTGGCGTCTCTTTTTCCCGTTTGTGCTTAACACTTTTTGTACAATTCTCTCACTCCTTAATCAATAGTGTAAAGCATTCATGCCAGTCTTAGATTTAGTCTCCTAAGCCATACAGAATGCAATATCATATGAAATACATCGAATTTCTGTGCTGGCTGGTTAAATACAAAATGTCTCCTCACTACTTTCAAGCTCTCTTTCAGCTTCATGTACTTATCATTTGGAATTGTCATCAAAACCTCCTTCAGTCGCGGGATATCGGATGCTTCAACCTTTACAGAGAAAGCTTCCCATCTTAACACATCACTGAATGGCAGGACATAATGATCTGATATGATCACAGGAATACATTCAGCATAAATGGCCTCTACAATTCTTGGGCTAGCCACTTCGTACCCACTAGGGCATAAACAAAATTTGGATTGCAGCATGAATTCATGATAATCTAGGCCTTTAGGTAGGTACTCATACACACGAAGATCAGAGTCGCGACCCTTCCACTGCTGGAGAAGAATTGGCCGGATGGGGCCGTGAAGGCCGCCGGCAAAGAAAGCAAGGTAGGGTCTAGGACTGTTGGGCGGCAGAGGTGACCGGAGCTTGGGAGGTACATCACCAGTAAATAGATGAATTTCAGGCAGAGACACATCTTTTCTTGGGTTGAATCCCTCTGAGGAATTGGCATTGCAGAGTACGCGTATTGAAGTGTTATAAAGAAATGGATTGCCCCTTGAAGCATGGGGACCCTGAAATGTCAAAAGAAAAAATTTCTTTGGATGAGCTCTATTCTTGCAAGCTGGAAATTGGCATGGCTATACACAATTATACAAAGATAGTGTGTGATGAAAATGTAGTTAAAATCAGGAAAAATAATTTAATCTGAATAGTTTATCTGAGTAAATAAATCAATGATTAAGGAGGAAAAAATGGAGCATTACCCAATCATGGCAAGAGAGCATGAAATGATCAGCTCCTTGAGTTCGATTCCAGAAGGGATGTTTGGTGGAGATGACCCTCACATAATCAGACACAAACCCTTGAAATGGTTTATGGTCGTTACTGTTGGGTTTGTAAAGGAATTTAACCATCCAAGTAACACTAAATGGCAAGTAAAAAACGTGAGCCACATGGGGATCTCTAGTTCTGAATCTGTTGTAAGCATGCTCCATCTCGCGTATGAATCGTCCTTCGCTTGCATATATGTTTTTGCAAGGCCCATCATGTACCATTGGTAACTCCCCTTCTTCATAGACATACACCTTGAATCTCTTCTCCATCTCCATGTAACTCCTATGTTCGGTTGAATGCGCAAGATGGCAAAACAGTCCATTAGCAAGTTGATAAATGATTAGGAGAGAGAGAGGCTAATTTTGTCAAATTGTATAGTATTCTGGGACGATTTGTTGATAACTAGCAATTATATAACAAGTAATTTGTCATGTATGGTGATCAATGGAAGTCAAAACATTAGAAGAAATAAAAGTAATAGTCATTTGGAGGATTTTTGTTTTGTTTTTGTTTTGTTTTTTTTTTTGAAGGAAATTATTGTTGTGTCAAACCCTAAGTACTTCATACTTAGGGATAAATAAAGTTTACAAACAATAGCATTCCTTTTGAACGGGAAAGCAGCCTTAAAAGAAAAGCAGATTAATGCAATTCATATTTCTAATGTCAAGACTTTTGATGTATATGAAGTAAAGTGGGCTTGGTCTGCACACGGACAATATTTGAGTCTTTCCTTCCATGTAAAACTTGTCTTCCTTGGTGGAGGTAATGATAACCATGAAACTCAATTGGCAATTTTGAAAAGCATATGCGTTTTGGATGGCTTTTGATTACCCAAAAGTGGGAAAAGAAAAAACAAATAAGAGTTCCCGTAGCACACATGATTAAAGTGCAAGGAAACACTGAAATTTCAAGAAAATACATTTTATGGCCGAAATGGCAAATTCATGGGTCACAAGTAATATTTATTACTCTTTTAACATGCTAAAACTCCTTATATGAGTATTAGATCAGCCAGAGTGGAATACACAAGAATACTTGTTTGTTACCATAAATGAGACATAAAACATGGCATTATATATAAGATCCAAAGAATTTACAGCTAATTAAGCCCCGAAGTCAGTCTCAATGTTCAGTATCTCCACAAATTACCCTCACGATATGGAAATTACTAAAAAATATTCATAAAACATATTGACACACAAAAGTGACGAAAAAATGGAAAATTTAGATGAAGAAATTGGTGCCTTGTGGAAAGAATAGCAGAGGCGGGCTTTTCCATAGAAGGCAATCGAGTGGACTGAAGGGATGAGAGGAAACATCGAATGCCCACAGTGCACGCACTGCGAAGACTTACAGAACCAATTAAACACACCACATATTCATCCAGAAAAGAACAAGTAGACACACCACATAAAACATGCGTCAACAAGAAGACTTGCCATTGATAATTAAAAAACTACACATGCAATCTGTATTCTCGCTCACTTAGTCATTCCGTGTGGGTGACTTAGAAGGGAAGTAGTTACAAAAAGTTCCTCTAAACTTTTCCAAGTAAAATCGTTACGCACTAATTTATTGATTTCCTTTGTGGAAAATGGAATATGCGAAGTCTTACCGATGGAATGAGGCGGCGTTACGATAAACATTGCCGGAGAGACCTGCAGAAGAATGATTCCGAAAAGATACCGCATTTCTAATTGCTGCTCTGGCTCTTGACAGTCCTTGCTCTAACTTTTTATACTCTCTCTGCCACAAGGAAATCATAATTCATCAACTTCAAGCAGTTATAAAATTCACGCCCTAAACTCTGATTGAGCAACTACACGATTCAAACATTTCAGAGACAGAAAGAATTCACAAAGGATCACGAACCAAAAACTCATCTACACCGGCATTGTCTTCTAATCTGTAGATCAGTCACATGAACCTCATCGCACACTAAAACAGAGCTTCGCAAGTTCTTCAACCCCATACGTTACATTGATGTGCGTGCTTGTTTATATGTACACAAAATTTAACACAAGCAGCATAAAACTGGCATGAACTTCGAACCAGCCATTTATTAGGTAAGTGCATGCACCTAGAAAGAGAACTTACTAGAATGGCTGGGTACGGTAGACGAGGAGGATGGGCCGGGACCGGGAAGGAAACATCGCGCGATGAATCTGAATAAACAGCACTAGAACGACCTTTGCTAGCAGGAGAGACCACATTAGTTCGAAAAGTCACGGTTGGGATTGAATCAAACTCCAAAATTGAAGTAGGAGACCGCATGAATGAACCGAAAGGTCTCGAAACAGAAACATTCATCAGAAGAACAACAATCGCTGACACAAGAAGCACGCAACAAACAATCCTCACGCACAGTCTGCTGCTGCCGCTGCCGGCGGTGGCCTGATCATCATCACAACTACTATCAGTTTTCACCATTGTCGTCTGGAGAGGAGGAGTTTTGAGAGAAAAGCGCGTGTCTTGGAGAAAAGCGCGTGTTTTGGGCAATGAAAAGGCGGGTAATAAATACTGAAACTAAAAGGATTTTATTTCAAAGCAATGGCGGAAAATAAGAAACGTCGGAAACGTGAACTCGAACTTTGGGGTCGTTGCGTTAATTTGTCAACCTAAATGACTCTTTTGCCCTTCGTATTTATTCGTTTGTTTTCGTGCCCTAAATTACGGGTAAAACGTTTTATGCCTTAGGAGTATTAGTATAATTGGAATTTGCTATTTATGACAATAATATTACTTTTATCTCAATTAAATTGATCTACTTACTATTTTAAAATATTTCAAAAAAATTGATGTAATTTTAATATATTACATATCATAAAATAATTAATATATCAATCCTATACTATTTTTATATATTTAGATTTGACATAAATTTTTATAAAATCTACATATTTTTTATTTTTATTATATTTTATTAATTTTTACTTTGGTATAAAATCTCGTGTCAAGTCAAACCCTATCAATTTGATCGGAACGGAGAGAATACTAAATTTTAGATAAATAAATATTATATTTTAGATTTATTATAATAATTTGCTTCTCTATCATATCATTATATAATTGATGGTAAGATAATAGAACAATAATTGATTCTTTTTCCTTTTATCTATCTAGTTGACAAGAGTCCATAACATAATCAACTCTACGAATTATAATTTGGATTAAGGAAAAGCTAAATCTATACTATTTTTATTAATTAAATATATATTAATCAAGATTAAAAGAAAATTAAATACTTTAATTTTGATTAATTAAAATAAATACGTAAAGAAGTACAATTATTCTTGAATAATTACTAAAATTGTACGCGTCAATCTCAAATTAAATCAAATATGTTATATATGAATTCAATGAAATTGTGTTTTATTTATATTAAGCCTAAGATCAACCTAAGTTAGGATTTCCTAAAGACTCTCTACTATTAGAGTCTTACAAAGTTCTTGAAACCTATCTTAAAAGGTTTCCTAAAAAGGCTTCTAACTATGGATATGGATATCTAAATGGAGTAATTATGAAACCTTAACCCTATAAATAAAGTTTATCATTCTTCCGTATAACTAAAAATAAGGCATCCTGATTAAGCTTTAATATGATAAGTTTGATACTTGTCTCCACCTTATGCTCTGATCCTCTCGAACCTTTTTATTATTCTTTAACAATATTCAATATTCGTTTGAATTTAAATTCAAAAAACATAATTAATATTCAAGCAAATATTTAGAATTCGAGTTTATTTACTTAATTTTTTACCTTGAAATTTTCTAAAAAAATTCAAATCCAAATAAATTCATTGGCAATATCAAAATTTAATTTAAAAATAATAGTTTATATACATAAAATAATAATAAGAAGATGAACATGAAAGAAAAATAAATTATATATAAGATAATAAATATATTTTTATTTAATTTTTGAACGAATTCAAACATTTACTTAAATTAACAGCTCTAAATATCAAGCATCCCAATTATTTGATTACCTTTTCGTTCCCTCCTGTAATTACATGTATTTAGGAAATATAATATTTGACTTGCAGTTTATATATTTATTTTTAAAAAAAAACCAAAACCTTTCCATTATGTTTCTAAAACTAAAAAAAAAAAAAGATAAAAAGAACTAATTAAACCACACTGCCTTGTTTGTTCTATCTTCTGGAAAAAAAAGGGCATTTTTTCTTAATCAAATTGTAGTACAATCCCAAATGTGATCTTTGTTTTTAGTTCCTTTTTTAAAGCCACGAGAAGAAAAAAATAAATAACAAAACTCATTCTAAAGCCTTTGTATCTTAGGATTGAAAGAGATAAAAAAAAAAATTAGTAAACCATCATGAATGTGAGAACTGAGAAGAAAAAAGAGGAAATTCTTACGAGAGACTCATGAAGGAAAAACACAGGAAAGAAAAAGACAAGGGTATTCTTGAACATCCATAATGTATAAATTTAGGAAGCATAAATTTTAAGTTGAAAATACAATAATCCTTTGCACTTGGACTAATATTCTTCTATGCATTTGAACATTCGTCGAGTTGTGGTAAGACTGCAAATCACGGATTCAACTACGCCTTATTTGGGCAAAGAGAAATGCTGGCCTGACTAGTATATCAACTTTTGATTTTTCTTTGCCTGATTATACCGGTGTTTATACAATAAAATTTTTAAAGTAATCTTCCGTCATACGCGATAATGACAAGGAACGATAAGGAACGAAAGTAATCTTCCGTCAAATATATACGATAACGACAAAAAACGAATAAAAGATAAACGAATCTATATAACGTTACTCTTAACATCTTCCACATAGTCTACTGAGGGTAAAGGTGGAGGTGATGGAGGTGCTTTCAATCTATATTGATGTTGAGAAATCTTTTTTCTTAAACTATTATTATGTATTTATAACTAATGTAATCTGATGTTAGCACTATAGATTTGTACTATTTATACAGGATTTCCATTATTAGAAGAATGTTGGGATGATATCCTTACATTGAGTCTCCTCAGCCACACTGAATGAAGTATCATATGCAATAAATCAAAAGGCTGAGCTGGTCGATTAAGAATAAAATGCCTTTGCACCTGCATTACAAGTTTCTGCTTCTTCAAGTATTCATCCATGGATATTCCTTGCAAGATTTCCTTAATCTCTGGAATTTTCGCCACCGGAATGCTGACGGAGAACTGGCTCCAATCAAGAACATCGCTAAATGGAAGAACATAGCTATCAGAAATGATCACAGGTACACATCCTGAATATATAGACTCAACCACTCGAGGGCTTGCTACTTCATATCCACTTGGGCATAGGCAATACTTTGTTCTCCCCATTATTTCAAAGTAATTTTAAGTTTTCATCTTTTGGGAGGTATTCATGAATTTGAATGTCCTTGTCTTTCTCTTTCTAATATTCGAAGAGTACTATTTTCCTTACATAACCGTGAGGTCCACCTGCAAAGAAAGCCAGGTTTGAACGATTCGTAGGAGGTTGGCCTAGATTAAGGGGTGGCCCTAATGAATGATAAGGGACATCGATTTCGACCAAGCTGTCATCTCTTGCTGGTTGGAAACCTTCTGAAGTGTTGGCATTGCAGAGAACTCTGATCACGTTTTTGAACAACTTGGGATTTCCATCAGTAACATATGGTGCCTGCAGTTTGATTAAGAACTCATGATTAGTTCATTGTTCTAACCTCGAAAAAGAAGGAAACGGAGAACGTCTTAGTCATACCCAGTCATGGCATCCAACATAGAAATGATCAGCCCCGCTGCTCCTGTTCCAGTATAGATGTTTATTCGATATGACGCCAATATAGTCTGTAACAACAGTGTATAAGCGTCTCCGATCAAAATCATCCGGCTTCATGTACAGGTTTTCAACAATCTCCATTACGCCTATGGGAAGGAAGAAAGCAAGTGCTTCATTAGGGTGATGAGCAATAAATGGGCTCTTCTCATCTTCTAGTTCGCCAATGAAGTTCTCCTCAATGGAGTAGATGCCTTTCGCTATTGCAGTGTGGAACAAATGGTGGCTCCCCTTCCTTGTATACCGATATTCTGAACCGCTTCTCCATCTCTATGTGACTCCTAATTAATAAACCACAAAATATCAAGAATACTAGTCAGGTACTCGATGATCACTGGGCTATTATACCTCAACAACCTACCATAAAAACATCTACATAGTAGAGAAACAAAAATATGGTGCTTAACTGATGAAAGGCATAAGGGTTCTTGTAAATGACCCCTCGTGGAATGAAACTCTCATTCTTAGGTGAAATATATCTCTGTGTTCGAGCTGCTGCCCGTATATAGCTGCTCGAGCTCTTGCCAAACTGTCTTCTATTCGTGATAGAATGCTGCTGCTATTGTTCTGCTGCAGTTTACGGTAGATAGCGAATGATCAGTCAAAGGAAAAATATATGGAAAATCATAATCTGGCAATAGGTTGAGATTCGGCAGTACCCGACTGTGCTTGGAAAGAGCAGAAAGAGGAGAGTAGGAAATGTACTGAGATGACAAGATAATCAGAAGAAGAGAAGGGTTCAGTAGCAATGAAGCATTGCATTTGATGAGGGATTCCATGTTTTTGATTGAAGAACTAAGGCAGGGTCAGTGGCATGCTTTGCAGAAGAAATCTTCCAACTACATCACCAATTCTCACTCGCACACACAGACACATATACATATTTAGGGTTTATCTCTTGTTATAGGATCACTGAAGAAGATTGACATATTTTTCAATTGTGAAAATAAGATATTCTTCCCCCTCATATTTATCCGAATATTTGAATGGTAGTATTTATCTCTAAAGGTTCTAGTTCTTTTCACATCCAAGTATAAGACATTCAATATAATTGGTTTATATTGCTTAAAATAAACTAACACCTCTCGGAATTTTCGTTAAATAGGGCCGTTTTCATTTAGAATTCCGACAGTGGGGTTGTCCCTACCTGTGAATGCGACCAGATAAAATGAGGTCGCATCCGCATAATGCGACCATGACCCCATGTTTAACCAATGGAAATTTAAAAAAAAAATTGGATGCAACCTAAGGTCGCATTCTAAGGTTCCTCAATTTCTGGAATTTAAGGCTCCGAGCAACACCCCCTCTTCCTCATAGTTGTCACCTTTATGAATCATGAGAAACCAAAGTGATGGAGAGCACTTATAAAGCATGTATTACGGACTAGGAAATGAAACCTAATGAAAAAAGTAGTCAACGGAAAGGAGATTTTACCTGATCAAAACAAACACACATTGCAGAACACTTGCAACTCTTGTCCAAGCAGATGGGCTAGTTTTCACTAGAGGCATCTTGTATGAGGCCTACTGAAGCCGCCAATGAGACAAAGGAAACAACATATGCAATAAAAAGCCACAGTTTTAATCTGCAAAACTGTGCAGCCGTCAGGGATGTCTGCGGTGAAGCCGGTTGCGCAGAGGACAGGCGAATTTTGATGAAGAACGACTGCCTCTGAAGGAAATTAATGCGACCTTCCAATAATGCAACCTTAGGTCGCATCGCATTTTTTTTTAATTTCCGTGGTCGTATTATGTGAGTGCGACCACACTACTTTCGTATTCCACCCGCAACAACCCTACTGTCGGAATTCCAAATGAAAACAGTCATATTTAACGGAAATTCCCAACACTCCTATAATTTTTTCTTTAATAAAAAAATATAATTATCTATCTCTATCTCTAGCATATTTCCCAGCTCACAATAAGCTCAAATTCCAAAATTTTTTAAAAGTGATAAATTTTCTATTATCACGCTTTAAAGTGATTTTTTATAATTTATTTCTCAAAAAAAGGAAAAAAATAGAGTAGACTGCGGTAATGCATAATTCATCCCCCAAATATATTGGCTGGCTTTTTAACTTTAAATCTAATTTGAATACAGTGGGTAACTATATTCGCATTGAATTTGAATTACAGCCACAAGTTCACAATCGCTACAACCTTTACTAGAAAAGTCTTTCAGGCAAAGCAAACTATATCCTTCTTCCTCTTTTGAGTAGCTATCTCCCAGCATCTTGGCCGTGCGGTTTAATCAGTCATGCTCAACGCTAAGTGATAAGGAGTGACACAATACTACTGCAAATGCCTCATGATCGCCCCCCCCTAAGGAATTAAGTATATAATAATCAATACTAGATCTTTGAAAACTTGTAGCATGCATGCTCACACACGCACAATACTGTTAATTAGGAGGAAATACCAAATCTACGAATGGGTTGAAGGTTTCCTCATTTCTTTACTATTTTTTTGTTTTTTGCAAATATGTTAATTAGTCACCGTAAGATTACAAATTCGATTCGAATCCTCATGTAAGATATGTTTATTAGACTTCTCAATTGTGCTAACCAATCAAAACTTACCTAATTAATTGATTTATATTCTCGTAGTCCTTTGTCGACTAGAATCACGAAACGAATTTCATTCACTTAGCACCCAAAGAGTAGTGACTGCGAACCTTTTTTGTCCTACGAAATCACAGTAAAACATATATGCAGTAATGTGTGTATAAAGTAATTTTGTGGGCTTCTCCCGTCATGCGAAGTTACAGTAAGACATAACTGCAGTAATGTACGTATAAAGTGATTTTGGAGAGTAGTAATCGAATTTTTGCGAAAAATTCGAAAAATGGTGCCAATTTTCAAAGGAATTCCGACAATAGAGTGGATCGAAATGAAATTCCGATTGTAGTGAGGTCGCATTATGCGAATGCAACCAGTTAGATTTTTTTTAAACTTTACGCAAATGATAAATAGACAAAATTGAGTAAGGTCGCATTCGTCTATTCATCTTCGTGGCCTTCATATAAGCCCATCGACACCCTCCTCAAGCTTATGAAAGACATTGTGGGCACCGACCACTTCGGCCGCGACCTCCGAGAGAAGCTCGTCTCTAAGCTCATGAAAGACGTTGATGGCACTTGCAGGTCTTTTATCCTTATATACTCTACCTCCCCATTTTTCTGTCTATGTCTCTTTGTGCTACTTCTAAACATGGAGCTGCCCCTTTCTTTTTGCTAATTGGATTTTGGGATGCCTAGAAGATTTTAATTGGGTGTGAATTTGATTCAAGAGCGAAAATCTTACAAGATTGGATTTGTCTTTTTCCTTCTTGGAATTGTACTGGTCGACATGGCTTTATTGTGGCAATCACGGGCATTGAAAACGTAGGCAAAGGCTTAATTCGAGAAGGCACTGGCTTTGTGACTTTTCCGATCAAATATCAATGCGTTGTTTTTCAGCCCTTCAAAGGTGAAATCCTCGAAGTTGTTGATGAGTGCGCTTGAGGAGGGTGTTGATATGCTTGTATGAAGGCCACGAAGATGATGAAGAGGAAGACAATAAGAAGGCAACAAGGTCGCATTCTACGAATGCGATCTTGTCAATTTTGCCCAGTTATCATTTGCGTGAAGTTAAAAAAAAAAATCCAACTGATCGCATTCACGTAATACAACCTCATTTTGGGAGGTTGCATTATGCGAATGTGACCTCACTACTTTCTTTTGGGAATTTCTTCCCGATCCGCTCCACTGTCGGAATTCTTTTAAAAATTAGCACTATTTTTCGGAATTTCCGGAATTTTTGGCAAACACACAGAAGAGAAGCATGAAATGAAATGAAAGCTGATATTGCAATTCACAAGCGGCTGCATTAACAATAACAAATTCAGACAAGGAAAACGAAACCATAAAATCAACTATAAATGGAAGAAAGGGCTGAGAGTGTGTACTTTATTGTATTTGAATATTTTTAGCTGTTAAAAACACCTAGTTTTCTCAGGGATGCACTGATACCATCTCCATTAGATACTTCAGCGTGAATAATGTTTGGGCTGTCAGTTGGCAAAACGTGTTCAAGAGGATAGCATCTGTTAGTGTACAATTTGGGGATATTTTTGCAGACTCCTTCCAATACAACAGTTTTGTGTGTTCCACCAAGCAATCCTTCATAATCCATGTCTCCGTATTCTCCAACAAAGGTCACAACATTTGACAACTTGATGCCCCATCTGACGTGCAAATACCTGAGTAGAGATTTAAAACTTACTAGGAAGCCTTTAAATTTTCTTGTTAGGAAGAAAGCATGATTCTGTAAGAGGCAAACAAGAGAATTTGAACTCAGATAAAAATACTGTTGCAAGAATTTTGTAAGAGTTGCATATGAACCAGTAAACATCAGCAATAGCAACATTCCATAGTTGTACATGATGTGAAGCAACTATTGTCCCCAAAGAAAGATGCTTAACAGGGAAAAAAGAGCCAGTATTCATTTAGAACTAAATCCAAATTGATGATGCTTAGCAACCACTCCTTAGGAAGTTGTTTAAAATACAACATATAATTTCTTTCATGCAAGAGTGCAAAGATCTACAACATAAAAAATTGAAAAACATCAAATCTAAGGAGCAACTTTAATAAATAAATAAGATAGCTACAGCTAGAAATTTAGGATATTTCAAAGCTTTTTCCCAATGTAGCACAATAATACAATATTTGTATGTATTTCAACTCAAACATATTCTGATATTCATATCTGTTCATTCAGCAAGAAAATGAGCATAACCAGAAATTACCTAAGTGCTTGAGATCTAGAAGCAAGAACAGGTATCACATTCAACCTGGTACCATTCCCACAATATATGGCATGGCATCGCAGCGCTTGATTCCTCATCCATTTCCTAAGTTCCTTAAGAGGGGGAAACTGGAAACAGAAATAAAAAATCAAAGTTGTTAGAAGTCATACTCAATGTAGTGAGTGAATTGAGTTTAAGACATAAGAATGTAAATAATGATAGAAACATATAGTAACAAATTCACACAAGAAAGGGAAAGATTTTGGACTGCCACTTTGGGAAGCCATAGTAACGAATGGTTACCGATTCTGGTTCTTTAATTTTGAATGCAAAGCAATGTACAGATCCTGAGTCATATTCCATGATAAACGATGCATCCTTCTTTTTTTCGTTTAAAGAAGCAGACCAACGAACCAAAGCTTTCCTTAGATCCTCTCCACCCCAACGGTAATCGATATGTGAGTGATAATCTGAGTCTACCATGAAAGGTGGGCCAGAGTGTTTGTCTTCACAACCTGAAGATGGATAATAAAGCTCTCCTCCACTATTACAAATAAAAGCATCAAAATCATTGGGGCTCAACCCTCCTGATCTCAGAAGAGAGTGTATCTCTGATATGGGCAGGGCTGTTGAAAGTATGAAGCCAACAGAAGAACTGCTATTCTTCTTGCCAACCTCAGTAATCATTTTGGTAATCTTCACGAGTTCACCAGATGAGTCACAATCTACAGAAATAACAAAGATACACTTCCTCCTCCTGAGTGTTCGAGATGTAGTCTGCTCGTTTTTCTCCTTGGATGCATTATCTAACAATACTAGACTCTTCCCATCAGCAGTCTTATCTCCTTTCCCACCAGATTTCTTTATAGAATCTAGGCCTTTATCGGAAGTTCCACAACCCAAATCCCCCTCCAGTGTCTTTAAGTTTAAAGATATATCATGAATATCCCTCAATGAATCATCAGGTGAATCTGAACCTGAATGGCTATATTCATCATCATTTTGTTGCCATTGCAGATGTCTTTGCTTGCAACCAACTACACGAGCTAGATATGCCTTACAATGTTCTGGCCACGAGTAACGATATATATTCTTCAATCCATTCTCTCTACATCTTGACCAAAGTTGTTTTTCCGCCACAAGCCTCAGAAGTGCATTAGCAATAGACTGCTGATCGTGTGGATCAACTAGTAGACCATTATCAAGCACCTGAAACAAGTTTAAAATAATTAGAGCAAACAATCTGGTAAGGCTTCAACAAGAAATCAAAAAACCTTCTGGGCAATCAGAAGTTCATTTGATGGACAAACCCGATGAATCTCAACAGGACCTCCATTTTTTGTGGCAACAATGGGCAAACCATGGGCTGCTGCCTGTTGGAAAAAGGAATAATGTTTAAATAAACATATATGTTATGTAAATGCTTTTATAAAAATAGATCAAGGATAGAACCTCTATCAAAGTGAGGCCAAATGGCTCGATAAAAGCTGGATTTATGAAAACACCCTGCGAAATAAATTTACCAAAACTTAGTGAAGAAATCCATATGAATTACATAATAACTCTTAACGCACAAACTGATATAAGAAGATATAATCGAGTGAAAGAACTGAGTTATGCAATCATATTTCTCCAACAAAGTATAAATTATATTCTTGTCCTATGTATAACTAAATACATCTTGGGAAAGTAAGACACTAAAAATACGCTTTACCACATGATACCATATGGTGAGATTTTTAAAAGTCATTTAAGATTCATCATCACACTTTTTAACTCTATTTTTTTAATCTAACATGGTAATCTGGGCCAAGGATGCTAACTGTTGTTGCAGATGACCTACATTAATGTCTATCCTCATTTGCCATTCTTTTCCAACTTGAGGTTAGAGACCGTTCTTTTTGAAGTACACAGCACAAGAATTGTCTGGTTGTTCTCATCCTAAAATGGGCAAAACAAGAAAGTCAAATTTAGCAAAATTATAATGGAACTTATCAATTTCAGTAAACATGACAAGATACTAAGGGGTGCCCCTCAAAATGGAGCTTAGTAAATGTTCTCATGCATTTGATTTAGTCATGGTGAGTCTTATAGTTCTATAAAAGACAAGACAACAATAACATTATATCCATATTTCACATAAAGTTTGTATAAAAGGCAAACCAGGGGGACAGGAGGTAATTAACAAAGAGATCAACAGGAAATTTACAAGTATGTCCAACTACAGAGTTTCTCATGGAAGATTTCTTTCTAACCTAATTTTCGGGTAATTTATGCAATCAAGTTGTCAACTGAATATACAAAATCAAAAAAATACCTTTGTTTTAGCTGCCAAACGATATATGTCTGCAACCTCAGACTGCTTGTGGTGTTTAGGATATGAAACTTGACCATATAGATCATATTTGTCGGTCAATTTAAGAATTGAAAGGAGGACGGATGAATTTGTGGCAGACATTTCATCAATTGCATCGCGGTTCCCCATAATTAAAGTCTGAAGAAAGACAAAGAGGAAGTGGGTACAATTTCATGAAAATTTGACTTCATCTAATCTATCAGTCGATTCAAATTGTTGAGCATAATTTCTTTTATTCACATTGTAAGTAAAATAAGTAAAATTTGTACATACAAGATTTGCCAGCTCCCTCAACTGGCGACACTCTCCAAAAGCTTTGACTAAATTGATTAAGTTCTTCTTCGGGTCAGGCCTGGCAAGTGCAAGTATTATAGGCTTCCGCGGATTTGTGAAAAAACGCATGACCTACAACCAATAGATCACAATCAAAATCTTCGCCCTTTATAACCATAAATAGTTGGCAAATCCTCCACAGGAAAACTAGTAGAGAATTCTTTCTGTTTGTCCCTTTTCTTTTGGCAGGTGTACAGTTAGTCATCTTTAGAGATACATATGTTCAGAGAACCAAGAATAGTTTAGACCTCTGACCAAATAGGTGGATCTGGTCCTGGAGAGTTTTCTTCATTTCCCCCTAGATCATTATCCAGGTCAACACCATCCTGGGGAACAATGTGATGAAATTCCATCCCAGGGGGGATGACCTGAAAAAAACAAGATTTACATGCCCCAGTGACATGTTGCAACAAGATGTTAGGCTATATATATATATGCTTCAATGAAATTACGACAGCCAAATCAACTTATGAGGGGAAAATATCGTTACTTACAAGCATCCGAGGCATAAACCTTCCATAACAGCTTACATCTCGTCTCATCCTTGCCCTCAGTTTGCGTTCTAAAATGGGATCAAATCCATCATACAACTTCCATTGCTCTTCTATTTCTTGTTTTGTGCTAGTAATAATTATTTCAGATGCATCTAAAGATAACTCCTCAGCCTCTATTCGACGCATTATTCTGTATGTAGTGTTAATCTCCTCCCTTGATTGCCTTCCTTGCTTCAAAATTTGTTCAAGCTTATCTCGTCCTAGTGAGTGTCCAGTAAGAAGCATTGGCACATTTAAAGCTCCAGATAGAAGAGCAGCAGAATCACCAGCATCCGCATAGTGGCCATGGATGGCTACAGGCCAGACTGGCTGCCCACTGCCAATCTGCTCACCAAGAACCTTAGACATCTGTAGAATGTGGACTAGTGCACCATCAACAAATTCAGGAATATGAGGCCAAAGATGTTCTTTCGAAATGTACTTGTCCTTTGCACCAAATGGTATACGAATTATGTAAGCCCCACCACTTTCGCCAACTTCAGGCGGGGAATTATCAGAGCTTGGTAGATTTAGCATCTCTGATGGTTCACCATAAGTCCAGTCTACATCTGGAGCTAAAACTTGTCTTGTTAGTAAATCAACACGATAAACTCCGGGCATTCCACCTAGTGCTCTGGCAAGCTCCACAACATACTTAACCTGAGCTCATCATAGGGTAAGTAGAAAACAACAATCACATGGCTATAAAGTTGCCAAGTAATGGGTGAACAAATGTAATACCAACAGGAAGAAAAATCAACAGCTAAAAGCTACCTGGCCACCTGTATCAGAATCCCGTCCAAGCTCCATATTTTCTCCCCGTATCAAACCATGGAGACTGCATAAAAACTATTTGTTAAGAAAGCCAAATCCTATCATGGATTTCCCAAACACTACTTTTGTTGCAGCATGATAAGTACCTTTGGGGTTGGGAGGGGAACGAATCGGAACAACAAAGGGCTGAATCTCAGAGGATCGTGGCAGTAAGGCCACTTTGCCCCTTATAATACCCCTCTTTGGAAAATTTCCAGGGTAACATTTAAGATATAGCATAAAGAAACAAAAAACTTAGAAAGCAAAGCAAACCTGATTAGCACAATGTAAAGCTTCCTTTCCTTATGCTGGTTAGCCCAATTTGCCATCACATCGATGGAATTGACCCTTTTCATTCTGCCTCTATTGCTACCACCATGAACGGGAAGGTCAGCAACAGTGTCACCTTTTTCTCCTTCAGATAAGTCTTCTGACATGTCTGCAGTTGCCTCCCTACGGGCCTTCTCATGTTCAAGATGTGTTTTGGTCCAACGCTGAGCTTCTTCACCCTCAAGCTGCAAAAGAAAAACAACTGAAGATAGTAAGAACACATAAGCCAAATAAAATGAAGATCATGAATTGTCACTGGATGAATGTAATGCAATTTTGTTTACTTCCAGTTCCTCCTACAATCATGACTATCAGAATCAGTGTTGTGCTCGAAATCAAAATGTCATTTCAATTCTCTCTCATTCATTGCACCTGAATATTACCCCTCTCTATACAAAAAACACTGTTGAAATAAGAGGCAAATTTCGCAAATGAGAAGCATAAAAGTTAGTTTTGCACAGTTCTGTAAAGTTATGGAACCAATTAAATTCATTGTTGCAATGTAGTTTTAGCAAGATCTTTTCCCCCCTCTGAAATCGGTTGCAGATTATTTTCTTTGTACCTTAATTGACTTTCTAAGCAGGACCTCCTCTAACAGAAGAAAAGAGGAGTGGGAGTAAGAGAGATGAAAAAGAAAGATCACTCGTAACTGAAACATGACCTGACAAGGCAAAATTGATAGTATTAGTTTCTCGCATAGCAGGTTGGTAATTGTCCATGGCGTCCATTACTACCGGAAGGTTCAATATCAGTAACGAAAAAGCAACAGCCATACTAGTTTTGGTTAAAACCTCTCCATGAGCCTAGCATATATAGACGCGATGACCGTCTGAGATCGATGCATTGAATGACCAATTGTGAAGAAAAACAGAGGAAAATAACCTGTCTCTTCTTTCGAGCCAAATTCCAAATCCTCCAACTCATATTCTCCAATCTTGTATTTCTCTCCTGCGAATCCTTAATTGACGCAGCCTGCAAACGACAATGCACTAAAACGCATAAATGCAAACCTCCAATAACAAGCAAATTAACCTCCCTAATTAACATGAAATGTATGAAGGAAAAGCTGAAAAGTATGACGGTCCAGTGAAGCTAAAACAAAAGTAATGCAGTATATACCCGAGCCCAAGTGCGATGGAGAACGGTCTCATCGAAGCCGGAGATGACTTCTTCGACGAAGTAGCACGCAGGACTGAAGCGACCTCTTTCTCTCAAGAGCAGCGACGATTTGTTGTCGTTGATTCCCGGATCAACATCAAGAATCGCTTCCAGATAACTGTTTACCCAATCGTTTCCAGCCATTTTCACAGAAAATGATCAGAAAAGCCACCGGAGAAGTTTTACCACTGAGCCAAATCAGCGTACGATCATCGGTGCATGCAACATGGTTTGGTTGAAATGATGAGAGTAGAAGAAGGAGAGAGAGAGTGAAGAATACAAGTTATATGAGAGAAAGAATTGGTCATTCCGGTTAAGGCTAACTGGTCAGAGAGATAATGCGGATGTGAGGGAGGTTGAGAGACGCTTAAGTCGCTGAGTTCTGGCAGCGGAAGGCGTCCTCCCTACAAACCGGGGAATGGCGTTGCAGATTGCAGTCAAACGTTCTCTACAACTGCAGCAGATGATCATATTCCTGGGCTAGAGTCCAATATACTAGTACTATATTTTTCTTGGCCCAAGCCCATGTTTGCTTGCTTTGCCTTTAAAAAAGGAAAAAGAAAGAGCAAAATATACAACTACCCTTAAATTTTTATAAATTTTAATTTTTATCTTCAAAATTTAAAATATATAATTTTAACCTTTATACATTTAAAATATTTAGAAAATAATCGTACTATTAATTAAAATTATTAAGTACTCACAAAAAATTATCACAGAACTACTAAATAACCTATTTTATGAATATTATTAACAATGTAGTACCAAATTTTTCATAATTCTTACAAAGTAACTTTGTATATAAAAGAAAAAAAGTATTACGACTTGTACGTCTCTCACTTCTTTCAAATCTTTTTTTTTTTAATTCACTTTTCCTTTAATATCTATTCTTCCTTTTTGTAGAAATACAAAAAGAAAAAAGAAAAAAGCAAAAAATTGCTATCCATCAATCTGAGTTTCTTTGCTATTTATTAAGAAATGAATCTGATTCTTTCTTTTTTTTCCCCACTCATCTTTATGTCTGGGTTTTGTTTACTATAAATGATAAAATTTGTGATTTTTGTTATTTGGTTGATTCAAATATGTGCAAAATAGTAATCTCAAAATTATTGGGTTACATAAAAGGTATGGAGTCAAATTTGAAATTGTTATTGATAATATGAAGAAATTCGAAGAGAATATAGCGAAATTAAAGTTGAAAATTAATATTTTGAAAATAGAAAAAATAGGGGAATAATGGTTAAATTTTGATAATTTTGTATTGTATTTATATTTTTATTATTGAAATGACTATTTTTTTAAGTGTTTCAAATATATGAGGGTTAAAATTATACATTTTCAAGTTCAATTATAAAAATTAAAATTTAATAAAATTCAAGGATGGCTAATATATTTTATCCAAAAATAAAAAACAGAAAATATAAATTAAGAAATTCTTTTTACATACCATTCCAAAACCTAGCTAGCTTTCTTTCGAGGATGATGAGAAAAAAAAGAAAAATAGTAAAATAAAAAATATTGATAACAAGGATGACATATAATATTATAGATCAATTACTTTTTATTTTCTCTTTAATATGCAAACTTATTATTATATATATATATATATATATATATATATATATCAATTTTAATAACTATTATAATTAAAAGGTCTTAAATTATATAACTCAAAGTAAATAAAGAGTTAATTAATTAATATTTAAATAAAAATATCTACAAAATAAATTTTTATTTATATTTTAATTTTCGTACTGAATATTTTATTTATATTTATATTTAATAATTTATACATTTTAAAATTCTAAAAAATGGGACAAGTAATGATGTAATATTTATGGCTCCCTAGATTAAGATAGACATTGTCCGATGATGATTGAAAAAAATAAGAGGGTGACGGCAACCGAAGCCGCACGAGTGATCATTGCCATATCAAATTTCATAAGACAAATGATTTGGTGGCAGGACAGGTGGAGGACATAGTTTAATGGTAGGTCTTTACAAGAATAGGAAAAACAAAATATTAATTATTAAAAGAAAAAACGGTTGCAGTGTACGTAAAGAAAAGAAAAGGATAGATACTTCTTCCTGTATCTCGAGACTAGGCTCCAAAAAGCACAAGAATTGGCGAGAAGATGAATTGATTTATTAGCCATATCTTTCTACTTTGCATCTTTAACTTCCAATCAAAATTCAGTTATTGTCCCTCTCTTTCCATCCTGTCTGCATATACAAGAAGAAACGAGTAGCCCATGAAGCTGTATTACGATGGCCTTTTGCCATTGCCATAATGTTTGATCATAATTGTCCATGAAAGGTGAAACTCTGTGCTGGTTCAGTTTCACTATCAAAAGGGTTGGTTTCATATCTTGCAAGAACAATAGATGGGTTTCCTTGTTGGGTTTCTCTTTGGCGCTGCAATAGGCCTTGCTTTGATAGTTTGTTTTGCTCGGTATCAGAATGTCAGATCCAAAAGGCGCTCTGATTTGGTATTTATTATCCATTCTTTGATACCCATTCTTCAAAGATGTAATCTTTTTTCATGTTTCTGGCATGGATAGGTACTATATGTGTCCCGTGTCGGATTCGTTTTCATGTTATGTTTTTATCGCCTTTCATGGTTTGCTTCTACGTCCATTTTCTCATAATTTATTTCTGACATGGTTTAGGCAGCAGTCATTGCAGCCTTTGCGAGGATGACAGTGCAAGATTCTAGAAAAATTCTTCCACCCGAGGCTTACCCTTCGTGGGTAGTCTTTACACAGAGACAGAAGTTGAGTGAAATTCCCTCTTTAGTTTCATCTTCTGTGTAATGACAATGATGCCATAATATCCTGTCAAGAGGTATATACAAATATAACCAATACTTGTAGTCTAATGTTTGTTTCCTTCTTGTGTTGTTTTCAGTTGACTTGGCTTAATCACCACCTTGACAAACTCTGGCCATATATTGATGAGGTTATAGTTTCCTTCTGGCAAATTTATTATTTACGAAAGTTAATGTCCTGGAATCTGATTTGATACGTAAATTTTCCTCTGTATGGTGGCATAGGCAGCTTCTGAGTTAGTAAGAAGCTCTGTAGAGCCAATACTGGAGGAATACAGACCAGCTATCTTAGCATCTCTCAAGTTCTCTAAGTTCACCCTCGGAACTGTAGCCCCGCAATTTACAGGTATATCCAACTGCAATTTCATGTATGCATATCAATTTGCAGCATTGTTACTTTTAGTGGAAGGATGGAACTTTTCTACATATTTAAGGTTCTAAAGGCATTACTGATATGTGATATAGTACCAATAATTAAGCATTGGGTTCATGTTGCATGAATTTGAAACAAGACGTGCCTTCAGTTTTATCTAGGTTTGAATTTCATAAGACGCTGAACAATAATTCTTCTCTCAGGGTCAGATTCCTACTGGTATGCTGCTTATTCATAAACTCTCAAGTAATATTCAACAAGTTGCAAATTTCAGTCTGACCTTCTATAGTAGATATTTTATCAATATCCTCACAATATAAATTGTAAAATTCAAACAACCATTCTTCTTGCTTGGCTTGAAGGGAGGAGCGACAGACCGTGATCTTTTCTAGGTCAATAATAAGATAAAAAAGTGCTTTTCTAAGTTATCCCCTCTGTCCCCGACTTGGGGCAAGCTGTTCAGCCCTTCAACTGAATCCAATATTCTCTCTTTCATAGATGCTTTCCGTTCAAAGGCAGTAACCCTTGCTTTATTTTCTTGCTTAGTTACGCCCTTTTGACCTGTGCCCCCTACCAAGGATCAATCCTAGATACGCTTAGTGGTTTTAGCAATCTTGAGTAGAAAACTTTAAACTGTGATATTCTGTCCCTTTACTTACTCTTATCTAACCAGTTGATATTCATTAATGACTACGCTGTTCATATCTTGCAGGAGTCTCATTGATTGACGGTGATGTTGGGGAAATCATTATGGAATTGGAGGTGCAGTGGGATGGAAATCCCAGTATTGTACTTGCTATTGAAACCAGAATTGGGGTTAAACTACCAATACAGGTGTTTTTCCTTGTCTGAACTTATTAGATGAATAGTTTGCTTGGTAAAATTTCATGTAGTTTGCTTACCTTTCTTTGACTAAAGCAAGGATCTGCAACTCAAGAATTTACTTTTGTTTTTCTTTTTAAAGCCCCCAGTATAGCACTGACTACCTTGTTTTTAATACTAATATTGCATTATTCACATTATAATTGCAATTCTGTCCTGACATTACTTGATCAAGTATTGCTCTATGTTTGAAGAAGTATGAAGACTTCTGGAAATATAGATTTTAAGATTAACACAACCTCTTACCTAATATCTGCTTCTAATGTATCTGAACAAGAGAATTTCATGGCTTTTATGCTGATTTTTAATTTATACACGTTTTGGATGGCCAAGGGACTTTAGTAGGAGTATCTTTAGTGGATATATTTAGCATAGAGTAATCTTGGCTTGCTAAAGAACTGCAGACAATCCCTTAATCTTGTTATAGCTTTGACTAGAAGAACCACAATCCCTCTTTCAAGCAAGAGGTAGTTTCGTTGACTTTCTGGCTCCAAATCTGAAGTGGTTATCCATATTCTCTTAAGAATCTCGTTGGGACTATCCAACAGTGATTCAGATTGGATCTGAATTAATTTTTTCACGAGGATTGATCTTGGTCATAACTTATTAGCTATTTTTTGGTTAAACCGTTATGGAGTTGAACATTTGTTCCTTAAAGTTATTTTAACTTATCAAAATTCTGTTTTAAAACATATTCTTCTTCTGCCCCAATGATTTGCTTCTGCTACCTGTGAATACATTAGTTCAGTGATGAAGTACCTTTTGTGCTAATGGAGGCATGTTAGTCTCTTGATGAAAATGGTCATAGTTTAAGCTTTAGTAGATTATGTAATTTAGAACATTCTAACTTCTAAATGGATCTTCTGGTGAAATTTCTTTGAGAAGAAATTGTCTTCGGTACCCCTCTCAATTATCATCTCCTCCTAGAGTTCACTTAATCAAGATCAAAATTTTAAATTATTTATGCATATATTTGTTAATTCAAAGCAGACTTTATCAACTGTGCCATACAGAAATTAATCTAATATCTTGTGCCCTTATACTAGCAAGCAATGTCTATAAAATGCTATTAGATACAACTTTCTAATACATTTCTATGACTAGTGAATTTGATCTCCTCTCATTGAATAAGATAGACCATTTCACCTTGTATCTTGACTTGATTGATTCGCTGTAGGTCAAGAATATTGGATTTACTGGGGTATTCAGGTTGATATTCAAACCTCTGGTTGATGAATTTCCTTGCTTTGGAGCTGTATGCTATTCGCTGAGAGAAAAGGTGTGTCTATTTGTTGTTTCGTTCTAGTTTTGAGTGTCGTCTGTAATTATTTGTAAAAGCAGTTGTGCTATAAGATGTTAACAACATAATCAAGATATTTATATGGCTGTAATGCAGACAACTTGAAGATAAATTTGCATTTAAAAAAAAAAAGGTGCATTGAAATACAGTTATACATACAGAACAGTAAATTTTTATTTGTTTATTGTTGCTCTGATTTGAGAGTGACAGCTTTTTATATACTTCTGCAGAAAGATCTCGATTTTACCCTCAAAGTCATTGGTGGTGATATAACAGCAATTCCGGGAATATCTGATGCCATTGAGGTCTGGAGTTTCACTTTCCTCTCATCTCTGACTATTTGTATTGCATGCTTATATGGCTGAGTTTGAGTCCTTGTGTAGTTTTTTCACCTGTTTAATAGGTAATTTCACCTGCATGTGCACTGTGTACCATAGATTGCAAATAACCAAAACATGCCTCAATGTGTTCCCCAACATTAGTTTAGGTAATGTATATATCTTACTGGATGCTAAGAAGTTTCAGCAGGCGTTCTTTTTGTGGTTGGTAGTTTTATTTTCAGTTCTTTAGAAGGGAGTATGTGTATCCAAGGTTAAACCTAGACCTCCTAAGCTATGAGCTAAACACTTGACACTATTCGTTGAGCCAAACTCTTCGAAAATTTTTCATTGATGTTGCAAATTTACAAGGACCACTGTTAAGTATCATACAAATTCTCCTTCGGTAGTGTGACTATGAATGTATAAATGAAAGAAAGAAAACTGTGAATTGTAAACCTTGCATTTAGAGCTTCTTGATACCTTGAGGATGCCACTTTTAACTGTTGAAGAAAATCTCACACCAAACTGAAATTTTGTTTTCTGTATATAACAGGGGTGTGAATCTAAAGAATTTTTGACAGTGATTAAGGGAAAAAAATCCCCCTTTAACCTGGCTCACGGAATGTCAATACTGTGTCATCAACATTTACACACTACTTTTGAGATATAAACAGGAATACAATGTAGCAAAAGCACTATCTTCTACATTCTTTTTGGGTCTCTTACTTGTTTACACTTTTGTTGGCCCTCTTGTGACTGTGGTTCCTATCAGAATTGGTTGCAAGTTACTCTATTGCCAACCTCGGTTGCATAAAATGTTTGGTGTGCATGGAGTATTTGGTAAACTAGTTTACCAGGAAAACCTAACTCTCTATTTCCCCTACATAGTGTACTCTTTATTTTGCTATGTCCACATTTCTATTTTGTGTTGTCCCAAAATCAATGTCCGCTTTCTTCAAAGAAACATTTTTTTTACTATAAACTTCGACTGCTAACCTCTTTGATTTAGATAAAATGAGGGATCACACCCCTACTAAACATGGCTGTACCATAATTATTGAGGGTAAAGTGGTAATGTATAGATGGTCAAATCCTAAATTTTCATGCTGAGTGAGATGCGAACATTCAATTTAGGATGGAGAGAATATGTCATTGCTTCAGCTTATATTATCCCCTGGATAACGTGTTTCTTCTAATTTTACAGGAAATGATACGAGATGCTGTTGAGGATGCAATGACCTGGCCAGTCCGTAAAATTATACCTATACTACCAGGAGATTATAGGTGAAACATCAGTCCCTCTTATAGCTCTGCAAGTCATAGTACAATATAATCCAAATCCCCTCAAATACTAACGCTCTTTTATCTTCCTGTGTTGTGACATCGTCTATCACTGAGACAACTTCGATTGCACCAGAATTTAGTGCTGAAAAATCATGAACCCTAACAAGACATCAGATGATGAGGAACACATTGAAAATAAGTATTATTAGCACTACTTTCTTGATACTTTAGTTCACTAGTAATGGCAATCCAGAATAAGTGTTAAAGAGAGAGAAAAAAAAAGGTCTTTTGAAATGGTCAAAGTGGCAATATTCAGAAGTTATATACGTGTATCAGCTCTTCAATATTGTACAATGAAGTCGAGGACATTTTCCGAATGTAATTGAATCTCTATGAAGCAACTTTTCCATCATAACTGTTGTGATGACTTGCAATCCCATGGCTTCTTCAACATCTCTTAAGCCTTATAAATAAAGGTCTTGTTTTTGTTCATGAAACTACACCACTCACAAGCATTTGAGGCATTTGAAGAAATTTAAACTTCTTTGTAATTTTATACTTGTGATTTAGCTTGGAAATAAACCTAAACTACTTGAAGAGAAAGAAGCCTAAATTTATTTAAAGATCTCAAATACTTGTGAGTGGTGTAATCCCGCCTTTATTTATAAGGCTTAAGAGATGTTGAAGAATCCAGCAAAGTCAATGTGGGATTGCAAGTCATCACAACTTTTGCATCATAACATTCTGGCATTGATCATGAGATAATTTCTTTATCCATAATCTGTTATACACTTTAGTCAATGTTTGCATTTCAACTTAGAATGTTAACTTTGATTTATGCACATGTATTTCATAGTGAGCTAGAGCTAAAGCCTGTTGGAACATTGGAGGTGAAGCTCATACAAGCTAAGGAACTAACCAATAAGGACATCGTTGGCAAATCTGATCCATATGCAGAGTTATTCATACGACCGCTGCGCAACAGCACGAAAACGAGCAAGACAATTGTGAGAATGTTAAGTCATAATTCATATTCACCAAGTTTTCTCTCTTTCTCGTACTGAATGCATCTGAAAATTGTTGTCTAGAACAACCAATTAAACCCCATTTGGAATGAGCACTTTGAGTTCATAGTTGAAGACGCATCCACTCAAAACTTGACAATAAAAGTATATGATGATGAAGGAGTTCAAGCTTCTGAACTAATTGGTTGTGCTCGAATAGCACTAAAGGAACTTGAGCCTGGTAAGGTCAAGGTTGTTTTGTTGAAACTGGTCAAAGATTTGGAGGTCCAAAGAGATGCAAAGAACCGAGGCCAGGTGAGCATACTGACTAGATACTAATTTGCTTTGATTTTAAGTTCACGTCAATTCACACCTCATTTGTGGATTGTCTAATTTTGTTAATTTGTTTCTCTTTATGTATCACACGTTATGTTTGTTTCTACATTACATTTTGTTCTGCATTTTGTTTATCTTTTCCTGTTTCCTAATTAATTATTTGATTTCAGGTTCATTTGGAGCTCTTATACTGCCCATTCGGGACTGAAAGTGTATTCATGAATCCCTTTAACCCTGACTTCAGATTGACTTCCTTGGAAAAGGCCCTCAAATGTGATGATGGCATAGATTCGGCTGATGTAGCAAAAGTTGCATTACAACGAAAAAAGGATATTATTATCAGAGGAGTTCTTTCTGTGACAGTGATATGTGCTGAAGATTTACCAGCTACAGATTTGATGGGAAAATCTGATCCTTTTGTGGTAGTTACAATGAAAAAGTCTGAACAAAAGAACAAGACAAGGGTAAAATTCTGTTTCCTTAATGGTTATCATGCTTCATTTAGCCCTTTCAAAGGAATACAATGTATATAGTGAAATGCTGCAATTTTGTGCTTGGGTGGGGGAAGGGCGGTGAAGGGGGTGCTGCTTTTCTGATTTGGGGCAAAGGACTTTTGTTTCCCCAGGAGTTTTTTTTTTCCTGTCCAGAAGGCTCTGATAGAAAAATTCTACAAATGAGGCAGTAATTAGCTCATATTATACTCACAATTCTTTCTAAAAACCCTGCTTTTATAGAAATATGGAATGTCAACCCATTTAGTAATACCAGTAGACCATTAAACAGGACTAGGACTTTTTCTTTCTTAAATTCCTCTATGCATGCTTATGAGGATTATCCCTCGAGGACTTTGTAAGAAACTGACAAATTTATTGTACCACTATTATGGACCTCATCTTGCCACATTTTAAGGAATTATAAGTTCCCCTCAGCTTTTGTCTATGTCTCTCTGCCCTTGTCTAATGCAACTCCTACTAAATATTGGGTCTTTAAGAGCCTCTGTACCTTATATGAATTTCCTTATGGAAGTAATATTTCTATTTGGTGGTTATACTTTTGCATGACATGATTATTTGTTTATCTTCAACCAGGTTTTGAATAACACTCTGAATCCGGTTTGGAATCAGACATTTGACATTGTTGTCGAGGATGGGTTGCACGATTTGCTGATTTTAGAAGTTTATGACCATGACACTTTTGGAAAGGTAACTTCCTTTAGCTCTTTTGGTTCCTTTAGGTTCAGAATGTAGTGAGATTTTTAAGCGATGCTCAAGAACTGCTGTTTAGGCAGTAGAAGACATTGTTTATTAACAAATTTTACCACAATTGAAAATTTTCCATTGAATACATGAAGAAAATATTTAGAAGCACGGCAGCATAGTTGAATTCCTCGTCAAAGATTTGTTATTATCGAACTTTGAGGTACAAATATTTTAACTGAGGGCGTGCACAGTTTTTGGTATTGTCATTCTGTGTTGTAAACTTTTTGTTCTTCCACCTTCCATGTCAGTACATAAAGAGTAAAGCTAGACACCTGCAGCTTTTCCTCCTTAACAATTTCCTTAAATTTGAAGGCTTATGATATTGCTTTCTGCTTCTAAAATTCATATGCTAATTCCATGGATAGGTATAGTATGACCCATGACTGCACTGATCCAAACTGATTTTGCAGGATAAGATAGGAAGATGCATCATGACACTTACCAGGGTTATATTAGAGAGTGAGTTTACAGACACCTTCCCCCTAGACGGTGCTCCTTCGGGGAGGCTTACATTTCATCTCAAGTGGACTCCTCAGCCAATAATCAGAGATTAGATTGGTAGTAAGGTAAAGGCTGCTCATCGAATAGACTCAAGACTTTTTTTTGGCTCAATTAGAGAAGCTCTTGCTAGTGATGAACTTTGAGAAAGAAATTACAGAAGGTGAACCCTTCATGCTGGCCTGGATCTTTGTGAATTTCTGTGATCATTAGAGTAAAGTAGAGTGTAAAGGATGTCAACAGATTTTGGATATTGGAAACTGAGGTTACACCAAATGTGGTTGCACGTTGTTATAGTGTAATTAGTTTTGGGGACAATTTTTGATATACGAATATCTATCACACAGAATTTCTTTCAAATTTATACTTCACCGACACTATCATCTTAAATGTCTCTGTATAGAGCATTTCAAAATTTCTGTAACCATGAAACATGGAGATCAATATTCAGGGCAACCATGACCACTAAGCATCATAAGACAGTTCTCGAAGACGGAATGAATTTCTTCATATTTAAGTGCAAAAAATAACAGTTATCAACATTTGGTTTCAACAGGTAAACCTGTACAAACATCTCTATATTTAGGACAACCTCAGCGGAGGTAACAATAATAGACCTTTCCCTGATCAAAAAATGGCTTGACAGAACTTTTGCTATATTTTGTGCAGAAAGATTTGCCTTTTGCATGGTTAGTAAAAGTCATTCTCTGCTCTTGTAGATGCTCAAACCGAACTAAAAGAAACTTCTTCTTGCCTCAGCTTACTTGATCACCAGATTTACAATGTGCAGAAAATTGCTCTAGAAAAACTCGCACACAACTGACTGACTCAATGCTACAAGCCCAATTTTCTGGAAAACCAATCCGACAAATTGGCTATCACAAACCCTGCAAACACCTGAAATTCATGCGAAAGAAATGATTTGTGTAAGATTTAAGATCCTAGTGCCAACTTGCCAGAAAAATACAATTCTTAATGAGTTCTATCAAGATCAGAAAATAAGCTGATCTTTTAGCACAATATCAAGCTAAAAGCAGAGAAATTTCATGAAATTTATGGCTGAAATACAAGAACTTCCCATAGTTTTGAGTCATGATTATCTCTGGGTTAACAACGTGAGAAGGATGGTGGGAAATTTATGGGCACCCCATCTGTTGTATGGCAGCAATATACAGGATATCAAGGCCTGAAACGCTGCTACCCCAATTAAGTTCATGAATAACATGTTATGGATTTGGGTTCTAAATATGGACACCAAAGATATAGAACAGCTGAATCACTGCAATCTGACAAAAGCATTCTTGGTTCCTTAAGATACTATGATTTAACCAATAGATTTCAAACGCTAGATGCCATTTTTTTTCCCTTTCTGCTGCATTTGCTCCGGATAGCCTGGTGGTGTGCTGTTAAATAAGGCGAGAGTTGTCTCACCTTCAGGGGTTGTTCTAGCTAGCCTTGTAATAAAGCCACTCAAACTTCACAAACTCAAATATTTTTCTTCTGAAAAAGACCAAATCAGTTTTTCCCCCCTCATCTTGCACACAGTTTTCTTACCTGAGCTGAACCAAGAATATAGATGGCTGAGTAATGCCGTCCATGTATCAGTATATCAGCCACCATTGCAAGTGGGATGGTAAGAGACATGCCCAAAGTCGCTACAAGTGGAGTTGTCCAGACGACACATAATGCCCTGAGAAGGAAGAGATTATTCCAGTAAAGAAACAATCTGGAAAAATTTTACCCAAAAAAAAAAAAAAAAAAAACAGATTTTACACATACCAAAAGTAGTCTGACACAACACTCCCAACAAGTCCATTTGCAATGACCACTTCATCCATTTTAGCAGAGTGAGGAACTGTAAATTTGGGCTCTATTCCTAAAGCAGTCAACGGCCACACTGAAACAGTAATTGTATCCAAAATCAAATAATTAATGATGAAGTTAAAAGAATATACTGGTTCGCATATGAAAAGCAACCAATTATAAAGCTCTTAGGCCAACCAGGAATCAAAATATTAGAAACAAACAATTCCATGGAGCATTGATTTAAGAAGAGAAAGCAGTTGGCGAAAGAAACATCATAATTAGTCAATAGATATATTACCCAACAAAGCACTTTGATCTTTTCTGGTATGTAACTAGTTAAATATATTTCTCGAGAATCAATCTCAAACAGAAACAGAACTTTCCAAGAAACTCTCAAGAATGATGGGAGGCAACTCTAGAAAATAGGGAAAACTTCATTTGTACTGCACAGATAAAGTTACAGCTCATATATTAGCAAGCTCTTACCAAGCCACCATAGTGCTACAAGTGTAAATAATCCAATATACCCAAATAGTTTCTCCACATCTACTCTTTCACCTCCTTCACCAGCAAACTTTTTCAGAAGCACTACATCATAATTCAAAAAGAATGTTGTTTGAGCCATCATCCAGTAAATTTGTAGTTAAATCTAAGCATGAGGTCAGAAACTTCCAAACCTGTAAATAGCCCATAGGTTACTGCTGATAGAACGCTAAAAACATCACCAACCAGAGAGTGTTTGCCATTTCTTGAAAAAGATAAAAAATCCAATGGTCAGTGAGTGCCCTGATATATCACAGAAGTTCCAACTTGATGACACAAGCCACCCTCCCTTTTCTTCCCAGTTTAAAGCAAAAATGTTTATGAACAAAGCACAATGCTCATTGTGATGCATCTCATGCTGTATAGCATAAGACAACCAGCGAACCTCTATGTTTACACGAAACTTTGTGAGCATAGAAACTCGTTACCAAGCTAACTCTAAAAGAGAATAGGTTATGATAGTAACAGAATAAAGGACAAGGACAGTGCAATCTTCTTAATTGGTGCGACTTCAAATTGCCACTTGTTAGTTGCCAATATTACCCTCCCTCTTCTAAGGATTTTAAGATTTTCTTTCCTAACACATAAACCTCCTTTTTATTCTATTTTTAAATGGCTACTTTTTATATTTTCATTCGTGTGTTGTACTTTCTCAGTTTAAATTTGTCATTTATAATGAATTAAGTTTCATTATGCTACAAAAAAGAAACTTGTAAATAAAACTATTACTACAAATTTCACGGCAAAATTTTATTAGTAATGTTCCTGTTGCACACACAAGTGACTAGTGTTAATAAAGCATGATAATTCCACCATGTAAAACTGGAATTCACTGATATTAATGGTATTTAATAACAAGACAGAGACTTGAAGCCATTGTCCCTGGAGTTTAGGAGTTTGGTGACTTACAAAGAATGAGTAAGTTGCGACTCATCTGTTGCCCAAGTTTTCCCAAGAGTTGTCATTGCAACACCAGTTATGCTGACAAAAACTGCAACTACCTTTGCTATGCTTAAGGAATCTTGGCCCAGAAATGCACCAATAAAGAGAGTAAACAATCCCGAAGTAGAGGATAATACAGTCGTACTTGCAACACTGGTACGTGCAAGAGCAGCATTTGATAGATACTGAAAAGAAAACAAAATTAAACCATAAGCTTAAAGACAGGATTGACATCACTTTCACATTTTCAGACAAGGGCCACACACTACAAATAAAAAGTATCAAGCAAATGTCCTATTTGCAGATTCTCTTCCTTTGGTACACAATACCTAAAAATTTATCTGCCGTATTAATTGCCAGAACTTCTTGAGTGAACTAAACAAAGTCAGAAATTTGAGTGATACAACATTTTGGGAGTTACCTCAGTAATAAACCAGATTGGGGCAATGGAGCATCCATAAATGGCAATTTGCCTGGTTGAAATCTCCTTGTCTTGCTTTCCATTATCAGCACCATCTTTACCTTTAGAAACTAATGGCCTTCCCTCTTCCTCAGTAGAATAATCTACTTCACTGTCTTTTCTATTCAGAGGTCCCTGTGTATCCATCTCAAAGATTTTCTGAGCCCCAATATACTTCAAAGGGGATTCTATTCCAGCACATGAATCATCATTTATCCCAATGGATTTTCCATTCTTACCAGATCTACCTCTTAGCCAACGGCATATCCAATCCTTTACAGATGCTAGGGGGAGATATATTACCATTAAAGAAGCCCCAAGGTATGTTACTGCAAATGGCTGCTTATAGTTTTCATAAATACCCTGTTGAAGAACAACTAAAATAAGAAGCCAGTACTCCATCTATAGGCACTTATACCCCCTCAAAGAGAGAGAGACGGGGGGAGAGAGAGAGAGAGAGAACAATGAAATTCTAAATAACAGGAAATGTAGTAAAACTTGGCAAGATATTAGGAGTGCAACCAAAAGAAACTACAATTGACAGTGCCAAAAAATGCTAAGAAATGAGAAACCGATATCACACAATTGGCTAATGCTCATCAGATTGTACCCTAAAGCCTTCTACATATAACACAGGATTGATATGAAAGATAGAAACTTTACCAATAACAAAAATAAGGCTTATAGCTTATTCAAACAAATAGCAGCTTCTTGAAGCTCACTCTCAAAGAATTCTGCATATATACCCAACCAAAACCAAACGACCAAAGGCTCGTGCGCATCTGGAAATCTAAAATTTACAAGCTCAAACTTCCTCTAAGCTTATCAAGCTAATAATCTGAGTACCAGATATTGTTCAAGTTGGTTCCTTCTATTCTTTACATCCCATTTTTCTCCAATTCCTCATTGAAAAGTCCATATACAAGAGAGCAACGGAGAGCACCATATCTTCCCAGAAAGTTTTGAATATTTTATACCACGTTTTTCCTTTTGCTTCGGTAATAATTCAATTCCACGATTTTCCTGACTACCTTGCATCAATAACATGCTAATAACATTCATATAGAACAGCTATGAACCCACCTAGAACATTTTTAAAAAAAAAGTAATGAAGATATGGAAATTTTAGATGTTAAAATTAAAAGAAAGATGGAATCTGACCTGAGTGACTTCTGCAGAGATTACCCAAATACTAACAACAGCAGCCATAAGGAAAAGACCGGCCTTATATTTCCAACCCATATTAAAACCCAGATGCCAAAATTAGTTTTGCATTCAAGAAAACAACAAAGATCTCTGCTTTCAATCTCTCAGGTAGATCTTTCGGGCAATTCTTCGAATTCTCCTTCTAACTTGTAACCGACACAGAAAGAAAAGCTAATACAAGTTGAAAGAAGACAATGGTTGGTAGAAGATCAAATCATTATATGATGCTGATGCTGATGCCGGCGCAAGAGAACTAAAAAAAAATGAACAAATACCTTCTTTTTTGGAAGAAAAGGACTGCCATTGGTTTGCCAAGCAAGAGAAGCAAAAGCAATAAAGAAACGTTAAAAATGGCTGAAGTGAAGCCTGGAGCAATATTAGAGGGAAAGAGAGGGAAGACCGAGCTTACGTTGGTGAATCATGCGCTTTCTCCCTCCGTTACTCTTTGTCTCGGCCAATACAACATATCAGCTTCTCGGCTAATCTCCTTCATTTCTTCGATTTTTCTAACAAAAGAATATCCATTTTTGGAAGCTTTGTTTATAGGAAACATAATTCTAATTGATTCTACTTCTATGTAATAATTGAAACATAATTGGAACGTGCAATAACAAAATAAAGAATAATTACCCATATTTTAAAGTGTCAAAGTAAAAAATAAGATTAAATTTATATCTTTTATCTGATAAAGAATGCCATCAACTTTCTTTATAAGTTCTATAGACCATCTTATGAAGAGATTCTATAAATCCTTTTGCAATTCCGATTTTAATAAATATATTTTTAATATTAAAATAGTGTATCGTTAAAAAATATTATAGTATTATATCATATTTTTTTTCTTCAAAGTAATATATTTTATCTTTTGTTTATTTTTATATTTAATCAAAACATTATAAATAATTAACAATTTTCTCCATTCTTCTCCTTTTTTTTTTTTTCTTTTCCTTTTCCTCGATGAAAACAAAAAATAATCTCTCTTTAACCATTTGCCTAGGGATCATACGATTTGATCCTGCTATTGTGCCAATGGGCTGACGAGATTGCTATTATTTAAAATAATTTAAATAATTTCTTATGTATGGTTAAAGATTGATAATAAAATATTAGTATAATTCAAGTAATTTTCATAAGCTTTATTTCAATTACCTTATGTCCTTCCTATTTTCACCCCTTAGTTTCTTTCTTACTTAAAAATCAACGGTCCAAAATTTGATAGAATTATGTTTAAACTCGCTGGGTAATATTGTGATTAAAGTAAAAATTTAGAGATAACAGTACGTATAATTTGAGTGAAAATATAAAGGAAAAAAATTAAAAAATATAAATGTATGATTTATATCATTTGATTAGAAGAGAAAGTAAAAATAAATTATAAAGGGAATCTCTCTCTCCATATTAGAAAAATAACTTGTTTTAATTTTAGACAGATTGAGATGTAAATCAATATACCATTTATTATTTCGTATTCTTTTATCTGTCCATTTTAATCAATTCATAATTTTTTTAAAAAATAAGATTTTTTAGTTAATTAATTAACATTTTATATTTTACCCTCAGAGAATCTCTCTCTTTATTAAAGAATAATCAAATTCAAAAATTTTACGTGTTGTAAGCATATTTTATTTATTTTCATTTTCACTATAAGTGCGTAATACTCATTGTATTAAAGAGGAGTGTTTGTGAAAAAAAAAAGTAATTAATATCATCTTAGTTTACTAACGAAACAGATAAATTATGATAAAAATTTTAATTAAAATAAATAGAATAAAAAGGGACGAAAGAAATATTTACTTTCTTTTTATCTCAATAAAAATAATTTACATTTACTCAAAGTAAAGGTTCCGGTCCACCTCTTCTTCCCCCTTCCCATCTTACTCTGTGAACCAAACATAGGGTAATCAATTCTTTAAAATTTCGACCAATTCTATTTGATATTGATTAAATTTTAAAATTATATCATACTAACCATTTAAATTTATAATTACTTTTGCAAAATACTATATTCTAGCTAGTATGGATTAGGACAAAATGAAATTAATAACTATGACCAAACGATAATTTATTAAATCACAAATTTAAATACTATAATAATCTCTTATATCGTTTTCAAATAAAAAAATATAAATATAAAAAGTAAATGCCAAATATAAAATTTAGCTACCTAACATTATGTACTACGAGCATGAAGGCCTCACATATATTAATATTGACGTGGTCCAGCAAACATCTAACGTCTTCATCCACAAAGTCGGTATAATTAAACATACATAACCGTTAAAAAAAATAAATAATACTATTATAATTCATGTAATCATTAAAAAAATTAAATCATCTTTCAAATTTTATTAAACTTTAATAAATATTATTATTATAAATTATCAACAAATAGATCAAACAATAGTGAATTTCACAGTCAATGAATCTTTACATAGTTGGATTTGCATATGATAGCATTATTGGCCACTAATGTTGTTGATTTTAATAATAGCATTCTTAGCTCCAACTAAGGTGGTTAGGAAAGTGTCATAAGAATATTATGCATATTAATTAATTAAGAAAAACAAATGCTTCAACGACGTGGAGCACTTAATAGACGATATTTCCTTCAAGTAATATTTGTATGATCCGATTATGAACTAAAATAATTAAATATTAATTTCGGGATATATGATGCAGCGATAAAAGATAAATTTATAGATAATAATGTCCCGTAAAGTTACAGGAGTTTGATATATACTAAACATCTGACGTATTAAAATAAGGATAGTAATGTCGTAATTATATATTATTATTAAAAAAAAAAGTTAATTGGCTCGGTTTGGTCCAACCAGGATGTCATGTCTACCAATTTGTTTGCCAGAGTCAAGATGAAAAATAGGAGGAACAAAAATGGTCCCAGCATTTCACGCTGGACTACTCCAAAGGTGATTTTAGGAGTCCACCACTGTAATACTGGGTTATGTTATACACCTTAGTGAAAACAAGTCCATACAAATATTGGGCTTTCAAAGACCAAGCATCAAATACATGGCCCATGGCCCATGGTCGACGAGACTGCCCCAGTCGATTTCATTCGTTGCCAATACCAGGGGCAGAGACGATCGGTATGCAGGCGAGTAGCGAGAGCTAGCTGCGTCTTCTTCTACAACGATTCAAAATTCTCTCTGCCCAAATCAATGGCAGTGACACGCAGTTTTCAGCAGAGAATTTTGAAGGCTTCGCTTTTAATTTTTTCCGTTTTTTACCTTGCCTGTCTGCTTCCGTCGGCACGAGCGAATTCAGCCGGGTAAGAGTTCTTTGTAATCTGTAATTAGTTTGCTTTTAGCTTATATATGGAAAATTAACTCTTCTTTATTCTATCTGTAATTCGACAGTCTTCACTTCTAAGATTAAGTCCTCGTATAATTTAAGAAAATCGATGAAGATCTTTGATTTCAGTTCCTTTTAGTATTAGCTACTTCGTTGATGTATTGCTGATTTTTTCTTAGGAACGGAGATGGTTACACAATTAATGGTAGAGTGAGATTTCCAGGTATGATTAGTCTCCCGCTTTTTTTTTTTTTCTTTTCTGTCTAAATTTTTTTCATTTGGAGGAACACATTTGCATAATAATCCTGTCTAGTGAAAAATTTAAGAATTGCAGTTGCTAAAGTTAAATTTTGTTAATGTTGTGGTGGTTCTGTGCATAGCGTTGTAATTGATTGACCATTTATGCATCGTGATCCCATCTAATAGTAGCTAATATGATTTAAGAATTGCAGTAGCTCAAGTTGGAAGCTTGATTAATACAGCATCGTGTTTGAAATTTATGATGAAACATAGCTTTCTTCTTGCCGCCTTGAATGAAATGCCAGAATCTGCATCTGGTCTGCAATGGAGAGCATAATTTGTCATTTGTGATTTGGTTATAGATCCAAGAGGAATCTTTAGGTTGCAAGCATTAAGGAGTCAATTTACTTTCTTTGCGGCTAAGATGTGGTCAGAATGATGATTAATAAATTGCACTGATTAATTGGTTAATAAGATGGATACTTTAATTATATTTTGAGCATCTATGAATGTTTCCTGTCTGATTTTAATAAGGTTGTTCAGAAGCTTCCGTGTATGTGTGGGTTAGATTTTTTGTTGGGTTTGATAGTTAAATGAAGTATAGATATCTGCCCAACAGTTCCAAACCCCCCCCCCTCTCTCTTTTCGTTTCTGGTTGTTATTCTCTCTACATAAAGAGCATTCTTCCTGTTTGATACGAGAGGAACCTCCTCAAACAAAAAAATCAATCATCTTCCTAGACTGAAGTTCTTGGCACAATCAAGCTGCCAGATCTGTGATCTAGGATTTTCTTTACCTCTCCATATTAGAAAAGCTACGATATTCATGATTACATGCCACCTGTCTTGGCAAGCATTCTTCATTCTTATCTAAGCTTTTTATTGGGAATGCAACAGTCAAGAATATCAATTGGGGGGTATATAGGATAGGTATATAAATTGAAGGCAATGTATTTCCTTGCTGTGGATTTGTTGAAACTATGATTTTATGCCCAGGGACTTTTCACAGGGCATTGATGCTAATGACTGCACCAATTTTGAGAAGCAGCTCCTCATTCTGGATGTTTCTAATTTTAGAATGGGGCACTAAATCAACAACAAAAGTTAAATTGCAAGTACATGAAGATGCAGAAATTTCCTACTTTTCAAATATATAAAAGAGAGATTTTCATATTCTTGCTGTAAAAAAAATCATGATGGATACAGGGTAGCCATGTTCATCTGGTTCTATGCTTGGATGGATTCTTATAATTGTCCATTTTGGTTTTTTGACATATGACCTTAGTCTAGCTTCTGCACCGTTTATGGCTCTTGTGCATTGTTTCCTTGCTGGTGCTAGATGATGTATCTTAAGGCCATACTAATTGAATTTCTGCAATTTACTTGGAGTTTCATTAACTTTTGTATGCTTAATGATCTTTGTTAGGCAGCAGCTCTCAAGGGTATGCCCTCCCTCCAAAAATATCAAGCATCAAAGTCATACTTAATGGTGGCCAAAGTGTTACTTTTCTCCGGTCTGATGGATATTTTTCATTGTATCCTTACATCTTTGTCTGACTGGATTATAATAATCTCTAGACTGGTTTTATTGTACTTTGGTTGTGCCATCAAGTTTGAATTTTCCTCTTTCTTTGGCTTTCACAATTGCATGCTTAATGTTTGTCTGCTTGATGCATGAGCCCTGTTTCTCCAGCCTGCATCATTTTGTGGCCTGTATAAACGGATGGAGGGATTTACAGGAAAGTAGTTATATGCGTGCATTTGCACACTTCTGTCCTTAATGTTAAACCTCAATTGTCACCTTTTCGATTGGTGAGAAATCTTAGTGTTCCATATTCCTTGTATATTGGAAACTAGGCCTCCCTGTAAAGGGGATTTTCAGCTTTTTCGTACATTTCTGGTTCTGCTTTATGAATGAAGAGGAGTTCATTATTCCTTTGATTGAGGGGTACTGCAAGCATCTTTATAATCTCTGAAACTCCAATTCTTTATTAACCATTATATTAAGATTTAGTCCTCATTAGTTGTTGACTCCTTTTTATTTCATTTGGTAGCTGTATGCATTATCAGAGGCTAGAGAATGCTTGTGAGTAGAACTACTGTAACCTAGTATTATATAACCAATTAGGTTAGATGTTTTTCCTTAATCCTTGCTCTAAAGCCATAGTGTGCCAGCGGGGACTCATCTAATTGAGGTGGATGCAATTGGCTACTTTTTTTCCCCAGTGAGCTTCAGTTTACCACATTCTGTTTTGGCCTAAGATGGCTAATTTCATGGACAAGTTTCATGTTATTTCTAAATTTGTTATGGCATTTAGGTCCGAGTTGATGTCAGTGCCAGGCACCCAGGTAAGATTCAAGCAGCACTAACAGAGAACAGGAAAGGACTGAGTGAGCTTATTTTGGAGCCTCTAAGGGAGGAACAATACTATGAGGTAGATAGAGATTTACTGCAGAGCTATGTCATAAGTTTCTCTCTTTATTGTAACCACATGTTATCAATTCCTCACCACTTGTTTATTACTTTGTTCTGCAGATAAGGGAACCCTTCTCGATAATGTCTGTTGTGAAAAGCCCCATGGGTTTGATGGTTGGATTCATGGTCTTTGTAATGTTTTTGATGCCCAAATTAGTAGAAAACATGGGTAAGAATGATGGTCTTTGTTCATATTTTCTCATTCTAAATTTTTGTTGCTGCACTTGGTATTGAGCTTTGTTGCCTCAGATTCTTGGGATTTCCAAATTTATTGGTGTTTTTAACACATTAGGATAGGGCTTCCTATTACTAAATGTGCAAAACTTGTTAGTGGAGAATATCTGTTGTGTCATGTGTATATATGCTGTTGATCTCTCTTCTAAGTTTTATGGATTTGTGTAGTATAGGCACCTTTTGAGTCCAGGGTAGCCAGTTTATCTCAGAATGCCAAGTCAACCTTTTAAAAGAACTCTAATTCAATGATGATTATTGGCTAGTTTAAAGAAATGCTTGTGGTGTTTTTGCCAAGATTATTGAAGTTCTAGTTGGCAGAAATATGCCATTTGTGAATTGTGTCTATATCTCCTTCAATATTCTGTCCTCTTCTCCTTTTTGTGTTATTCTTTTTCTCGTTTTAGGTGGCAGGGAGTTGGAGAGGGATTTGGTTGATTAATAGAAGACAAGTCTTCTGTAGGGAAATACCATGTTCTTTCAGATTTTACATAAAATTAAGTTATAATGTAGTGGTAATTTGTGATTGCTATTGCACAGTGGATTGCTGTCTCTATTTGTGCCCATTGTCTTCATGTTGGATGTGGAGATGACTTTTATATTGTGATTTGAATTGTTTCCTCTATTTTTGTGTTGTGAATAGATACTGAAGAAATGAGACGAGCACAAGAGGAAATGCGAAACCAAGGGGTTCCCTCATTTGCAAATTTGCTATCTGGAGCTCAGAGGAGTTAACTGGAACCCTGGATTCTAATTTCTCAGTTGAAGAGTGATAGGCTATTTCTGCCAGGATCTATCTGTGTGTTGGGCAAATACTCAATTTCTGCCTTTCTTAGGCTCACCTCATGCAACTAATATCATGATAAGTAGCTGTAAGATAGCTAAAATATGTAGCATTTTGCAGTCATCGATTGAAATTGCGTTTAGGTGTGAAGTTGGGTTTATCTCATTAATACTCCAGATTGACTATTTTTTCTATGCGGACAACAGAATTTTGTGCTCTTCAGATATAGAGACCGGGCTCAATGTACTTTGGCTGGTCTTGTTTTCATTTTGAATATGAGAAAGAACTGTTACTTCTGAGGCTTGTTATCCCTGTAACAGGGGAGTGTTCTCAACTCCCATTGAATGGACCTCCCCTACATTTTTTAAGGGCAAAATATTTAAGTAACACTTGAACTATTTTAAATTTTAAATTTTGTACCTAAATTTAAAAACATTTTTAAATAGTATTTTTATTATTAAAATATTTTGATCTTGTATTTTTGTCAAATTTAATTGTTTAATTACTTTTTCTATCTATCACGCAATGTTTTTGTGTGGGTATTTTTATCTTTATATAATATTTTATAGGCACTAACTCTTTTTCTCTAATAGAATTGATAATACAATTTTTAAAAGACTTGACTGTTTTCTTCCTTTTTATTTCTTAATATACTTCTGTTTTTACAGCAATAATTCTGTAAGAAGATTTGCAATTTATGATAATAAATAAGTAAATTTTGATTTTTTTTCATTGTTGAAAATGTAAATATTCATTAATTTTGTGTTTTATGTGAAGGGTAAAGGTCTAAGATGTGAATTTTAAATATTGATTGATTTCAAAATGTGTAGCAAATTTATGAAAATCATTTTTAATTTGTTGCGACAAAATTTATTATTATTTTTTAATAAATAAAAATATTTTCAAAAGATGTCACGTAATAATCATGTAAACGATAAAAAGAATGACTAAATGGTCAAATTTAATAAAAATATAAAATCGAAATATTTTAATAATATAAATATTATTTTAAAATTTTTTAATTTAAATATAAAATTTAAAATTTTAACTAATTTAAGCGTTATTTAAATTTTTTATGTTTTTTTTTTTAAGTATAAGTATAGCACAACCAAGGAGAGTGGGTAAGTATAGCATTTTGAAATGGGTCAAAATTCGATATCAAATTACATGAAATTACGTTTGAAGCCCCTTGATCATCCCCCATAGAACCCCGCCTTCGCATGAAATATCCTTGGCCGATACATGATGCATCTCTCTAGATTTGCCCGCCTATCGTTCTATGTGCATTTACAGCTGGATAACTTGGGAACATCTTCCTTTGAGAAGACCTCGCTTGTAGGGGACAAAGTCAAGGGTTTGGATGAAGCACCTACTCTGGTACAAGGATGGTAATTAGCTGGCCCAGTGGTCAACTCACTTCTTCCGATGATCAGATACCGACTCATTAATGATCCAAAAAGACTTTGGGCTGACGTCGTCATTTCTTTTTATTCTAGCCCATGTGAAAATAATTGGTTCTAATCAATTTACCTCTCAATTTGTTTTTTAACTATTTCTTCCAAATTTCTTTTATATATTCATTTTAATCGATTTATAAATTTAAAAAAAAAAAATTTATTAATTAATTAATATTTCTTATTTTATTTTCAAAAATTTTTCTCTTTATTAAGAAATGTATAATACTCATTATATTAAAGAGGAATATTTGTAGAAAAATAATAATTAATATCGTTTTGATTTATTAATGAGATAGATATATTAAGATAAAAATTTTAATTAAAATATACAGAAAGAATATTTTTTTGACTAGTTTATGAAACTAGGGTTTGATCCCAAAGTATCAAGAAAGTTATTCTTATCAAATTTATGTTTTAGGTTTAATGTGCATCCAATCTTGTGTTAATCCTTTTAAAATGATTCAAGTATAGTGTCAAAGTGTGAAGAAGGAGAAGAAAAAAATTTCACAAAGCATATTCAAAACTTATGATAATAAAATAATATAATTGTGAAAGTAGAAAATTTTCAATTTGATTTTTTATTTTACTAGTTAAGTTGTAATATTTTAAAATTGAGTATCAAATATTTGATGGATGGAGTGGTTTTATATTAATTAGAAAAATTAGTTTGTTTAGTTTTTAAAGTATAGAGTTTGTAATATTTTCGTTTTTAATAATTTTATCCTAGTATTATGATTTTTTTAATAAAATTATAATTTATTAAGTGATTATTAATTATTATTTTTAATATAAATTCTGACAAAAAACGTAATTTTATTGTACGTGATTAAATAATTATTTTACACCAAAGAAAATTGAGAACTATTTGACAATTATAATTTTATTAAAATAAAAATATTATAAATCTCAAACAATCAAATAAGTTAATAGGAATATTAACTAACTGTATTTGTTTTAAAATAAAAATTAAGGGTGTGTATGTGAAATAGGTAAGGTTACGTGGGTCAAAAAAGAGAAAGTATAGTAGCGTGTGAGTAAATGATATTTTTTTTAAAAATAAAAATTATACAAAATAATAATATATTTGAATTAAATTAAAATTTTAATTTGAAATGTGAATAAAAAAATTCTTTCTTAAATATGACGTAAATTTTAATTCAAATTCAAAGAAATACTCCCTCCCTTCCATAATATAAGTTGGTAGGGACTATTTTTACTGCTCCAAATTATAAGTCGTTGGGAATTTTTTAATAAGGTTTTAAAATTATTTTTACATTTTTATCCAGATTTATTATTATCTTTTCATCTCTTTATCCCTCATCTCTTTTATTATTTGTAAGATATTTAAATAAGATTATTTTAAAAAGAAAAAAATATAAAATTATTTTATTTTTAAGAATCTTTATAAGTATAAAATTAAATTAAATAATTTATTGGATACATCGGTCCTTGTTTCCAAAGTCCACAAGTATAGCTTTATGTTTCCTATATAGGAAAACGTTGTATAAATAATTACGTATACAGAAGCTGAGGCTTGAAGTAACCGCTCTGTTCCAACGTATCCCATACACATACACTCTCTCTCTCAATCAAAATTTCAGTTCAACGATCATTGATATCATAATTAATCATGTACGATTGAACACTAACAATCAGATCATTATTCGGGTTCGGAATTTAGCAATCCGGCAATTCAATCCATTTTTTCCTTGATTTGTTAGAGTTTGGGACTGGGAAAAATTGAGGAAAATGGATGTTAGTTTGCCAACGACGGCGATGTCGACGTCGAAATCAGAGAGGCGATCGAAATCCAAGTCTCTTCAGACATCCAAACCTTCTCTAGTAATGGCCTTCTTCTCTTGCGTCGCTTGGCTTTACGTTGCCGGAAGGTAAGGCATTGGATTTCAACCTTCGTTTGTTAATTTTTTTTTTTTTTGAGAGTTAAATTCTTTATTTAAGATAAAGAATTCAAATTTCTTTTTTTTATCAAAATTAAGATTTATGAAAATCCACCTGTTGCATTTCTGTTTTTATTTTTTTAAACTTTTTTTATAACAGGTTGTGGCAGGACGCAGAGAACAGAACTCTATTGGCTAACCTATTGAAGAAAAATTCAGCCCAGGTTTTGCCTTTTGTGTTCTGTTTTAATGGGATTTCTTAGTTGCTGTTAGCATGCGGGAAACTGACACCGCAAAAGAATAGGGGGAAAAACTGTTTTTCAGTTCGACTTTTTTTTTTTTAAATGTTTCTGCACAGAGAAGTTAATCATTATTACAGAAGAAGAACATGATGTAGCAAATGGAAGAGTTTCCAGTTCAACACAATTGTGATGTAGTACAGAGATCCATTAGATTTACTTAAATTTTCTTTTAGGTTGTTTAATCTTAGTTTGAAAGTTCAGCATTTATATATATTTCGTTCAAAGTGTAAAAATGGTAGATTTGGCAAAGGAAGATGTTTTCTTTCAAGATGTTCTTTTTGGGCATCCAAGTAATTAATTCTGCTTCTGTTGGCAGAGACCGAAGCTACTGACAGTTGAGGACAAGCTAACAGTCTTGGGATGCAAGTATGATATACTATCAGCCCCATTCTCTTTTTATTACCAAGTGGATCTCTGAGTGTACAATATTTTCTCCTTCCTCTGTAAAAACTGTAAAAAGCATTTTACATCTCGTTAGAAGGTGACAGATTTGCAATGGAAGTTGCCTTTCGTGTTAAAAGTCATGATGGCATTCCTTTATCTGTGCCAAAATTTTCAGGGATCTGGAGAGGAGAATTGTTGAAGCTGAGATGGAACTAACCCTGGCAAAGAGTCAAGGGTACCTCAAGAACCGGCTGAAGCAAAGTGGTTCTATCCCTGGGAAAAAATATTTGGCTGTTATTGGAGTTTATACTGGTTTTGGCAGTCGCTTGGCAAGAAATTCATTCAGAGGGTCTTGGATGCCAAAAGGTGATCTTTTTCTCAATTTCTAAATTCAATTGTGGTTTTGTTGAATTTCCAAGCTTCTGAAGGATAGATTACTTTGCTGGTCATACGATAGCTTTCAGTAGCCCTTTGTTGTGCAGCTCTTTGCTTCTTGTCTCATTCATATAGGTGTCTGAATTTCTTAGATGATTAGGGAAGATCAGAGTGAAATGTACAAGTAATTAAATGCTTCACTTCTTGATGTACAAATAATAAGCTTCAAAGTTCAAATGCACTACCAGTGTGCATACAGTAACGGGAACCTGAGCTGTATGAATGATAGTTCTTAAAAGTTTGAAATGGTGCATTTACATTAACATCATTGCACTCTCTCTTGACTGCTACAGGTGATGCACTTTCCAAACTTGAAGAGAGGGGAGTAGTCATTCGATTCGTAATTGGTCGGAGGTTTTTCCCAAACTCTCATCACTGTTTCTCTAAAAATCGCTGATGTTTTTCTACTGTTTTCTTTGGTTTGGTCTTTTGCTATCTCTAACTTCTGAGAAGGGAACCTTCTATCGTTACTTGACTACTTGAAATTTTTACAGTGCTAATCGAGGTGACAGCTTGGACAGGAATATAGATGAAGAAAACCGCGTGACAAAGGATTTCTTGATTCTTGTAAGTTGTTAAATTAGCTACATTCTTAATTGAAGTTTCATACCGTCTTTCTTTAGCAAACAAAAGAAAATAATAAGCTTATCAAACCATGTATTTGGTTAGTTTTTCAAAAAAATGGAAATTTGTTACTATACCATTTCCTTGATCAGTTCTAATCTTAGAACCTTTTCTTCAGACAGAAGTAAAGTTAGCTTTTTTAACATGGCTATTATATCAGAAAACTTTGAGTAATGGAACCTAAAAACAAAAATGTGATAAGTTTAGATGGCTTGGTTGTTGCTTGCTTTTTGTGCTATTGTTAATCAGGATGGATAACTCATAACCTGACTCTAGTTATATACAAACAATTACATGACTGTCTGTAGCATTTTGTGTGTGGACAGTGTTTTAGGTTTGAACGCTTTGTTGTTTCTTTCTTAGGATGATCATGAGGAGGCTCAGGAGGAGTTACCAAAGAAGGCAAAATTCTTCTTTAGTGCAGCTGTCCAAACTTGGGATGCAGAGTTTTATGTAAAAGTTGATGATAACATTGATCTTGAACTTGGTAAACCTTCAGATCTCTCTCTCTTCAAAATTATTCTAAAATATTCACATGAATCCTAAAGAAATCTTATCTTGCCAAATACAGATGTGAAATGAGGGAGTTAATATTATCTGAGTATGACTCTTTAACAATCATAAGTGAACCTTCTAAGTAAGATTTGGCTAAAGAATGAAATACATGAGGTTGTTTCATTCACTAAATCATTGTTGGAAGGAAGTTTTGATCGAAATGGGAAAAAATTACTGATATATCATATGTGATTGACTGGTGTTTGGGAAATAACGTCGTGGGCAAATAAGGTTAAATTACTTGAAATGGCAGGCCTCTTTGTTGCCTGGTGTGAGTGAATACCGTGTTTCTTTGTTGTGGGTGTAATGTACCTTGCTGGTTTTATTGACTAGAACAGAATGGAACTGGACTTATTAAACTTAATTTATCAGTTTAACAAAAACAGACTGTATCAAAGATCTGAACCTTATGGTATATTGTGGTTGTGTTTATCATTTACAATGTTTACAACCATAGCAGAAGATGAAAGTATCACTTTTATCTTTCCATTTCATAGAGCTTTAAGAGTTATTGACCATGGTTTATTTTGCCATCAGAAGGACTGATTGAACTTCTAAAAAGTCGCCGCGGTCAAGACAGTGCTTATATTGGATGTATGAAATCTGGAGAAGTGGTTTCTGAAGAGTAATACTCCTTTCTTCCAATTCATTTTCTCCTCTTTTTCTGCTTTGGCTTTTTAAGTTTATCAGTTAAAAAATTGTGCTTATGTCATTAAAGCATATGTCTTATCCACTTAATGATAGAAATATCAATTCTTGTTATGTAACATTCTTATCCTTTCTGTCATGGATGTGAACTTTCAGTATTCTTGAAAGAAGGAAGAGTATACCTGGTCTTTTGGCATTGCTAAAACTCATAATAGGACTTGTTTTCTAATGGATTCAAATCTCCTCTTCCTTTCTATGTATTAACTCTTCACTCAAGGAAAAAGGAAGTTTTGTCTTCGTAATATTGGTCCAGTTCTGTTTGCCAACTACAACTTCTGACTGCTGCCTCTTGAGGCAGAAATCAAGTGCAATGAATAACCTTAATGAGAGAATTGTAATTTTTGTATCTGTAATCACGTATCATTTAGTGACCTCTAAGGTGGTAAGCTAGTGTTACATATTGCCCTGTTAAGTCATTTTAGTGTCTTGTTGGTTGGGTTAGCCTCTTTAGCCATTCTGTGCATGTAAAGGAATGTTTTTGGCACTTTTATATTTATCATAGGGATTACGATTACATGCTTCTCACATGACAAGTACAGGCAATTACATGTTTGTACCTGGATTGAGTACTGCCCACTTCGGCTCAAATGCCATCTGCAAAGTTTGCAATATGCTTGATGATCATTAATTAGTGCCTTCTTTGGTTCTGTTGTTTAAGCTTTCAGTTTGTTGATGTACTTATCATTTGTTAAAGTTAGCTCTTTGTCCTTCTGTAAATCAGTATGGCTTCTGGGGATGATACACTGGTCAAACTAAAGGTCAAAGTGTTCGTGCTGTATTCCTTGCTACATCTCTGTGATTAGATATTGATTCTTTATGCCTTTTAGACTCCTTGAACTCTTGGATGTTAAGTGTTGTTCATATTTTAGAGAACTAAATAATGTTGGTTGTTGTACAAATTTTCATTTTATCAAAATTTGTGGCAGGGGAAGGCCGTGGTATGAACCAGAATGGTGGAAATTTGGGGATGAGAAATCGTAAGTTTAGTTAAACTTTTCTTTACTCTCAAAGATGAAGATCTAATAGAATCACATGCTATGTTGTTTGGACTATTTGATTGATGACCTAGCAAAATTTGCTGCTTCTACCAGTCATTTTGTTGTCACGTTACTACTTTTTGATATGGGGAATTAAGCATGTATGTTGTCAATTTGTTGAATGTGCTTATGACTCCAATTTCAATTCCATTTTGTTTATCAGCTGACCTTTTCTTCAGGTACTTCCGGCATGCTGCTGGTCCACTTTTCATACTTTCAAAGAATTTGGCTCAGTATATTTACATTAACAGGTTAGTAAGTCAGGGCCTCAATGTAATGGGGTTTTTAGAATCCTCTAGTATTACAGCTCAAATATGTGGGGATCTTGCTTTCCTGTGCTAATGTTAGATATGTCTGGTGTGCGATAACTTTCTTTCTAAGTGGACAATGAGTGTGAAAAATTTCTTGTAGCCTCTGGCTGAGCAAGTTTTTGTGGCTTCAATTGATCCATTATGCTTCCCAGTTAGAGAAAGCATCTGTATTTCAGTTATTGAACTGGACGTGTTGATGAGTAGTGCAAAGTGATCAGACATACAAAAAGTTAATTTTATGTGGATGTGTAGTGCAAACTCATCCATAGTATGGAAGACTATAGTGCAAACTGCTTTCAGAAGCTTGAGAAAAATGAAGCTATTAGAAATTTGCAACCAAATTGCAATCATTTTGTTCCTCTTCTCAATTTCAAAATTGTCCTCTCTTGTATCCTTCTTCTGGTTCATGTGTAGGCCTGTCATTAGATCAATAATTGTGTGAGTGCATTATCCTTGTATTCTATCTTATGTTGCTATCCTGCAGTGCATCTCTGAAGACTTATGCTCATGATGATACATCAGTGGGTTCATGGATGATGGGGCTTCAAGCAACTCACACAGATGACAGTCGGCTATGCTGTAGTAACTCTAGACAAGGTAAATATGCTTGTACATTCATCAATTTCTTCTCTGTGGCATTTGCCATCTTTCTGTCTTTTATGATGCCATTTACTCTAGACAAGGCGTAATATTGTCCGTTTATAGTGAAAATAATTTAAAATTTCTGTCGACTTATTTTTTTGGACTAAGTTATTCGCTTCAATTCCTGTCCCTTCAAGTTGACAACTCTAGCTTAAAGAGAAACGCAGAAAGTGATTGACTGACACCAAGCAATAATGTCCTTGAGAAAAGTAGTAATTATACTTTCATGAAAGCACAAGAATATAGCAACATAATGCCGTGAGAAATGGAAAATTATCTGGCATGAATATATGAATGTCACTTTCATGAATGCGGTAGCTCTTATTCAAATATTTCACGTTTTGAGATGATAAATAGCTATTATTAATCTGCAAGGGCCAACCATGGCAAATCTTGTTTTGCAGACAAGGTGTGTTCATTAGCATGAGGGAGAAAGCTGGCAACAATCAGAACAGATATTTCCTGATGGTGGGCTGTACGCTGACATATGATGATCCTTACTTGAATATTGACAGAGCGTTATGGATGTGCGCGTGTCTGCAATTATTATTATTATTTTTTTCGGGCATTGCAAATGAAGAGTCATGAAGCATACGTTGGATCATTCTTTTTTTCCTGATGGGGATTAGCGGCTATTCTTTTGTAGTGTATGTGTAGAGTTAGACTGTAGTAGTGAATTGTTTTGTATACTCGGGAAGAAGGGGGTTGGGGGAAGACAACAGAAATAGAAATTGGAGGAGTATTTCATTCAGAAGGTTCAATATTGTTTCACATTTGTGAAGTTGCTCTGATCACCTTCTCCAGCCACCTGGTTTTACTTGTGTAAAATATGAGAATGTAACTTATGGGGCTCTTGACGATTATAGCTTTGTTTCATTTTTTTCCCCCTTCCCTGGTTGGTGTTTCTTCAAATTGGTCGTTTGGGGAAATTCTAGACTAGACATTACCTCCTGTGCTAGACTAGAATCCGTAGATGTGGATCTTTCCTTTCTTATGCGCGAGATGGGTTCTAGAAGGTGATGTCTGGTGCAGAATTTTCCTTACCGGTGGGAAATATGAGGTCTTTCAGGCCTTGAAATGATACTAGTGACGACATTGCTCATGGTGCAGTGGCAAAAGTGGGAGGGAGAGTAGCCATGGTTTGCTAATACTATTAGGGAGGTTTCATAGGTTTTGATGCTTTTCTAGAGGAAGTTTGTAAGATTTTTCACAAATGGAGAGCATTGAGTTAAGCAGGATCTCTCATTCTCTTAAGATTTTTCACAAGCAGCAAGTCCTGAGGGGTTGATACAAAATTGTCAAATGGTGCTGGAGCTCCAATCTGTCCTCCCTTGAGACTTTGGTCTATTATTTTACTTTCCGGATCCCTAGGGGTATGGAATTTATGGAATTTGCAGAACAATTTAAATAAATTTATACGATTATATATCATTATTTTATTAATTTTTTTTATACACATTTATTTTTTCGTGCATCAAATTTTTATAATTTTTTATTTGGACAGTAATATCGTTGCAATAACTTGCACGGTTCAAATCCTTACTTCCCCCTGTATAGATCAGTAGCGAGACTCTTGTTTAATGAAGGAAAAATTAGTTAAGAATTAGTTAAAATTAAATTCTATTTTATAAATTAATTGGTTATTTTGCAAATAAATTTATAATCATCTAATTTTTTTAGAATAAAAAAAAAGAAAAAGCAAATAAAGATGAAAATGGTAGCGAGCATAAATTAATTACTAAAACCCTTCACTCGATTTTATCAATTTTTTTTTTTTAATGGAAAAACTCACCGGAGCGGGCGGCTGAGCTGAGCAAATAGCGTGACCGCTTATGGAAGAAGTCGTGTTGTATCGCGTTACATCTTTTAGCGCTTTTAAATGCCTATTCAGTGCCAATACCATCCTCACGTCCTCTGTCTCCTCTCCCAGGGGATAATACAGAAAAACCTCCGAACTCATAAAAGCCTGCTGAGTCCTCGCTGCAGATTCAAACTTAACAATGGCCGTAACCTTGTTAAAGTACTACAGGCCCTCACTCCCATTGCGCCATTCTTCACAAAGCCTCGTTAACAGAAGGATCTTTATTACGGCTCCTGTTTATGTTAGGAGTTTTAACTCCAAAGCCAGGCTTCGTTGTTTCAATTCGATCGTTACCTCGGAATCACATCCACTGACTAATAATGTCAGGGATGCTAAAGAATCAGTGAAGCAGCAGCTGTGGCTTTACAATACGATGAGCAAGCAAAAGGAATTGTTTAAACCCAAAGTGCCTGGAAAAGTAGGCATGTATGTTTGTGGTGTCACGGCTTATGATCTTAGCCATATTGGTCATGCTCGTGTTTATGTCTCCTTTGATGTCCTCTACAGGTTGAGTTTCCTTGCAACACCCCACTTTTTTTTTTTCTTTTTTTTTTTTGTATTTTATTGTTTATCTAGGATATATTTTTCAAAATTGTCGAAAATTTAAAGTTTTGACTTTTATGGAGAAATGTTGCTAGGTCGACCTTTTCTTTTTGGTATCATCTTTTAGTGGAGGAGAAGGGGAGGGGTGCTTTGAGATTGACACTTAACAAGTGGTTAGCTTGTCCCCAAAAAAGTGAGTTTTTCTATTGCAGGTGATGGTCCTTGTGGTATCTTAGAATGTCTCTGTACTGAACAGTAAGAGGATTATCAATGAGTTGCCAATTGGATGATATCAAATACAGCCGGCAAGAGTTGGATTTTGCAATTTATATAAATTGTCACTTCAAATCCCCTCGATTTGGTGATAATAGGGAATCTTTATGCAGTTTTTCCTTTTCAAGCAGATTTATGTATTAAAAATGACATGGGTTTTTTTTGGGACTGAACATTCCCTGTGTTCTTGGAAAGGGATAGGACTTCTTTCACATTAACAATTTACTGGAACAATATGATTCTAAAAATTTGGGGTAATTTTTTTTACAGGAGTGAAATTTCTTAACACCATTCTTCTCTAATTCTTACTAGCCACTATAAATCAACTGAGCTGGAGAAGCGGATTTTTTTTATCAGCTGACATGATTTCTGCTTATTGTAGGAAAGTCCTGACAAAACGATATGTTTGATGAAACTAATTAAAGTTTTCTTCTATGCTTTGTTTGAATATTAGGCAGATATCTCAAGTTCGTGGGTTATGAAGTCAATTATGTGCGCAACTTTACTGATGTTGATGACAAAGTGAGTAAAGTTCTTAACTTTATAGGCACAAAGTATCTGTTGAATGGATTTATTCAAGTTGATGGATTTATTTACCTTTTTTTGGTTCACCTGCCTGTTTGGTAGAAATATGAACTGGGTTGATTTTGTGATGGCATGCTATGAATTTTGGAGTAAAATTATGCTTCCCCATATTTGAGTTGTCTGATTTACTACGGGTTCAAGTCTAGTATCAGTTTTGTTTCATTCTCGTTTTATATAATCATGGTTAAGTTAACAATATAGGTCCCTCTTTGGCCTGTTTCTATCTAATGATGCAATTTTGGCTGACAAAGCTAGAATATCTAAATTTAATGTAACAAAATCATGAAGGGAGATGCTTGGGATTGCAGTTTCATAAGCTGAAGTCCAATTATATAAATGTAACTTTATTGGATGGTTGGAGTACATATGGATAGATACATTAGGCTAGAATTGAAGAAATATTCAGAATTTGAAAACTTGGCTCAATTGCTTGCTAAGATGGTGGGCAGTGATGCTATTTACACTTTTAAAGCTCATTAAAGTAAGTGCATTTTGTAGTTGAATGATTTGTGATTGGTCTACACCTACTGGATTGACCCAAAATCTAGAGAACTGTTAATTTTGTTTTGTCACATAATTTTGTGCTGCTATATAATATCTAACCAATGCTATCTTTAGTTGAAATATAATTAGAAGTTTTAATGTTGAAATTTCTGCCCAATAGATGAGAAAAATAGTTCAACATGGTGCAGGTCTGTTGAATGTTGATATTAAGTATATGTAAGGTAAGGCAACATGATATCTATTAGGGCTAGGGGTAAAAGAAGATATTAAATAAAGAGAAAATGAATAGGCCCTAGATCAAGCTCAATGGAGAAACATAGTTTGCATGGTATGAGAAGACTTAACTGAATTGAGAAATTTTGATTGTTATCTTACTTGGTCTAATTCTACTGTATAAGGGCAAGCAGGGGTCTGGTATAAAAGTGGAAATACTTATGTCCTTAATTTGTTCAAATAAGCTGGATTTAGAAGTTACTGGATGTATCTGATTGAGAAGATTCTATTGAATTTGAAATGGCATTGTTGTCATTCTTTGTTATTTGGGCATATTGGCTAACAAACAATATAGATTTTCAAATATGTTTAAAACAGCTTTGTGTGCTCTTGCTTTGGTAATACTTGTTAAGTGAAAAAGATACCGTTCCAGAATTCTTTTTATTCCAATTTTAAAAAAAAAAAGAGTGATAAGAAGTTTGAAGGTAATTTGCATTGTCTCTTTGATCCGTAACCTGTTGCTTTTGTCCACATTTGTTCTTGATTTTGTGTCTTCTCTGCACTAGAATCCATTTTCGCACATCTGTCTTGTAGTTATTTTAAATCACAGGATCTGACTTAAATATCAGAACACAAGAATTTGTGCTGCTTTGATGCAAATACCAACTGCTTGTTACATATGTATGACAGGCTGGCTGAGTATGCAATTTTCAATTCTGTAGATAATTGCCAGAGCAAATCAGCTGGGAGAGAATCCAATTGAGTTAAGTAGGCATTATTGTGAAGAGTTTCATCATGATATGGCTTCTCTTCATTGTCTTCCTCCTTCCGTAGAGCCTCGTGTCTCTGATCATTTGCCCCAAATTATTGATATGATTAAGCAGGTATTACTCCATTATTTTTAATGCTTTCTCTCTCTCTCTCTCTCTCTCCATTATTAGTACTCCAAATCTTTTTGCTTGCTTTAAAAAAAAAAAAAAAAAAACTATTAGCCACTCATTTCAGAACGTTGATTTATTATTATGGCCATGTTTCAACTATATTTTGGTTGATGTTTCTAGATCTATAACTTAGGTCTCTTGTCTCTCTCGTAGTTTGCTTGGGTCATCTCCTTGTGCAACTAAGAATAGAATGGTGGTCGTTTAATGGGGCGTCAAAATTTTACTTTATCAGATTAGGTACACCCAAAATATTGGTTCCACGAGTAAAACAAGTGGAGGGTTAATTCTGCACCTAAAACTTCTTCTATCCTGACAGTTCTGTCCTGGGAGCTTCATAGTTTTATTCCTGTGAAAGTGAGAAGAAAAATAAAAATGCTAGGAAAGAAGGGAACAGGTTGGTTCGGATTCACTCAAGGGCTGATTTTTCCTGATTGCAACTGTGCTGGCTTGATTATATATTTTGGTGTTTTTTAGTCTTTTACATTTGAGGTTCATTTTGATTTTTTCATCTCTCAAGATAATTATATGTTGCTTCTGGTCCTTTTACTTTGGTTTTGACATTATAGCCAATTTCCGATATTAGAAATGCAGAAGATTTGATCACATTAATGTGATGTTGTGTCAGATTCTTGATAACGAGTTTGCTTATAGGATCAATGGTGATGTGTACTTCTCTGTAGACAAATTCCCAGATTATGGACAGTTATCTGGGAGGAAATTGGAAGACAATAGAGCAGGTGAGCGGGTTGCAGTGGACTCGAGAAAGAGAAACCCAGCTGATTTTGCTTTGTGGAAAGTAAGTGGTGGCAGAATCTTCTTTCTATATAAACTGCAATACTTTATCCACATGCATAATTAAAGATCGCTAGAAAACTTACAAGAAAATGAGCCGATATTGGGACCCTGGCCACCTCCTGGCCTGTAGCACTGGGGAGAGAGAAAGAGAACGAAAAAACAGGAAGGAGGAAAAAGAGAACTATAAGATCAGTAAAGGTTCAAGTTTGTTACATTCAGTTGCACATATGAAAGTCATATGCAACAAATGAATGGAGAAATTTATCTTTTAAGACTTTTATTTCTAGTTCTCCAATTAAGAAAACGCATTGTTTTGCCTCTTTGCAGTCGGCGAAGGAGGGTGAGCCTTTTTGGGAGAGTCCGTGGGGTCCTGGAAGACCAGGATGGCATATTGAGTGCAGTGCCATGAGTGCTGCTTATCTTGGTCATTCATTTGACATACATGGAGGGGGATTGGATCTTGTTTTTCCCCATCATGAAAATGAAATTGCTCAAAGTTGTGCTGCATGTGACCGGAGCAATGTTAGCTACTGGATTCACAATGGATTTGTCAATGTTGACTCAGAGAAAATGTCAAAGTCACTTGGCAACTTCTTCACAATTAGGCAGGTATACAGTGAATGAATAGTTTTAAGATGTTCATTTTCCCAATGTACTTGATCAAGCATCTTAATATTTTTCTTGATTTTTCAGACTCTAATCCCTTCTTATCATTTCCAAGGTTTTAGATGTTTATCATCCCATGGCTTTGAGGCTTTTCTTGATTGGAACACACTATCGGTCTCCTATCAATTACTCAAATGTACAGCTTGAAAGTGCATCTGAACGTGTATTTTACATGTATAAGGTATTCAAAGCCTCTACCTGTTTTATTAATAATATGAAAATATGTCCTTTATTTTTCTTTCCTGGGAATTGGATCTAGCCTTATTATTTCTCATGTTATTCCTACTGTTCAAGAAACTCAGACTTCATATGGCCTTCGTCATATATGATGTCAATACTTCTTCTCCCCAAATTCTCTCTTTTTCAAGCTTCTCAATTTTGGTCGACTGATAGGTGAGGCATAAACCTAGATTTGTTACTTTGCTATAAAACCAACTCATTTTGGATCCACCTATCACACTCAGCCCGTAATACTCAAGTGGTAAACCAATGGTTTGAGTTCTAATTCTTTCCTTTTTCCAGCATGTTATTATTTAGTTTTCCATTTCTTAGTGGATCTCCGCCTTTATTTATTTATTGTTTTTTTCATGTTTCCTTTTTCCAGAATGTTATTGTTGTTTTTGGTTTTTGTCTGTGTTCTTTTCCCTTTTCTGTAGTTAATTCAGAAATACCTACTGATTTCCAATTCTCTGGCTTCTTTCTTGGTTGCAGACACTTCGTGACTGTGAAGATGTTTTGGGTACACATGATCGAACAAGTTGGAAAGATTCCATTCCGCCAAGTGTAGAAAGTTGCATCAGTAAATTTCATAATGAATTTTTGACTTCATTGTCAGATGATCTTCATACTCCTGTTGCATTAGCAGCTATGTCTGACCCTCTGAAAACGATCAATGATCTCATTCATACTCGTAAAGTATGTCTAGTTTAAATGGAAATAGTTCAACATGGATGCAAGAATTTGATTTTTTGGTACTGATTAGCTTTGCTGTATATATATATTAACGGAAACTAAGTCTTATGATGATGTTAAAACATTAAGCATTTTTGGTCGGACTCTGGCATGGATGTTTTTTGAAAACAGTTCTTTACTTTAAAATAACCCAGCTTCTTGAAGATTTTTGTAAATAAATTCACATGACAGTAAATATAAGAAAGCTGTAAAAACTTTTGTGAGATATTTGAGTTCTATTTAAAATAAAAATCTGATTCACTGGTATGATTGAAAATGTCAAGTGTGAAGTCCAATGGATGCCAGTTTAAAACTGGATTGATCTTTTCAGTTTCCCTTTACCTTGGAAATAATCCCAACTATTACCAATTCTATCTGGTAGTTCTTTTTGTCTGAGTAGATTTCCAACACTATTATACACTACGTCTTTGCCTCTAGCTTTGCAGTTAAGAAAAGTATTTGAACAATCTTTTCTACATTTTCCTTCTTTTTTTTTTTCACTTTCTTTTTCAATTTCAATGTTTGAGATAATCTTGCTGGTTTCCTTGTTATGTTTGCAAGTTTAGGTTTGACCCTATCATTGCAATTTAAAGTGAAACTTTCTTTGATTTATCACTTGCAAATGCTTTATGCAGGGAAAGAAGCAGGAATTCCGTTTAGAGTCTCTTGCAGCGCTAGAGCAGGCAGTTAGGAATGTTCTGACTGTTCTAGGCCTCATGCCTACCAGTTACACAGAGGTACGTAAAATTGAATTTTTCTTTTTTTCTTTAACCTTATATTAGCATTTCTGTTACAGGGTTTCAATGTGTTCAATTGTATGTCTGCTTAGGGTTCTACAATAGGTGTCAGTTTTGTGTTCCATTTCTTGTAAGGTTTAAATTCATTTCACAACCTTTAGACCAGCTACTTCCCGACATTATATTTTGTTGGCTTCTTTTACTCGTTTTTTCCACCATTTCTGTGCTCTCTATCTCTATGGTATTCAATATGTTACTTTTCATTTGCCAGGCTCTGCAGCAGCTTAAAGAGAAGGCATTGAAGCGTGCAAATTTGAGCGAGGATGAAGTTCTGCAGAAAATTGAAGAAAGAAATACATCTAGAAAAAACAAAGAATATGAAAAGTCGGATGCAATTCGGAAAGATTTGGCTGCTTTAGGTATTGCTCTCATGGATAGCCCCGAGGGCACTTCATGGAGACCAGCCATTCCATCTGCATTGCAGGATCAGTTGGTTACAGCGACTTAAATCTCCTGCCTGCATCCTTGAAGTTTTAGATTCAGTAAAAGACAAGTACACTCGGTCCCTTTTTGCGACATGCAAATATTTTTGGGACTTACTTTTTCAATTCACATTAGGCTGTAGGTTTAGGAAATGTTACTTTGAGGAATATATTGGTTCGTTGCTTTTGATATAAGCAGTTTACAATATAAATGCAATAATCTAGTTCATTTGCCATTTGCTCTTTATCTAAACACCAATAGATATCTACACATTGGGAACGTTTTTTTGTGTACTTTTTTTTTGGAGGGGGTTTTCTGGGAGATGGTGTGTGGGATATACCATCTTTGTGATGCTTAAACCACATGCTTTCCTGGTAGTGTCACTGAACTAAATGTCCATTAATACTTCTAGAGGAAGTTGCCGACTACATTACCATGAAGACTACCCAAAGTCATATTTATATTCCAAATATATTGTCCAAATGATCTGCATTAATTTAATTGTTCTGTCATTTCAAAAACCAGCAGGGTACCTTCCCATCTTTGTGTGTCAAATGCACAAAAGTGAGTGTGTTATTTGTCAGGTACAGGATACAAAACAAGATAATACATAGTGTAGAATAATGATTGTTTTTTCCTGCAAATGCATGTCTTTGAGTTTTGTTGATTTATAGCTTGGACTATTTGCTGGAAGTTGAAAGATTTCATGGCAGATCGATGAGCCAAAGTTAAAAAATGGAAGATCAATCTGAATCAAAGAAAATGTACATAATTTGGATGCCTCTTTTTATCTATTTACAAGCAGGAACAAGAATGGTTGGAATGTCAACAAATACAATGGAGAAAGGAGCAACAATTATTGGGTCCAAGAGGTTGACTGTTTTAGGTTCCAACGGAGGTATCAACCCAGAACTATCAACAACGAGTGCTTTCCCATTCAGGAGCACAGTTTGGCTGTGTATATCACCATCTTTTGGTGTAAGGTGATATTCTTCTCTCATAGTTAGACCAAACTTGAACATTGAAAACTTTCCTTTCCTGTGCTGCGAAAAGTGCAGCATTGATGTGTGGTTTAGTATGGCATTTGCAACTGAAAGATCAACTTGCACAGTACTGGTACCATCAAGGTTGATGAAGAGGACTGTAATTCCCAGCTGCAACAGGAAATCAGTGAACATCTTATGAGTAGAAATTTGATTGACATGAACAAACACACAAGCGCAGGAATCTGATATATATTTTACTTGATCTATATTAGGTTATAATTGACTAGAGTGAATGGAAAACTACATAATTTACTTACAGAATTTTTGGAGCAGTGAGCATAAGCACGTAGCTTGTTTATGGCAGTGAAGTTAGTTGATAGAACATTTCTCCCCATTAAACGGTGCCAGAGGAGAGCACTGCATGAAGAAATATGTATAAGTGGCTAGGAATCCCAATGAAAAGGCACTTTATGAAACATTCTACGGGAAAAATCTCAACTTATCTGCTGATAATGTTTAAAAATCTCAGTTTTTCAAAGGTATAAACACAAATTTTGGGAAGTAGTGTTGCAGCACTTCGTAAGATATAGTGGATTGCCTGTAGTAATCAGGATTGGGAACATATGTGGTAGTGTTGAGAAGACCATAGTTTCCACCAATCAGTGTTTGTCTGCAGTAAGTTTTGGTATCATAAGAGGATGACATGCCAAGCTGATCTAAATACCTGTTTGATCGTAGAGAAAAGACTAGTTTTTCAGAGACTGATTAAAAAGATCTGGTTCTAGAAGAAAGAATTCAACATCAGGGGCAAGTTACCAAAAGCTAAAGACAAATGTATTAGTAACAAGATTTCGCCCACTGTTATAAGCCCCTCCTGCTTCACCAACCCATGCTGTTGTTGAGGTTCCTGAATTCTTAAGTATACTCTGAAGATTGCTGAATGGTTGGGATCCACCATCTAGATATGATGGATCAAGTATCTTGTCAACTAGGTGATCATCAACACCTGTTTGTCAGAGGAGTGCTTTACTTAGAACATAGCATAGAGTTGGAATGAGCAGTCAGCAGTCAATTCAAAGGGGCAAAGTTGTAATCTAGTGCAAAAACAGGCAATATGATAGGGACATACCTGGACCAAGGTTATAAATGTGGTGTGTGACAACTTGAAGAGAGTTGGAGGTTTCATTAATAAACTTTGAGAACCAACCAGCATGAAAAAATCCTCCTGGCCCAAGGACTAATGGCTTAATCTGGATGTCTCTATAGATATCCTGGACCACATTATGAAGATTTGTTACATCTGATGCATATTGATCAACTGGAACGCTTGCTCCAATTCCATTCCCACTCAATTCATTACCTGATATAACAACTTTGTGTCAAAACCAAGTATTTTATGTATGGAAACGGTAGAAGGCTGAGAAAGGTTTCTGCTGCACTCCGTACTGTGTGGCATGGGTAGAGTAAGAGTTCTTACCGAGCTCCCAGCCGGTGATAGCATAATTCTTGTCGACTGTGTATCTTATTAGAGTCTCTGCATTACTGGAGTTCCAAGGTCCTATAGTAGAGCCATCAGAACCTACTGTTCTTCCATATAATGCATTCAATCCAAAAATGACCTTCACCCTATTATATTTCAAAGATAAACAAGAGAAATAAGCAAGGGTAGAATTGATAAAGCTGTGACTGTGTTTTACTAGGAGATACTTGTATCAATTAGGAAAATTGAGTTTTATCAAGACTAGGTTAGAAATGATGAATTTAGTTTTTACCCTGCCATTTTGAAGAAATTGTTAAGTTCATCCCAACGTGACATGGGTAAGCAACCTTCAGTGAAGCCAAACAACTGTGTATTGTTCCTAGTGAATTGGTTGCATGGTCCCTGGTCTCCTTTATTTTGGTAGATGACTTTGTCTTGCAAGGTTCCACCAAGTCTGATCTTTAGGGGAGAAAATGCTGAAATTAATTTAAGCTCAGTTAGAGCTGGTAGGTAGACAGTTGTTAAGAATATCCGTAATGCTTGAAATTACTGTATACTCGTACCTTTGACAGCATTTAACAGAATCTTGTTGTTTAGATCCTAAAAAGAGTCAAAACAAGAAAACTGAATTGATTAGTTCTGCTTTCAAGCAAAGAATTACTGCAAAAACATTGATTAGCTGTCGCAGCTCCATATGCTTAGCACACGGCCACATATTGATAACAGAACTACAGGTCTCCAAAGTTCATGAAAACGCAGTTTTGGTTACTTGAAATGGAAAATGAAGAGTGAGGACTTGAATTTCCAACTACAGGGAACACACTCGAGATTAATGTTCTGTTCTTCTAGCATAAAAGATTAGTATCTGCTGAAAGGTGTAAGGTAAAGAAGAATTTATTGCTTTTAAGAATACGATTCAAGTTGAATAAAAGAAATATATTTTCCTGAGTCAATCTTATTCTGCTGACACCCTTCGACAATGTCAAGAAGATTTCATGTTGTTGAGATATGGTATTTTTCTCTTTTTTGGGTTGAAAACACAAGAAATTAACTGATTGATATAACATTCTTATGTAAACCAGAAAAAAATAAAGAATGAGTCAAACAACAAATTCCACCACCATTAAACAACATAACAGCAGGAGCAACAACAGAAGAAGAATCAAGACTCGAAGAGAGGTAGCTGTGGCTAACCAGATTGAGAAGAGAAGCAGTGCCCCAGCTACAAGTTCCATAGTCACATTTTTCAGGCGGCCACCAATCTATTGTAGCACAAATGAAGTCCTTGTCTGTAGTAGCAATTGATGCAGAACCATCTATGTATACAGTGCCTTGAATGGGATTCAGTGAAAGCACCTGTTTTGAACTTTGGCTGGCCAAGTAAAGCCATAAACACAGCCCACAAATATTCAACAAAGATGCCATTTCATACATAAGTGAGTTAGGAGGAGAATCAGTCTTTGAAGAAGCCATCTGACCATGTTCAATATATACTGAAACTTTGATTAATGATAGAGGGAACAGTTGTTGTATCGAAAGAGACTTCCCCTCATATTGATAATCAAATCAAAGTTGTTGGCCAGAGAGATTTACAGTGTGTTACAGTTACGATAATTGGAAAAGGGAATGGTCATGAGGGTTAATGCATCTTCTTCTGCTTTGGCGACTACGATCAAAAAATGCAGGTTGCAGGTTTATTTGGTACAAGGCCATTCTTGAATTCAGAAATCTCATAGGGATACGCTTTAACCTCTTGTTTATTCAGAAATATGCCACAAGAATGAGACCACTGGGGGAAATGGTCAGGGTGTTTGTGCCTGCAATGTAATATTAAAACAAAAACCACCAATAGCAATCTGAGTCAACTGTTGTGCATTCATTATAATATTTGAAAACTTGTTGAGATGGGAAAGAAGAGGGATCAATGAGGAAAATTTAAACAACTACCAGTTGAATGAACAATAAGTACTATAATAGAGAAACAAAATGGCACTGTGTCCCGAATGTTCATATTAATTTGAAGGATCTTGAAATGCTTCATTTCATGTTGAGGGTTTGATTTACTGTATAATTCTGTGTCTCTGACTCTCTCTCTTTGCAGTTTCTTTTGATTTTCCATAGGATTCATCTGTAAATCTTTGAACTGCTGTTTCCTTTCTGGCCAGTCATTGGTCCAAAAGAGTAAACAGAGTTTGTTTTGTCGTTCTTGGAGAGGAGAGTCGAGATTTGAAATTTTAACTTAGTACAATAACAATCAATCCATCACCAAACCAAAACGCCAGTGACGTGAACTATGATAAAAAGCAGTGACCTTGGTTCCTCGGCTTGTCTTGTGTGCATCGTTTTCAACAATTGGATTTTAACCATACGCTTCAAAATGTGCAAACTTCAACATTTGTTTATGTCTTTTTTATTGGCAAGTGGATTTTGCTTTACGTCTGTTAAGTGGATATCTTGTTGATGAGAAGCCTGTCCAGTCTTATTAGGAAAAAGAAAATTCAGGGCATTTACCGTAAAAAGAAAAAATTCTAATACAAAAATCTTTAATAACATCACTGGATCAGTGATTGTCATTTTCATATTGTATACTCTCTCATCTCCACCAATTAGACAATTAGGTTGGTTATTAGCTTGAAAAAGTCAATTTCATCTCTGACTAATGTTCCTAATTTCAGTCTTTCTTGTAAGTAGATCTATTTACTGATTTTACGATTTTAGTAAATTTAATAAATACAGAATCTACATCGATTTCGATTCAATCTCAATTGCATATCATAAGAGTCACAATCAGTTAAATTGTGCTTGAAGAACTTGATAGTTTGATTAATTGTCACTTTCTAAGGTCAAAAAAAAAATTCTCTATATAATACTAAAAAAATTATTCTTTTATTAATAATTAAACATTGCTCAAATGTACAAATGCAAATTAATCAAAGCATTGTGATTATAGTAATATATCCTTGAAGATGAAAAGTCAATCTTTGTGATTTGGTTGTTAATAGAATGTAAATGTCCTAATCAAAAGTTTTTTTTTGACTTATAGATACCTAATTCATATTCTATGGCTCTGTGGTTGTGGCCAAGCCAAGGGAGGTGTTGGATGGTATCGCTGTTATCCTGACAGGTTTGCTTCGTAATATCTTTTCAAGATTATTCTTATCCAAAAGTGTTATGTTTAGCCCCCGGGGCATATGGCACAGGTTTGTAGAGTCTGTGGATGGCACACTTATAAAAAAAAAAGTCTGTGGATAGCATGTCTGTGTGAGGTCACGGTTGATTCTGCGTTGTTCATCTCGATGGGTTGTGGAGAACTCGATTAGCAACGAAATAAGTCGAGAATTTCTTCCACATCCCAATGGGTTTTTGATGACTTTGGTTGGTAGGATGGAAGAAATTTCCGGGCAGCAAAAGGTCATATAAATTGAAAAATCTCATGGTCATCTAATGATAGCATATTACATTAGTCGCATTGATTTTTTCCCTACAAATTCTGTCAATAATTTGCAGAATAATGCTATTATACGCTACGGTATGTCTTCCTTCTCGAGTCACGAAACAAAACTTCAGCACTGCGTTTCTAAGAAAATGGGCTTCAAGGGAAACTGCAAGTTCCAGGCGTAGTTGAATACATACCCAGAAAATGGAGCAATGAATGAACCCTCAGGAAGGCTGCATTCTCCTTCTGCTATAACCAAAACTTTTGGGTGAATTTTCTCTGCGGTTTTGAAGCCTTTGCATGACAACTTGACATTTGCTAGAAGGCACGGACATGCATTGAATAGCGTCACTTGGAACTCCGGCTTTCCATGGACAATTTCACCAGTCTTGATTTGCTCTACAAAGATGTCGTCTGCTGAACATTGCTGCGCTCCAGAAATGCCTGCAAATTATTTTAACAGCAAAGTTGCATGGAATCATATTGATGATCTCTCTTTTCTTTACCACATCTTGATTGCCCGTTACAACTTTGGCAACAGACATTTGAACAAAACTTTTAGAATCATGGGAATATAATCAAATCATCAAAGTGAGGAAAGAGTTCAAGATAAATCAAACTAGTGTACCTTTGATCAAAATGAGATTGAGACCAAGAAAGAGTTCAAGATAAAGAAACTTGAGGCTGGAGGAGCCTGCCATTGTTGATGAGATGAGAAGAACAGATTATTGTAATTAAAATTTAAGGAATTGGTGAAACAAACTAAGCAGCAGCATTCATTAGGATATCGAGTAGCCATTTTGCATTTATGTCTTTCGAAAGAAATCATAACTAAAGCCATTTATTTTTGGGAAGAATATCAATTAGTATAAGATCTTTGGATACAATTAGGGATGGGGTCGGGTCGGGCCGGGGACTAGAAATCCCGGCCCCGCCCCCGCCCCCGCATTGCCCCTGTATCTCCATCCCCGGCCCATCCCTACTACGGAAAAAGGCGGGGATCCCCGCCCCCGGCCCGTCGGAGATAAAACAATTCTCGATCCCTGCCCAACGGGGAAGCGGGGGGCCCGTTTGGGCCCGAAAATATTTATAAAGATTTTTTTTTAAAAAAATTTCCTCTAATATATTTTTATTCAAAACTTTTTAATCATATAAAAAAAATTTGTGGTAGTTTTTAATAATTCATGTATTTATCATATCACTAGATTAATAATAGTAAAATTGATAATTTATAATTGATAATTTTTTTCTTTTTTTCTTTTTCCTCTTCTTTTCTATTTTATTTTATTTTATATACATATATAATCTACATTTATATACACAGATAATCATATATAATATATATAATCTACTTATAATTTATATAGTGTGTGTTTGTGTGTGTGTATATATATATATATATATTAGTATGTATACATATATAATATATATATAATTTATATAGTATGTATACATATACAACACATATATAATTCACCTCTATATGTATGTGTGTGTATATATATATTTATATAATACATATATAATAAATATAATTTATATAGTATGTATACATATACAACACATATATAATTCACATCTATATGTATATGTGTGTATATATATATTTATATAATCTACTTATATATATATATATATATATATATATATATATATATATATAATATGTAAAGCGGGCCGGGCCGGGCCGGGGATCATGCAATCCCCGTCCCCGGTTGACGGGTAAGAAAATGAAGCCCGCCCCCGCTTTAAATTGGGGAATCCTCGGTCCAACCGGGCCGGACCCCGATTTAAGCGGAGAAATTGCCATCCCTGGATACAATGGGTGCCTCCTACTGACACAATATTGTAGTATGTGAATCTAACAAATGAGGACACCACTGCAGGAGAAATTGATTGGAGGTCCTTTTTGGTATGGAGTTTTTTTAACATATATTCTCGAAATAAATATTTAATTTGTATAAATCGATATACATATATATATATATATGATAAGTAATCATATTTGTATAATCTCTTTACATTTCAAATTAAATATAATAATTGTTACACCTTCTTATCAAAAAATTATTTAAAGTAATTAATAAACAATCAATTAAGATATAATTTTGAATTGATTTTTTTTTTGGGTGCAATTACCTCTAATAAATTTTAATGAGGTGTAATTATGATTATACATAAATTTCACTTTAAAGAGATTACACAAATATAATACGTAGATTACTTCACACACACATATTAATTACAATTTATCCAAATTAAATATTTTTTTTACTAATTTGGCATAAGGTAAAAATAAGGGGAATTTCCTGTTGTAATGATATTATTATCAAAAAATTTGTCTTACGTCATTATTATCAAAATATTTGTTTTTATTTAACTTTTACCCATCTTGATTTTCATTTCGGCTTCTTCATACTTTCATTGCTTAATTGCTGGATGAATATTAGATATTTGTATGCTTTTCCATATAATCATGGCTTACATATATATGTTTAACTATGGAAGAGAAGCTAGATATTTTTACAATGGAAGAGTTTTGCAAATTCCTCCCCCAAAGTGGTGTCCAGGTTGTTCATGGTGAATGGAAACCTCCTTATCCAGTATTTGGTTACATTTAGGGACCTTTCTACCTTCATACCAAGAACCCGTTGGTCAATCAGCCATAACTATATGATCTTTTCAAAGGCTAAACCATAAATGGACCACTCAATGCCAGAGTGTCTTGAGGTAAAAAAGCAAGAAATACTACTTAACGTTAAATAAAACATGTCTGGGGGTGTTAAAAAAAAAGGGCTGAAATCACAGTGACACTTCAAATTAGCTATCTATTTTCTTCTTTGCAAACACATAAAGCTCAATCCTACCCGGTAACCAATGTTCATAGCTTCATGCCATCCCAGAGCCATATTCCTACTATAGAGAGAGAGAGAAAAAAAGGGGGAAAAAAAAAATACAGAATCCAAAAGCAATGGTGGAATTCCTACACTTTTATTTCCTCTTTTTAGCAGGTGGCTGTGGAATCTCCTCATCCTCCTCCTCTTCTTCCTCTTCTTCTTCCTCCTCTTCGTCCTCCTCATCCTCCTCCTCATCCTCATCGTCCTCCTCCTCCTCCTCCTCCTCATCGTCATCCCCCTCCTCGCTTTCACCATCACCATTGACTTGTGGATCATCTTCAGCATTCCCCTCACGGCCCTCTTCACCAGAAAATTCCTCCTCTTCCTCACCAGCATCATCGGCCTCATTATCCTTTTCATCATCACTGTCCTCTTCATCTTCCTCAGATCCACTGGCATCTTTGTTCTCAGGGACAGGCTGCTTTTCCATGTGATCAGCTATGGGCAGCCTGTGAAACAATGGAGGCTCCTGATTCTATTTCACTTCGAAACAAAAAGCAGGAAGTAGAGGAGAAAACCAACCTTTCCAATTGCCTTGGCTCCCCATGACACTCCAGAATGCCTTTTGGCAGAGCTTCCATCTGAAACAGAGAAAACAGAGAGACTGATAATTTATTTGAAGAAGTTTTAATAAAAGACCAAGATAAAATTAGCAATAAATACAATCAAGGACAGTCAAATAGCGACATAAGATAGAAGCAACCTAGCATACCGATGACAACAGTGTCCTTAGATCTTACAACAGGGTAACAAATTGTAAAATCAAAGTAGGAGAATGATACATAAAATGTTCTTATAAATCACTTTAGACAACAGTACAGAGGAAATCTGCATTTCATGATCTCCACCTGAGATAGAAACAACATGCAGACAACTACTGTACTTAATGCACCAAAGAAACAGATTTCTTACTGAAAACTCTGCAGGGTAAGGATCCTCAAATGAAAAATGAATAAGATAGCAAAGTCAACCAGGCAAGGCAAAGAATTTCTATCCTAAGGTTGATAAATCTCACTATCCTGTTCCAATTATCAAAGTTGTCAAAAACCTAGAATTTCATGTGAAAGGAAGCTTCTCTTTGGTTCCACATTCATTAATACAATATTAGTCGGTCAAAATTTCCTTTTTTTTTATGATTCAGATAAAACTAGTGAGGTATGAGTTTAGCTATCTTATTACTAGACTCTACCAGCACTATGTGTTTCGCAGCTATCATATTACTATACCAGAACCTTGAGCCAAAAAATTTTCATGATTCATGGATACTTCAGCACTTGCACATGAGCATGCACAAAAATATTTAGATAAAGCTAGAATTGATACGAATTACTCTTTATATTTGAAACACAACATTTTAACAGTTTCAACCCCAAAAAGAAGCAAAATTCAAGTATGTCCTCATACCACCAGAAAGACTCAGCAACATGTAATCTCCTCTTTCCTTCAAAGCCTCTTAACTACCCAACCAAATTATCTAACAAAGACGTGAAAATGATAAAAAGACCAAGATCTGAGTATCACAACTACCTAAATGTCTACATGTTTCGTGCTCAACATCAATTGCGAAGGACACATACCAAGGATTTCAACCTATATGAAGATCGGTTGATTATCAATAGCAGTAAAAAATTGTACAACCTAAAATGTGACAAACAGTTCCAACAGCCAGGCATTAAAAAACACTGTCATCTGCAAGTGTCTTTATTCACATGACCTTTGAAGCTTACAGCCAAGAAATGCATCTTAAAAAGTATGAATAATATACACAGTAGAAACTGGCTGCAAGTACCAAATCTCAAAATCGCCTTCCTAGTAATATTTTTTCTTAGGTCTCCATATAATAAGAGAATGTATGTCATCCATCCTTCATCTCCTTGAACACGGACTAAGCTAAGTCTTCAGTTTGTTATTACCAAAAGCAAAGTGGCAAAAGGAAAGATCAAAAACTCAACCACTTCTTCCACTTAACCCATCAAGGGAAAAACTAACTCAAAAAGTAACAAATAAAGCAAAAGTAGGACCCAATTATTGAACATGCAAAATTTAATAATACATTAAATCACTATTATTTGGCAGAGAATTCGTTCAAACCCTTTGTACCTCCGAGCTAGTTTGGTTGGAAGGATTCACAGAGGATTTAATAAAACATTGAATCACTATTATTTGGCAGAGAATTCATTCAAACCGTTTGTACTTACTTCGAGCTAGTTTGGTTGGAAGGATTCACAGAGGAAATGAAAGATTTGAAGATAAAGTTTGAACTTTTCTTTCTTCTGGGACTTTAAATAGCAGAGACAAGAAAGGAAATGCAAATGAGAAATGGTCCTATATCTTTAAAAATTTCTCTTTTTTAAGAACGGGAAAAGAAATGAACAGAAAAGCTACTTAACCATATGAAATAACAGGTTTGCCCACAAAGTCACAAACATAAAATTCTTCTTTCAACTCTCAAGGATTATAAAGTGGTAAACTAACCTACTAAAACGCATTTTTTCCATTCCTCTCCATCAAACTCCCAACCAAACTTTCTCTTCTCTTTTCTTTCACAATTCAAGTTTTCTCCTTTATTTTTCTCTCCTAAATCGCAGGCTAGATATTCGTGTGCTTATGAATCAGCATTGATATTCTAGAAAATCAGAGTCCAGTTATCCAAACAAACACCACCCAAAAAAAACGAAATATAAACTATAATAAACCAAATCCATAATCAAGATATCAAACATAAATAAATATTTGATGTCCAACAGGATAAATAAATTCATTACACCCATGTAATAAGACAACAACAGTTAGGAGAGGAGAAAAAGGACGAGTTTGTTATACCATTAAAAGCAGGCAAGCAAGGGATTTTGCAATGGCGACTGAAACCTGAAACACCAGTGCGTCCATGGTGAAGCTCCAAAGCCCGCCCATAATAACAACATCAGAGCAAAGGGCCTCCATCTACAAGCCTGAAGAAAGCTACGACGACCAACTGCTCTTTATCTATGGATTTGCTACAGAGAATACTTGAATGGTGGAAAGAGAATCAAAAGGGATAAGCAGAAATATTCCCTAAAACCCTAAATAGGCATAATTTGGGGGTTTATCGAATCAAAACTGATTCAATAAGGTCATTTCTGAAGATTCTTTCCCGTTTTGTTTGCTTTTACACTTTGGGAAGGGGATTCTTGATTCTTCAATCTGCGTATTCGACTTGACCAATTCCTCAAAAATCATAAACTGGCCCCGGAAAATTTAAAGGCGTTTCATTTTGCCCCCTGGTGAGGAGTTTCCAAATTGACATATATATCTCATTTCATTGTGAGCTTACTGTACGCTTTGAATAATAATCCATTTTTTGAAAAAATCTAACTTTCGAATATAAATATATATATATAAAATCTAATGATCAATTGCGAAAAGTAACAAATTATGAAAAATATATAAAAAATAAAAAATAACTCTTTTATTATGTTTGTGTTATGAATTATTGGAATCTTTATTAATTAGTGGATGCTCTACTAATTATGGATTTATGTGAATTATTATAGAAGATTTTTATGGATGTCTACCATTTAGTGGAGACACCACTAATTGAAATTAGTAGGAGATGATGTATGCCATGATGTATTCCACTAATTAGAGCTTTATAAATAGAGCTATTCTCTAAGTTTGTAATACACCATTATTTTGTGAAAGAAAGATTAGTGAAAGAAAGATTAGAGAAAATTGTGAGAAAAGAGAAAGAGAGAAATTCTTGTGCAAAATAGTTAGAGTTTTATTAGTGTGTAGTGTGAAGATTTTATTCTAACACTACCCTAATTTTATAACACGCTATCAGCACGAGTCTCTACCGTTATTAAAGCCAGAAGACAGGCACGCATTTATTGATCTCGCTAAATTCGAATTTGTAGCCCTTGATATTTCTGAAAAAAATTTATATGTCATATAGAAATGCATCTAAATGCTAAAAAAAAGGAGATACATATGTCATGTGGATAAAAAGAAAGATTTGACCACCTGAAGATGGTTGTACTACCCACTGCACGGTATGAATGATTGCACCTGAAGTTGCAAGATTGTGAAACCGTGAACTCCGTGATATATAAAACTACATCTTAGTTAAAAATTTTGCGAAGAAAAAGTTACTGATGAAGTTATATTGGAGAAGACATTCTCTACTTTTCATGTCCTACAGTAACAATATCGAGAAAAAGGATATCCAAAATTGACAGCTTTAACATGAGTTATTATTGAGAAATCATGAAGCCAGATAAACTGGCTCAACAACGACTCCTGAAGTGAATGTCGTTGGCTCCAGCAGAAGCTCATCGTTATAGTTGTAGTTGTGGCGATGGCGTGGTTATGGTCATGGACACACTCGATATTTCCCTTATCACAGAGAAATACTGGCCACCTGAAGTGGAACAGAAAAGATAATAAGGGAAAAAGATATTTCCATTAATAATAAGCATCACATCTTTTATTCATATCACTAGTGTTCATATAAACTTGAGGATACATGCTTATAGTTGCTCTTTTGTAATTGAGCTGACAAATGTAAGATGAAGGTTTGTAATTGTTCTTTTTCAATATTTACATTAGAGGAAGACAAACAATTAGTAATTATGGACTTCAGCTCCTCTTTTTCGACATCCTCTTCCTTTTCTTTCCCCTTTGAGCCAGCATCGAGACTAGCAGCAGAATTAGCCGTAAAATTACTGCGAAATGAGTCTTGGGATTTTATGATCTCCTTAAGTTTATTATAATTAAATTTCTTATTATATTTGGCCTTGAAGCATGCTTGTCTCAATTTCTGTGTTTGGTCCTCTAACTGCATATTAGGACTTTCTTCCACCAACTGTTTTTCACATTCCAGTATCGCAATGGCTTCTTTTAACTTCTTCTCAGCCATATGTCCTCCTTCTTCTTTATTTTGCATCTCCTGTAAATCGAAGTGATATCATCGATTATTTACTTATAAATCTTTCATAGTTTCATACTTGCAAATTATAAGTATGTATGAGAGAGAACTTAAACATTCTTGATTATGGTCTCCAAGCTCACCAATTTCCTGTGAGGCCATCAACGAATTCCTAACTCCCTACATCTTTTCTTGAGACGGGTAATGTCAATATTCAGTTCTTTGGCTACGCTCTTGATTGGTAGGTAAAAGTACTGTGAAATTATTTCTTTTGATAGTGTCTGGGAGTTATTGCCCTTCTTCTCTCTCTGCCTCTTAATCATCTTCTTCTCCCCAGGAATTTTATTTGTAATAATATCTTGAACTTCGATATTATGCATTTCATGAGTACTTACTCCGACTTCGTTGCCAGGATCACTCATTATTTCTCATAGAAAAAGAAAATAATATCAGTAAAGGTAATACCATTCAAAATCCATGTTTAAATGTATAATAACCTGGAAACATATTCTGGCTTTGTTCAAAATCCATTAGAGAGTATAAAGGATCATGCACAAGCATATCCTCATTCAAAGGAATAGCATCAAGAGGAACAGTATCAAAAGCAGTCTCTTGTAGGGGCAGATCAACTTGGTCCAAAGCAGTATGTTCAAAACTTCCACTGATTTACATAAAAAACAAATCAAAAGAGAGTTTAATTTCATTATCAAGCATAGTAAAAACAAATGGAAGCCCTCAAAGGTATCTCACCTGAAATTAGGAGGAAGCGGTTGGTTTGGAAAGAAAAACATATCAAAATCTTCTGCGTTCGAATTAGGCAGAAGCGGTTGGTTTGGAAAGGAAAACATATCAAAATCTTCTGTGTTCGAATTAGGCAGAAGCGGTTGGTTTGGAAAGAAAAATACATCAACATCTGCTGGAGAAACCGAGTCAAAATTTGACCATGTCTCAAATGAATTACGAGTCTCCATATCTGCTTTGTAATTTTTGTTTTTGATGCTTACTAATAACTGATAACTGATATATATATCGATACATATATATATATATATATATATATATGTATGAGGAAGAAGAAGAGGTAGATGGTAGGTAGAGGGTCGGAGGAGAAGAAAAGACAAGAGAGGAAGAGGAAAAGTCGGTACCGGGAAGAGTGAAAAAAAATGAGATATTTTTCTTGGCATTTCCTGCTTGTCATCATTTTCTTATATTTCTTTTCTTATTCTCTTGTGAAATCAGTATTCCCTAAATTAGAGGGAGAACAGAAACAGTACAAGAAAGATCGTGATTGGACAACATCATTAAATTATCTTGATCCGCATACAAGCGCGTGTGAACTTGAAGTTCAAAAGATAATTCATTTGTAAAGCATTGCAAATCAAATGCCAGACGCTTTTGTTGATTCTAGAAGAGTAACAAAATCGCATATGCCAGTTATAAATGCTCCTATTCTAATTGAAGTTCCAGCAGAACAAAATATTATACCTATAGTCGCTTGAGTCAAAAACACGCTGAAGCGTGGCCGACCTCTTGGTTCTAAAGATAAAAATTCTCGAAAGAAAAGAGGATTAAATGATCCGGAAGATCATATTGAAGAAAATAATGATAAAGACCAAGAGAGAATCGATGACAAAGAACCGTAAGTTGATGAAAGTAACACCGAAATTTCTATCAATTATACCACTTCCGATAGAAGTTGGAATCGGATAGAAACTGTTATTGATAATATATTTGCATACCATATATCTCTTGATGTTACACGAGACAATGATGATCCCGAACCAATATCGATTGATGAATGTCGGCATAGAAAAGATTGGTCGCAATGGAAAGATGCGATTCAATCGGAGTTAAATGCATCGACAAAACGTGAAGTCTTCGGACCTGCAGTCCGAACACCAGAAGGTGTAAAACCTGTTGGCTACAAATGGATATTTGTGCGAAAGCGCAATGAAAATAGTGAAATCGTTCGATATAAAGAGCGATTAGTAGCCCAAGGTTTTTCACAAAGACCAGGTATTGATTATGATGAAACTTATTCTCCAGTTGTTGATGCTATTACACTCCGATATCTTATCAGTTTGGCAGTACATGAAAAGATAGATATGAGCCTATTAGATGTTGTCACTGCTTACTTGTATGAAAATTTAGAAAATGATGTTTACATGAAAATCCCCGAAGGATTTCATATGCCTGAAGCATATAAACATTATCCTGGTGAAAATTGCTCCATCAAGTTGCAAAAATCATTATATGGCCTGAAGCAATCTGAGCGCATGTGGTTCACACGTCTTAGTGAATATTTATTGAAAGCGGGATTTAAAATGACCAGGTATGTCCATGCATTTTTATTAAGAAATCTGGTTCTAAATTTGTGATATTAGCTATATATGTTGATGATTTTAATCTTATTGGAACTCTTGAAGAGCTCCAAGAAACAATTGATTCTTCGACATCAAGGATGGTCGTAAAAGTATACTTTGCCTTGGTTTACAAATTGAACATTTGGCAAGTAGAACATTTATTCAACATATATAGCAAAAGTTCTAAAAAGATTTTACATGGACAAAGCACATCCATTGAGTATTCCAATGATCATCCGATCCTTTCCGACCTTAAGAAAATGATGAAGAACTCCTTGGTCCTGAAGTACCATATCTCAGTGCAATTGGTGCATTGATGTATCTTGCTAATAATACAAGACCTGATATTGCTTTTGCTGTCAATTTATTAGCAAGATTTAATTCTTCACCAACACGACGACATTGGAATGGAATTAAACAAGTCCTTCGATATCTCCAAGGTACAATTGATCTCGAATTATTTTATTCAAATAAAACCAGTCCAACATTGATAGGTTATGCAGATGTTGGTTATTTATCTGATCCACATAAAGCACGTTTTCAAACGGGCTATCTATTTACATGTAGAAATACTGCTATATCATGGCGTTCTACGAAACAATCTATAGCAGCTACTTCTTCAAATCATGCTGAAATTATAGTCATTCATGAAGCAAGTTGATAATGTGTATGGCTAAGATCCATGATTCATTATATCCGAGAAAGTTGTGGACTATCATCAATCAAAGGTATTCCAACTCCTCTTTATGAAGACAATGCAGCTTGCATAGCTCAATTACGAAGATGATATATTAAAGGAGATTGAACAAAACATATTTCACCAAAATTCTTCTTTATTCATAAACTCCAGAAGAAAGGTGAAATTGATGTGCTACAAATTCGGTCATGTGATAACCTCGCAGATATTTTCACGAAGACTTTATCGACTGCAACATTTGAGAAGTTGAGATATAAAATCGGTATGCGTCGGTTTAAAGATTTAAAAGAATCATCTCATCAGAGGGAATAATAAATAGACATATAGAATAGTGTCCTCTTTTTCCTTCACTATATTTTTTTTCCCACTGGGTTTTTATCTAGTAAGGTTTTAACGAGGCATATTCTTTATGTAATGGATGGACATCCAAGGGGGAGTGTTATGAATTATTGGAATCTTTATTAATTAGTGGATACTCCACTAATTATGAATTTATGTGAATTATTATAGAAGATTTTTATGGATGTCCACTATTTAGTGAAGACACCACTAATTGAGATTAGTAGAAGATGATGTATGCCATGATGTATTCCACTAATTAGAGCTCTATAAATAGAGATATTCTCTAAACTTGTAATACACCATTATTTTGTGAAAGAAAGATTAGAGAAAATTGTGAGAAAAGAGAAAGAGAGAAATTCTTGTGCAAAATAGTTAGAGTTTTATTAGTGTGTAGTGTGAAGATTTTATTCTAACACTACCATAATTTTATAACAGTTTGTATTTTTTTTTTTTGTTTTATCAATATTAATTATTGATTTTGACTTAGTGAGTCCCTTCTTCCATGACAAATCATTGGCATACATCCTACAAATTATCTCTACTGAAACAAAAAAAAAAATGAAGGAATTTATATCCAGTATTTGAGAATTTAAGAAATATAAAAAGAAAAAACTTATTTTAGAAAGTAATTTTATAAATTAGTCATGAGAAACTTTTAAAATAATTTTTCGAAGTAAAAAAAATATTACAATCTTTTCGTTTCTGTCCAATTGACTACGGAAGGAGGACTGATGTAGCACCAATTGCCTCACCTCGCTTCCAAATCCTTTTTTTTTTTTTTTTTGGCTCTCTAAATCATCCCTCCCAAACTTGCCCTATCATACCTTATTGATTTCGCCTCTCCTTCTGCCCCTTTTCCTTCCCTTATTTTCTTTCATTTCTCTTAGATGACTAAGAGAAAGGAGGATAGTCAATACATGCGCAGCCTGCGAATTTGTATATTAGTCAATTGTAAAGGATGAAGAACAAAAATGTTTTCTAGAAATTTCAGAGAGGAAGAGGAAATTTTGGAGCAAAGATAAAAGAGAGCGTTCGGAACAACACTACTGAAAAGTAAAGGATGAAGAACAATTCATAAACAATGCCATTAAAGTAGTAGAAGGATGAAGTTCTTCACTGCTACTATTTTGGTGGCGTCAGTTGGTGGTGTCGATGTTTATTAGTTTGGAAAGAAGAAAAAAGAAGGAAGGGAAAATAGGAAAGAGAAAGGGAAGGGGAGGAAGAAAGAAAAGGAAAGACAAAGCAATGTTGGCATAGACACAGATGCCAACTAGGGAAGGCAAAGGTTTTTGGTGGCGCAGCACCGCTGCAGACATAGGTGCCAATGCTTATTGATTTGGGAAGGATGACTTGGCTCGAAAAAGACTAAAATGTCCTTACTAAATAAATAGTTAAATTTTGTATTTTAAATATCTTCATTCATAACTATATGAAGATATTGACTCCGAAAATAATATTATATATTCGTTGTCTTCGATCTACAAGTATAATGACAAAAATAGCCTTCTATGTAACACTTATCGTTAAGACGCGATTGATTAGCACTATTAGCTTTTTCAATAACATATATCATCTTTTGACCTCTAATAATAATTTATGACCTCTAAGAATATAACTGCTTAATTAAAAAGAGTTACCTTTCAAGTAACACTCTTAGTCATTTTCTAAGATCCTGAATTCTTATAAATTATCTTAAACCATCACAAGGGGGTAATCACTCCTTTTATAAAGAAAGGTATAGAAACTTTATTATACAAGTCTATCTTGATCAAACTAAATATATATGCCTAACAAACAAAGCTAATGATCTCATATAAGAAATCTCACCTATAGTATATCAAAAGAAAGCTACCCTTAAAGTAATACTCTTAGTCATTTTTTAAGGTCCTGAATTCTCGCAAATTATCTTAGATTGTCACAAGGAGGTAATCACACTTTTCATGAAGAAAGGCATATAAAGTCTATTATACAGGTCTGTTTTGATCAAACTAAAATATATGCCAAACATACAAGGTTATTGATTTCATCATCTCACTTTTAGTATATTAAAACATATACGTCTAGTTTTTCCATACCGTCAACTTATACTCAAACTAAAAGTATTCATCCATGCAGTAGCAGTAATAGTTTAATCTTTATTTATTATAATACTTTTATAAAGACTATTATCGTGTGGTCTAATTGAACGTATTCCAAATACGCTTACATTATTAATATGAGAGAACAATTCACTGATTAAAGATAGATCATTCCCCACATGAAAATTATAGCGTAATGATCTAAATCTTAATGAAATATTCAACTCTATTAATCGATCAAGAACATTTTTTAACCAATATGTTAAGTAACCATGATATGTATCTTACTATGAAGCACAATACAACACGTAGATCACTTATTAATATACTTAGACTTTTATATATGAATAAATTACAAAATAAATATATTTACATAATTTTTATATCTTTTAGGGCATATTTCCAACAGGATGATGAATGTAACACCTCAATCCTAAATGAAATTTCGATAGAAAATGTGAATGGTATATAAAGATGAAAATAGATATCTATTGTCAATTGACATATTTATTTTAGCCCAAAAAAAATAGTAGTCAAGTAGTTAACTTTGGGTGCTACCAAGGCCACTGTGTCATTCTCAGGCCTACTAGTAAAACAATATTGGTATTAGATCGAAAGAAATTCAAATATAGTTTTCCGCACCTTTTTTCCTCTTATTTCTTTTTCCCCTGTTTCTTTTTCTTCCCCTTTCCTTCTCCTTCACCTCTAAATTTGCTTTCTCCTCCTTTTTGGTCCTTTATCAATCCACCTCTTTAAATTCTATAACCACCACTTCTTCTATACTCCCCTCTTTTTTTTTTTTTTTTGGATTTTTGTGGGGTTCCGGGCCTTCGGCCTGACTAATCCACACGGCCCTGGAGGGCCACCAGGTAAACTCCCCCAGAAAGTCCGCGGTAGGAATCGAACTGAGGCCACACCTCTTTTGAGGCTACCAGCCTTTGCCAGTCGCCCCAAGTCTCGCGAACTCTATACTCCCCTCTTAAACTTTACACCGCTTGATTCGTCTTGAATTGGGTCTATAAATTTGAGCCCAACGAGGACATCTAGACCTAAAGGATAATGAATGTGACACTTCAATCGTATATGAGATTCTAATAGAAAGTGTAAATGATAAAATTTTAATATAAAGCATAAGGATATAAATAGATACTCATTGTTAATTGAGATATTTATTTTGGCCCAGAGAGGACGACAACTAAGTAGTTAACTTTGGGAGTTGCCAAGGTCATTGTGTCATTCTTAGGCCCACTGGCAAAATAATATTGGTATTAGATTGAAGGAAATTCAAATATGGATTTCCTCTTCCTTACCATTTCCTCCCCTCCAGTTATGTAATCAACTAGCTGCATCTGCAAGTGGTGTTGTTGTCAATGCTATTGCTATGCTGTGTGTTCAATTATACTACACAGAAAAATGAAGAAAAGAGAAAAGAAAAAATTTTTATCATTTACTTTAAAGAGAAATTTCCTCTATGATTCTAAAAATGTCCTTCAAACTTGTCACATGAATGGCGTGTGTAGTGCTGTCAGTACCACTCAATACCCAAAAATAATAGTTAAAAATCTATATAAAATATGCCTATTTTAAGGAAAAATGAAAATAATTAAGAAAATTTAGATGTAAAATATACTTATATATGGACATTCATATTAAGACAATACAAAATAACAATGTAAATTTTCTATTTGAACTAAGGCAGTATAATACAGCAAATTGAGGAAAATATCAAACTTACCATATATTTGATTTAAGGGTCCAATAATTCAGATAAAATAATAAAAAATCTAAAATAGAAATCTAATGTCCAACTTGAGTGCAGGAAATATAATTATAATAATGCTAGTTAGGGGGAAAAATTAACATAGGTTATTATTTATTTTTTAACAAAAAAATAAATATTTTGTTAAATCAGGTTTTCTGAGCTAGTAGTGATTATATAAAAGAACACTTCTCATCAAATATGACAAATGTCAAGACATAAAACTTGGTGAACTAGCAAATGACCAACCTCCTTACTATTAAAACTGCTCACAAGATTAAAGAATAACTAATATAAAAAAAATCAGAATTAAAAAAATAGTTAACTTTTGATTTTTTTTTCCAATCGAAGCATCCCAAATTTTTTAATGCAATATGTGTATCGAGAATCATCTCGAACCATACTTAATCGAAGAATCAAAATTAGAATGAATATATATAGTCATATATATACACATTTATATATGTGTGTGTGTTGAGGGGGGGGGGGGGATAATATAAGGGAATATATGGGATAATATATGGGATTCTAATTTTTCTAATGAGTAAAAGATTAAAAATAATAAAATTAATTCTAATTTTTAGGACAATATTTTGAGATTAAGTTGTACATTTTATTTATTATGGCTAAGATTTATATTAAGACTGAAATTTATATTAAGGTTATCATTGGTTATTACCATAGAGGTTGTTTTAATTTTAATTTAGGTTAAAATTTGAGAATTATTAACATGTATTTTTAAAATTTGTGGATAATAATATTTTTTTATAAAAAATATTCAAAAACTAAATTAGAACTATCTTTGTCCAATTAGAACTGAAGACTCGAATATTTATCTCGTCTTGCCCAAAATTTCAGAATAAGATGGGACGAAAATTTTGGCATTATAATTCGGGATCGGTAATGAAAATATGGGAGAATCGAAATTTTAAGACGATATAAAGAATTCCCAAATCCATGAATTGGCTCGAATCCTGAGCACCCCTAGTTACAGGTGTTGGAATATATGCTCTCTAGACTAGTTTATCTGATGTAATTATCGAATTTATTCTCAAAATTTGTTTGTGAATTTACATTTTATCTGTGCACGATTTTCGTTTGGAAATTAATCATTGTATTTAAGTAAGTGATCTATGTGACTGGTGGTCTTTCACAGTAAGGTATGAATCACGGGTTACTTAACACATAAATGTTTGTTCTTAACCGATTGATGAGAATGAGAATCTTATCATGTTTAAATTATTATGTTATGAATTTCAAATGGAGAATGGCTTACCTTTAGCCAGTGAGTAGTCCACTCACTTCATAGCATAAACGTATTTTGAATACGTAAAACAGGACCTGTAATAATAGTTTTTAAAAGTATTAATATTCTACCACTACAGCGTGGACTAATATTCTACGGCTTGAGTATGCGTTGGTGATCTGACGAAGCTAGAAGTATATACTTTGATATACTGTAGTTGAGGTTCTTTCGTAGAGCTGATATATTTGTATGTTGGGTATATGCGATTAGTTAGTTAAACTAGACTTATACAAGATAGGTTCTGCGCTATATCGCATATTGTAACTGTTCAAATGATCTAATTATCTAGGGCTTTGATGAACATGACTTAGATGTTTACTTTAGGGTAATTCCTTTAGAAAATAGAAGCATTTCAGGAGTCGTGGATCATTGGATTAGAAATCTAAGGATAATAGATATCTATTAGAGAGGTGTTAGTACACTCTTCCTCTTTAAATGTATGGCGATACGTAGAAGGGTATTTTAGTTATTATACCTGTAGGTCGAAAACTTTGCTAACGCAGCATTATCTTTTGGGTCAATATTTCCTTATAATAATATTAGAAAATATTTAAAATGCAAAATATAACTATTTATATAGTAGGGGTATTTTGGTCATTTTAGTAGCTAAGGCGATGTATTTTTTTGTACCCGAAATGACCCTTAAATCATGTCAGATTTGGGTTAAGGAATTGGTCTTGATAATTATGGAGTTTATTTTATTTTATTTAAGTAGTCTAATTTATTATTGGATTAGAATAAAATAAAATGTCCGAAGAGAGTATATATTTTATCTAGTTTAATTGATTAATTAATTATTCAGAGCCCAATGTCCGAATTAGAAAATTAATCTAGACATAAAACTAGATAAAATGTATGATATTTTATATTGATTTATTTGGGCTTGTTAATTATTTATTGAGCTGTTTAATGAAGCCCATAAAATAAATAATTGAGATTTATTATTTATGAGTGTTCAAACCCAATAATAAATAATTTTATCTAACCTAATGAATAAGACCAAGAGTAAAATAAAATAAAATTTAATTAATTAATAAAATAAAATAAAATAATACAAAGAAGGATAACAGAAAGTATGACTGCTTTCTGTTTTCACGCTGTTGGTCTAACTCTCTCGTTGATTGATATTAAGATCAAAAAGGGAAAAGCATTTTGGAGGTCTGGCGGGTTTTTGTCATAGAAGCAAAAACAGAGACTAAGACTTTGAAAGTATTACACAAAAGCCAAAAAACTTATCAAACCCAACTCTTCAAGTTATTATCGGTAGTGCTACTGGTACCATTTCGAAAGATCAAAAGTTTCGCGTGGATAAGACGCAGTCGACGTTTATAAAGACGTGATTCAATACATTCAAGTATTCTTGTATAGACATCTACATTAATGCGAAAAGAGCCATTCAATCACAAAAGTAAATTTTTCGTTTTGTAAACATGCTTTCAATTTGATAATTTTTGCCAGTTTAAACTTTCAATAAGATCTTTCTACATGAACATAATCAATAAATTGAAGATGTGATAAATAAATTATCATTTTCTTTAATTTAATGTTATACTCCACCGTTTCAAAATATTTGTTCATGAAAACTTTTGCATACAGATTAAGGGTATTGAAAACAATACAATAATTTAGATAAAATTCCTATTCTACCCATATTAAAAGCACTATAGCTATTGGTTAGTGAAAATTCCCAAGAAGCAAGAAGAAATAAGAGTTTTGAAAAGTTGTGTAGTTGACTTGGAATAAACAAGGGTACAATAGGAAAAAACTAATCATTAGTTCTAGAAATATGTACATGAACAAGTATTTTGAAATAAAACAAAAAAGTTTTATAAACAAGTATTTTGAAACGGAATGAGTAATTTTTAAAAATTTAGATGAAATGTATTATTTTTTCAAGAAAAAAGACCATAGTTTAAGATAATTAAAAATATTAATATAAATATCCAATTTATGCTTATACAAAGATAAAAAAGATAACACTTAATTTCTGTTATAAAATTTGGGTAGTGTTAGAATAAAATCTACATAATACACAGTAATAAAACTCTAACTATTCTTTACACAAGAATTTCTCTCTTTCTTTTCTCTCACAATTTTCTCTAATATTTCTTTCACTAATCTTTCTTTCATAAAATAATGGTTTATTACAAGTTTAGAGAATAGCTCTATTTATAGAGCTCTAATTAGTGGAATATATCATGGCATACATCATCTTTCACTAATCTTAATTAGTGGTGTCTCCACTAAATGGTGAACATCCATAAAAATCTTCTATAATAATTCACATAAATCCATAATTAGTGGAGCATCTACTAATTAATGGAGCTTCCAATAATTTTAAGATATTCATAACGCTCCCCTTTGGATGTCCATTCATTACATAAAGAATATACTTCGTTAAAACTTATTAGATAAAAACCCAGTGGGAAAAAAATCTAGTGAAAGAAAAAGAGTACACTATTCTATATGTCTGATTATTACTCTCCCTGATGAGATGATTCATTTAAATCTTTAAACCGACGCATACCGATTTTATATCTCAATTTCTCAAATGTTGTAGTCAGTAAAGTCTTCGCGAAAATATCTACGAGGTTGTCACATGACCGAATTTGTAGCACATCAGTTTTACATTTCTTTTAGAGTTCATGAGTAAAGAATAATTTTGGTGAAATATGTTTTGTCCGATCTCCTTTAATATATCCTCCTCGTAATTGAGTTATGCAAGCTGCATTGTCTTCATAAAGAGGAGTTGGAATATCTTTGATCAATAATAATTCACAACTTTCTCGGATATAATGAATCATGGATCTTAGCTATACACATTCTCGACTTACTTCATGAATGGTTATAATTTCAGCATGATTTGAAGAAGTCACTACTTGGAGATATCGAAGGGCTTGTTTGATTCTATTCCAATGTCGTCGTGTTAGTGAATAACTAAATATTGCTCATAAATTAACAGCCAGCAAAGGCAGTATCAGGTCGTGTATTATTAACAAGATACATCAATGCACCAATTGCACTGAGATATGGTACTTCAGGACCAAGGAGTTCTTCATCATTTTCTTAAGGTCAGAAAGGATCTTTATTCACATCTATGACCGGATGATCATTGGAATATTTAATGGATGTGCTTTGTCCATGTCAACTCTTTTTAGAACTTTTGCTGTATATATTGATTGATGAATAAATGTTCTACTTACCAAATGTTAAATGTGTGAACCAATGCAAAATGTTACCAACATCCTTGATGTCGAATAATCAATTGTTTCTTAGAGCTCTTCAAGAGTTCCAATAAGATTAATATTCTCAACATATATAGCTAATATCACAAATTTAGAATCAGAAAACACATGGACATACCTGGTCATTTTAAATCTCGCTTTCAATCAATATTCACTAAGATGATTGAACCATATGCGCCCAAATGGCTTCAGGCCATATAATGATTTCTGCAACTTGATAGAGTAATTTTCACGAGGATAATGTTTATATGCTTCAGGCATATGAAATCCTTCGGGGATTTTCATGTAACATCATACAAGGAAATAGTGACAACGTCTAATAGGCGCATATCTATTTTTTCATGTAATGCCAAACTGATAAGATATCGGAGTGTAATAGCATCAACAATAGAAGAATAAATTTCATTATAATCAATACCTTGTCTTTGTAAAAAACCTTAGACTACTAACCGTGCTTTATAGCGTATGGTTTCATTATTTTCATTGCACTTTCGCACAAATATCCATTTGGAGCCAACAGGTTTTACACCTTCTGGTGTTCGGATTGCAGGTCTGAAGACTTCACGTTTTGTCAGTGCATTTAACTCTGATTGAATCGCATCTTTCCATTGCAACCAATCTTTTCTATGCTGACATTCATCAACTGATATTGGTTCAGAATCATCATTATCCTGCGTAACATCAAGAGATATATTGTATGTAAATATATTATCAATAACAGTTTCTATCCGATTCTAACTTCTACCGGAAGTGGTATAATTGATAGAAATTTCAGTGTTACTTTTATCAGCTTCTGGTTCTTTGTCATCGGTTCTCTCTTGGTCTTTATCATTCTTTTCTTCAATATGATCTTCTGGATCATTTAATCCTCTTTTCTTTCGAGGATTTTTATCTTTAGAACAAAGAGGTCGGCCACGCTTCTGGCGTATTTTTAACTCAGCAGTTATATGTATAATCTTTTGTTCTGTTGGAACTTCAATTTTATAGCTGACATATGCAATTTTGTTACTCTTCTGGAGTCAACAAAAGCGTCTGGCATTTGATTTGCAATGCTTGCATGCGGATCAAGATAATTTAATGATGTTGTCCAATCAAGATCTTTCTTGTACTGTTTATGTTATCCCTCTACTTTAGGGAATAATGATTTCATAAGAGAATAATGAAAAAGAAAAGGAAATGTAAGAACATGATGACAAGTAGGAAATGCCAAGACATTTATTATAAAAATCTCATTTTTTTTTTCTCTCTTCCCGGTACCGACTTTTCCTCTTCCTCTCTTGTCTTTTCTTCTCTTCCGACCCTCTACCTACCATCTATCTATTTTTCTTCCTCACACACACACACACACACACACATATATATATATATATATATATATATGTATCGATATATATTTCAATCATCAGTCATTAGTAAACATCAAAAATAAAAATCACAAAGCAAATATGAAGACTCATAATTCATTTGAGACATGGTCAAATTTTGACTTAGTTTCTAACGCAAAAGATTTTGATGTGTTTTCCTTTCCAAACCAACCGCTTCCGCCTAATTCGAACGCAGAAGATTTTGATATGTTTTCCTTTCCAAGCCAATCGCTTCCTTCTAATTTCAGGTGAGATACATTTAAAGGCTTCTTTTTTTTTTTTTTTAGTGTGCTTGATAATGAAATTAAACTATCTTTTGGTTTGTTTTGATATAAATCAGTGAACATACTGCTTGAGACTAATTTGATTTGCCCATGCAAGAGACTGCTTTTGATGTTGTTCCTCTTAATACTATTCCTCTGAATGAGGATATACTTGTACATGATCCTTTCTACTCCTTAATAGATTTTGAACAAAACCAAAATATGATTCTAGGTTATCATATATTCAAACATGAATTTTGAATGGTATTATCTTTGCTAATATTGTTTTTTTTTCTAGGAGAAATAATGAGTGGTATTGGTAATGAAGTCGGAGTGAGGACCCATGACATGCATAATATCGAAGTTCAAGATATTCTTTCAGACGAAATTCCTATAGAGAATAAAATGATTAAGAGGCAGAGAGAGAAGAAGGGCAATAACTCCCAGACACTATCAAGAGAAACCATTTCACAGTACTTTTAGTTGCCAATCAAGAGCGCGGCCAAAGAACTGAATATTGGCATAACCCGTCTCAAGAAAAGATGTAGGGAGTTAGGAATTCGTCGATGGCCTCACAGGAAATTGATGATGAGCTTGGAGACCCTAATCCAGAATGTTCAGGTTTTCTCTCACACACACTTATAATTTGCAAGTATGAAACTATGAAAGATTTATAAGTAAATAACCGATGATATCACTTCGATTTACAGGAGATGCAAAATAAAGAAGAAGGAGGACATATGGCTGAGAAGAAGTTGAAAGAAGCCATTGAGATATTGGAATGTGAAAAGCAGTTGGTGGAAGAAAGCCCTAATACGCAATTAGAGGACCAAACACAGAAATGGAGATAAGCATGCTTCAAGGCAAAATATAATGAGAAACTTAAATATAATAAACTTAAGGGGATCATAAAATCCCAAGACTCATTTCACAATAACTTCACGGCTAATTCTGCTGCTAATCTAGATGCTGACTCAAAAGGGAAGGAAAAGGAAGAGGATGCCGAAGAAGAGGAGTTGAAGTCCATAATTGATAATTGTTTGTCTTACTCTAATGTAAATATTGAAAAAGAACAATTATAAATATTTATTTTAAATTTATCAGCTCAATTGCAAAAGAGCAACTACAAACATGTATCCTCAAGTTCGTGTGAACACTAGTGATATGAATAAAAGATGTGATGCTTATTATTAATTGAAATATCTTTTTCCCTTTCTATTTCACTTCAGGTGGCTAGTATTTCTCTGTGACAATGGAAATATCGAGTGTGTCTATGACCACAACCACAGTCACTGCCACAACTACGACTAGAACGATGGCCTCTGTTGGAGCCAACAATATTCACTTTCGGGAGTGCTATTTAGCCAGTTCATTTGGCTTCATGATTGCTCAATAATAACTCATGTTAAATCTGTACACTTTGGATACTCTTTTTCTCGATATTGTTACTGCAGGACAATATTCGAGGCATGAAAAGTGGAGAATGTCTTCTCCAATATATCTTCATCAATAACTTTTTCTCCGTATAATTTTAACTGAGATGTAATTTTTTTTATACATTGCGGAGTTCACGATTTTAAAATCTTGCAACTTCAGGTGCAATCATTCATACCGTGCAGTTGATAGTACGACCATCTTCAGGTGGTCAAAATTTTCTTTTCAGCATATAGATGTATTTTTGTATCGAGAACCCATCAGAAATATCAAGGGTTATAAATTTGAGTTTAGCCATAGAGATTAACAAATGCGTACCTGTCATTTGACTTTAATAACGACAGAGACTCGGGCTGATAACGTGTTATAAAATTTGGATAGTGTTAGAATAAAATCTACACACTACACGCTAATAAAACTTTAACTATTCTTTGCACAAGAATTTCTCTCTTTATTTTCTCTCACAATTTTCTCTAATATTTCTTTTACTAATATTTCTTTCACAAAATAATGGTGTATTACAAATTTAGAGAATAATTCTATTTATAGAGCTCTAATTAGTGGAATACATCATGGCATACATCATCTTCCACTAATCTTAATTAGTGGTGTTTCCACTAAATGGTGGATATCCATAAAAATCTTCTCTAATAATTCACATAAATCCATAATTAGTGGAGCCTCTACTAATTAATGGAACTTCTAATAATTTTAAGATATTCATAATAATTTTATCATTTTTAGGAAAGTTTTTATTGTCACAATTAAAATATTTCTTTTTCAGGTCAAGATAACGCTGACCACGTCGCCACAGACACGAAAATCTATAAATTTTTCCTTGCTGACGTGGACTACTGATAAGAACCCTGACGTATCTGATAATTGGAGACCTGATATCATCGGACGAGTCGCTCTCTAGCCTATGCCAGAAAAGTCTATCCAGCCATTCCTTGTCAGCGCATGAGCAGGATTTTCTTGTCTTTCTATTTTTTTTTTTTTTAAGTTTGATATGTTGGATTGTCGGAGTTTCGATGGTGAAGGTGTCAATCTTTGCTTTTTCATTCTTCAATTGAGTTTTCAGTGCACTTTTTGCTGCTTTACTTTTCTAACACTTCCTACCTTTTCTTCTGTTTCTTCTTGACCCAGAAAGTAAAGTTCTATGGAATTCGCTTTACATTTCTTTCTTTACTCTTTTTTGTTTTCTTGGGTTTCTTGATTATTCTCTGATTCTTGAAATTCACCAAGGAAAATGCTTAATTAGGAGCAGCTTAAGTATATATGAATAAATGCACAATGGGTTACGTTTGGAAAAGGCAAATTCCGGGGGGTTACTGGATTCATGTAATCTGAGATTTGTGTGATTCAGTTAATTCATCGATGCGTTCAATGAGTTTGCATGTTTTTGTTCTTTTACGGACTGCATTGATTTCTATTCCTTTTTATGCTCACCTGTTTTACTCCTCTCCTTATGGAAAATTAAATGCTTATCTGTCGTGTTGTAATCTCCTGTCCATAGACGTCAATGCTTATCTGTTGAAATCAATCTTTGCCTGGCTGAACAGTGTATAAAGAGGAGAGTTGAGGACTTGGAGACGATCGATTATTCTCTGTCTTGATTGCCTTTCGAGTCCGAGAAGAAAATCCAGTGGTAAATTCCCTTTCATTCATCTCTTTTTTTTTTTTTTTTTTGGTTGATGTTTGGCATTCAAATTCCTCTGAATTCTTTGATTCAATGCATTGATTTTCGAGTGTTTCTTCTTGACTGGGTTATGGTTTTTCGTCTAGTTTTTGAAGGAAAAAGATGGCGATGTCACTGGCTCAAGACCTTCTCTTCTTGATTCATCAGTTCTGTGTTGAGGAGAAACTCGAGAAAACTGCTCACATGTAAGTTTCCATTTTTTTTGCTGTTCTTTGTTTCAACTCTAGGATTCAACATGGCACCAATTTAATCATTCTGGTTTCGAATCATCGGTTAGGCTTGAGCAGGAGGCGGGCTTCTACTTTGACATGAGCTATTTTGAAGGTTTGGTGCTCGATGGCCATTGGGACAAGGCTGAGCAATATGTTTCTGGCTTCACTGGTGTCCATGACAACGACTACTCGGTCAAGATGTACTTCGCATTGAGAAAGCAAAAGTATTTTGAGGCTCTGGAAAAGTAAGTAAGCTTGCCATATTTCAATCTGTAACTGTAATAAAGAAACATTGTCAGCATAAATATATATATATATTTTTAAATGACAGGCACGACATTGGGAGGGCTTTAGAAATTCTCATGAAAGATCTGAATGTGTTTAAGTCATCAAATCTAGAGCTGTACAGAGAAATGACTGCACTGCTGACAGTGGAAGATTTTAGGTGAGAATTGAATGCATGGTACTTTATTTTGTTAATGTTCTTTTTTTTCTTTTTGGTGGTCCCTATGGTGGATGTGAGCTAAACTAACCATAACTGGAATTAGCAGGAATCATCCTTCGGTCTTCTCGCATGGGAATGTGATCTCTGGAAGAAGGCATCTCATGAATGAAATTAAGGTTATTATCGAGGCAAATCCTCAGTTTAGTCGGAAATTGGATTTTCCCCAGTTTGAGAAATCTAGATTACGACGTCTCATTAACCAGAGGTAGTCTTCCTTTCCTCTTTATATATTCCTTGTGAATTCTGATACTAGAACTGCAACGTCCTTCATTTTTGCTATCCAAGTATGTTTGGCACTGATGCAAACCAATTTGGTTAAACCTACAGCTTGAACTGGCAGCATGTTCATTGTGCAAATCCTCTGCCAGAACCATCTATCAAGACCCTCTTTGCAGATCATAGGTGCCTGAATCCATCAAAAGATCCGAACACTATGGTAATTTCTAATCTGAAAAAACTTTATGGTTTCTCTGTTGGTAGGCATTTATGTCTAAGTCCTTTTTTCTTTTCTCCTTTTCAGTCCATGCCAGCATCAGTGTCAGCATTTCCTGGCAGCATAGTGTTGGATGAATCCAGTGTTCCTGAATCTTGTGTTTCTGATACAACAACTAACCTTGGTAATTTGTCCAATACTGAATCTAATGTTTCTGCTCCTGCTGCCAATATTAGAAATTCTTCCAAAGAAGGTATATTTATTTCTGCATATATGTTTGTTATCCATCTGCATCCGGATGTTTTACTAATCTTCTTCATAACAACTGCCACTGTCTAGCTGTGACTTTGGAGGGAATCAATCAGGTGATTAACTTCATACAGTTCTTGGTCATTTTTATCTGTGCATGTGCTCCCTCTACCTTCATATTATTCTACTGTTAAATGCCATTCATCTTATTTTATTGTTACATGGTACAGATGGATTCACTCCCAAGTATTCCCAGCCAAAGACTGATTTTGAACTATAATCTTCCTCGTGGTTTCCCTAGTACTGTTGAGCGCAGTTTAGAAATGAACTCATCACCAACCAGCATGAAGTTTCATCCTTCCAAAGACACTCTTTTACTAGGTTCATTTATGAGAAAGTTTTTCATTAGAGGGACTTGTTTTCAGCTTGTTTTGGAAATCACATGTACTTCTAATGCTATTTTCAGTTGGAAACAGAAATGGAGAGATAGAGTTGTGGCACATTGGTTCTGAAGTAAAGCTGTTCTGGAATGCATTTATGATATGGAGAAGAGAGATTATCTCACCTCTGTTTTTGGTACATTAACCTTCAGTTTATGTTAGCATTAATATACATTCATCTGATTGTATCATAGTGATCCAACTCCAAATGGTATTCATATATTTTCAGAAGGATCTTGACAAAGATCCCCAAATCTCAGTTAATAGTGTCTCATGGAGCCCAGATGGTTCAGTCTTTGGTAAGTCTATAGGAAGGCAAATGTTTTTCTTTATCCACATCCTACTATTTGTTCTATTAAATTTCAAATTGTTTCAACTTATCAGGTGTTGCATACTCGAAACAAATTGTTCAATTGTATTCTTATCAAGTTACGACTAACTACACCAAGAAACTACAGGAGGTAAGTCTATTTTCTCTGCTGTCTTGCTGGAAGTCACTGAGTTTGATTTTGTTACTGATGTATGGACTTAACTGGACAGATTGACGCTCACTTGGGCAGTGTGAATGATCTTGCATTCTCTACACCAGATGACCAACTTCTTGTTGTAACTTGTGGTGATGACAAATTCATTCAGGTTGATATGCTTGTTTATATACTTCATAATCAATATTCAAGGAGAAACCGACAAATGATGATGGTTGTTTGTGCAAGGTATGGGATGCTATGACTGGCTCAAAGCAGTTCACATTTGAAGGTCATGGTGCCGCTGTATATTCACTTTGCCCTCATCGCAAGGAAGACGTCCATGTAAAGTTATACTTGATGCAGTAGAAAATTAATTTTCCAGAATGTACATTTTATCCTTTTTTTTTTGGGTGATTGATGAATTGGTTACTCATGTACTGCAGTTTCTTTTTTCTACATCAATAAATGGTGAGATAAAAGCATGGTTATTTGACAATACTGGGCCAAAAGTTCAATATGATGCACCTGGTCATTGTTGCATGAGAATGGTTTATAGTGCTGATAATCAAAGGTAAATCACTGGATCTGAATACTGCTTTTAGCCACTTTGTTAACTTGATCCAATCAATTTGAAACCTTGCTAGGCTTTTCTCATGTGGGACAAACAAAGAAGGAGAGTCGTACATGGTGGAATGGGATGACCGTGAAGGTTACATAACCAGGACCTACATTGGACTGTGCAAATCTTCTGTGGGTCTTGTGCAATTCGGAACAAGCAGAAACAGGTTCTTGGCAGCTGGTGATGAACATCTAATTAAAATTTGGGATGTCGATAATGTTGAACTTTTGGCAGTTATTGATGCTGACGGAGGCCTCCCTGTATGTGCTTTATTCAGTCAAGGAATGTTTCCTTTTCATTCTATTTTCAACTACTAATTTACTTATTGCACCCCATCCCAACCCCCCTTCATCCCCAAAAAAATTTTCAAGGCAAACCCGCACATTTGCTTCAACAAGGAAGGCACTCTTTTGGCCGTCTTTGCTGGTCATAATAAGATCAAAATCTTGGCTAATGATGACAGTCATCAGTTGCTGCAAACCTCCAGAATGGGTTCTTTAGATTTCCCTGGATATTTATCTGAATCCTTGGAAAAGGTCAGCATCTGAAATCTTTAGCTGTTTTCAGATACAAAGTATTCTCTTCTTACCCCTTTTCATGTTCTGTAGCTTGGAATCAACTCCACTCCTACTGTCAGAGTGAGAGTTGAGGATGAAAACGTAGTACTTGTGGGTGGTCCAGGAAACTATACTTAAGTTTTTGTTTCTTCACCTGTGTCATATAGTCACACATGTTTTCTTTCTCAAATATGTCACATATTTGAATAAAACCTGGTGCTCTGCTGAAGTTAACATGTACGTTGAATGGTTTAATCAGGAGACTAGTATGAAACTTCGAGTACCTTTTGTGCTGAACAAGGGGTTGGACACCCAAAAATGCTCTAAAATTATTGAAGTTTCACGTTGCCGATCCTTGATGCTACCTTCTGAATTGAAGACAAGCAAGGTATCATTTTGAATGCACTAGTTCTTCTGCAAGGAACTATAATGAGACAGGTCTAGCTATATTTTAAGTACAAAAACGCACTATCTCTTTTAGAATTTAGCCCAAAAAACTCATGAAAAAGGGGTTGCATTATTGACTTCCTTATCATGTTTCCAGATTTCTAGGTTAACATATACTTACTCAGGCAACGGCATATTGGCTTTAGGGGAAGATGGAATTCATCTTCTTTGGAGATGGTTAAATGATTCTATGACTTATGGCAGGGTACTCTCTCTCTTTCTCTCTCAGAGTGGATTTTACTTATCTCCATTTGAAGTTAGACCTAGCTAATATTCCTTTCTGGGCTAAAAAATGTTAATTAGCAGGCAACAACAAATCATGCCCCCCGACTATGGATACCAAGGAGTGGGTTCCTAATGATCAATGACATTGTCAATGATGCCTCTAAAGTGGTTTCACCTTGCCTTGCGTTATCCAAGAACGATTCTTATGTTGTATCATCATCAGGAAGGACGGTGTCTTTGTTCAATGCCATGACATTTAAGGTAATCATTAAAACTTGATGCTTCACAGACAGTTGGTTTTAACCCAGTAGAATGTGCATGCTTGTTTTCCAGTAATCCAGAGCTAGTAAGGCATTGCTGAAACCTAAAACTAAGTGCAATAAGCATGTTATCATAGTCTTTTCCTTGAGGATCATTTAATTTCATATGAATAATCTAGCTTAACCTTATCAAACATTTGGTGCATCTAACTGCAGAAATTGAGAAGTTGCATGCTGCCTACAGCTACGTGTATTGGCTTTTATCCACCAGATAACAACATAATTGCTATTGGCTTGGATGACGCAACTATCCTGGTCTACAATGTCCGCTTGGGCGAGGTATACTATCACTTCATGTAGCAGAGATCCATTAAATTTTATCAGGAGTGATACACACAAACTTCTTTTGCAGGTCACAAACAGGCTAAGGGGACACGTTAATAGGATTAGTGGGTTTGCATTCTCTAGCTCATTGAAAGTACTTGTCTCTTCTGGAGTAGATACTCAGGTCAGTTTCATATATATTATCTTCTGGATGGAGAATCAATGTCCCCGGATCTCTTGGGGGCATACTTAATAAATGATTTCTCCTTTGTTGAGCTCAAAACAATTTCACATATATGTAACTAGTGTCCGAGTCTTAGCTTCTGAATTGACAATTGATTCCATTGTTATGCTAAATTAGTGTAACTGAGTAGAGAATTTCATCAGTGGCAATCTCCTCAACATCTCTTCTTATCAGTTGCAGCCCTTTTGCAGATCATTGTGTGGGATTACAATAAGTGGGAGAAAAAGAACAGCACTTCACTTCAGATATCCAGGGACTGGATGCCATCAGAAAAAGCAGAGACACATGTTCAATTTTACCAAGATCAGAAACACTTCCTTGCTGTCCATGAGACTCAACTTGCAGTCTATGAAGCAACAAAACTAGAACGCGTGACACAGGTGTCTCTCTCTCTCACAAAAGATAGAAAGCCAATGAGTCACTGTCAATTAACATGTCCTATGGAATTCTTGTCTTGTATGGTTTCAGTGGATCATTGGAGATTTTTGCACAAGGATTTTGCATGCTGCGTTGTCAAGCGACGACCAGCTTGTATATGCCATTATGAGGAAAGGAATCCTTCTGATACTCGGTGCTTTAGATCTCAGTCCAAGATTTGAGATTGATCCGTCAGTTTACATTCCGCCTAGCCTCGGGTACTTTTTCATCTATATAATGACGATTGCATTATGTTGCTCAAATCATCAGCTTGATCATACAACCACTCCTCTTTGCTTACTGTTATAGTAGTAGTCTTTTGTGATCGAAAAATGCTCCCTTTTACCCACATTTCAGTCCCCCTTCTCCTGTAATTCTTCATCTACAAAATCACCTAAATTTTCAATCTTATTGCTGGATGCAGTAGTTATGTGCATGCACTGGTGGTCAGCGCTCATCCACAAAAGCCGCACCAAGTTGCCCTGGGACTGAGCAACGGGGCAGTCGTCATCCTTGAACCTGCCCAACCACAAGGAAAATGGGTTGTGGAGCCAACTTTCGGACCATTGGCAAATAAGCCAATTAATTTTTGAAGGACAATCTTGTTTGAATTTATAGATTACATTCCCGTATTAATATAGACTAAATTATCTCCCTTAATTTGCTCACTTGAAGTTCGAAGCTTCTTCTGGGATCTTAAAGCATCTTGCTCTGCAGTGCTTTCTAAAACTTGTGCAAAACCTTAAAAAACAAAAAGGTCCTTTTCGTTGCTTTTGGGGCAACTCCTCTTGTGACGGTACAATGTGAGCCTCGCACAAAGCATCTTAAGTGAAACGGGTTCTTACAATGATTGTTGGCAAGATCTATTTTTTTGTCAAAAAATTCTGAATCTTTGAATAACAAACTATGGTTCCCACTAGGAGTGATTGAACTTCGTCAAAGCCGCCTCAGTCAAAACAGTGCTATTTGGATGTTTGAGACCGCTGTAGGCCCATAAGAAATTGAATAGAAAAGTACAAATCGTTTGTTGCCAAGAATAGAACCAAAGAGGTTAGATATTACATCGAAAGTTCACCCGGGAACACAAAAGCTGTCCCATCGCAGCATGAATTGGGTCACCGATTATTCTTTACAATCTCAAACATCCACCCTTGCAGCAGCCGATGCATAACTTACACTGCTGTCTCTAGCTGATTTGCACTGACTTGATTGTTCATATCGCAGAAATTTGATTTTAATCTTTGTTGAGCAGTTCTTCGACATCTGGATGAATTTGAAAAGCAGAGCATTTAAAGAAAGAAATAGTAACAGACGATACAGAAATATCATTCCTCAGACATGCACACACGAACAGATGGTTACTAGCTACTACATATGTATACATTATGTTACCTATTTTATGCGCTTTTTTCATATGAAATGAAAAATGCATATACAAAGAAATTGACTGTAATAAAAGGGTGAGGACAACAACAAGAAAACAAAATGAAAGAAAACAACCAGAGGAAACAATTTTTTTCCAGATTATTGATTGACATATCTACTTGGTTATATGAAAAATTACCTATTTTATGCGCTTTTTTCATATGAAATGAAAAATGCATATACAAAGAAATTGACTGTAATAAAAGGGTGAGGACAACAATAAGAAAAGAAAATGAAAGAAAACAACCGGAGGAAACAATTTTTTTCCAGATTATTGATTACCATATCTACTTGGTTATATGAAAAATTACCTTATTAAAATAAGAAAACCTTTGGGTGCACAAGCCAAACTATTAGAAGCTAAGAGAACTCCTACTATGCATTCCAGAGAATCTGATCTGATGACCTAAGTTGAGGCATACAATTAGTTCCCATCAAATTTTATATGCAGTTGGCACCTCCTCCCAGCACCCCCCTCTGCCTTTTTCCCCTTCGTTTTTCAGGTGCAGTTGTTTGACATGTAAAAGTGTAGGTATATATTTATAAGTAAGCTTTTATCTCAGGGCCCATTTTACAATCTCCCAAAATAGATAAAAGGGTGGAGACACATACATGGAGAAAAACAGCAATTGGATGCCGTCCGCATATGGTGTTATCAGTCTCCAACAGATACTGTTTGAAAGCATCTGTATCTCCTGTCTCTATGATATCCATGCCCATCTTATCCAATGCTTCTATGGATTTGTAAATGGATCCATGTTTCTTCTCATAATGCATGTAGTTGAACCTAGCAGAAGATATTGGAGTCAATATGTAATTGCTGCATTAGTTACAAAACCACAGGTATAAGGTAAAGCAAAAGAAAAATAAGTAAACAGCATTTTGTAGAGGTGCAGTGTGCAGTGATAAGTGGTCCACAGAAAGCTGGGTTGTGTTTAGTTTTTGTACAACTTGCCATCTTGTATTTTTGTCTACAGGATTGATAAAAGAGTTTTGATTTGATTAAGCAATGCTGATAATATCAAACAAATTTATATACGAAACACTCGAGTAATTGGCAGGCCAGACTCATTTGTGGAAACCATGATCAGACGTACATACCGTGAACCCCAGTGACAAAAATCTGAAGACACAGAGAAGAAATTGCTAGGATCATCCACATATTTCGCAAGCAACTGTCCATACACGGCTTCATTTTGAGCACTAAGAGCCCCAACCAGAATTGGCACAATTTTTATCGGGTACCTGAATCAATGCCTTCAGCAAATGAGTCTTACTACAGAAGTGAAAGAGAAAAACTTGCTCCAGCAAATACTCACCCTTCAAATACCTTAGCAAGATAAGGCAGATGCATTTCCATGCTGTGTTCTGCCTCATCAACATGAAGATCCATCAATTCAAATTTCCCAGTAGCTTTCAGTTCTTCATTGACTGATTGGAAGCCAGTAAGAAATTCCTCTCAGAAAATATAGGACATTTAAATTGTGGCAAATACTAAAAAAAAAAAAAGGGTAAAGAATATTAGGAAAAGGAGAAAAAACTAGTTATTGGGATTTAGGTAGATATTTGATGAGTTTAACCAACAAATAAGAAGCTACAATCCCAGATTTCTTTATAGGTAATGGAACAAAATGAAAGAGTATAAGACCTTATCTTCTATGCTAGTAAATTCTAGAAGGAAAATTGAAAAAAGAAGACGGTTCAGTTACAAGTCTTAGGCCAAAGTCAATCCACATGGGAAAAAAATGCCTGCCCATGTAACTTGCCAGCAGAGCAAGAAAATAAGGGGAACATACTATCTCCAGTCATATGTATTGTTCATATCTGCCTAAATCTGGGATTAGTCATTTGAAAGAATTAGTCATTAACTTATTCATATCTGTAACTTCTCTTCCTCTTTCTGCACAACTCCACTCACATTAAAGTTCCTGGTAACACAACAGGGCAGACTCATGACTTCATCTGCCATTGACACAGACCAGCTAGCTACGTCTCTGTTGCAAAAAAGTGTCCTCTCCTTTCCAAGCACCAATCTATAAGCTCCTTTATGCATACATTCTTTCAAGAGTCACAAAAGCACCTAAAACAAAATAACTGTAACACAAAAAGGAAAGACTGGCTGCCAGAGTTCGCCAGAAAGGTGGAGCAGGGTTCATGTGTGACTTGGGAACGTATGGCAGCTCAATACAAAATTTCCTTAAAAACAATTTATAAAAATAATGGCAAGAGATTCACCACAAGATGCAGACATACCTTCAAGATCAATTGGTAGGTCACCTATTGGTGTCTTATAAACAGTGGCTCTTGAAAGAGCACATTTTGGGGTATAATGGTGGTGAGATGGACCAAGGAGGAACACCCGAGAACTGCAAAATAGGAAGGCCCTTGCATATTAGACAATGAGAGCACACAAGACTAAACACATTCACCCTTTAGTAAGCAGATAACTGAAAAGGCACAACACCTCATTGCATCATATCTTTACACCTAATCATGAACAAAAAGATCCAAGTATACTAGAATGAAAAAGATGAAAAAGGAAAGAGAGGAACACGGGGGGGTAACTAGCGCACATTTTTTCAGGGTCAATGTTTGCAAAAGCAAAGGCTGCTGCACGACCAGAATATGAGTAACCTGCATGGCTGGTGGGTTTCACACCACCAGCATGATCACATCAAAAGTGACATTGTCAGAAACATCATAATCAGTGATGAGGTAGAAACAATGTGAACTGATCACTTACGGTGCAATTACACCTCTTACATCCGAGGACTTAGTCAAACCAGATGCATTAAGCCACTCATCAAGCTCTTCCACTAATTTTTTAGCTGGTAAAATGCAAAAAGGATATCCAAAAGGAAAACATATCATTAGACACTGTAGTTGGTTGACTTGCTCTATGCTGGCATTGCTCTAATCTGGCATTGTTCGGAGAAATTATAGGAGTTGATGATCAGTCTAGTTGATGTAAATTGCAGTTCATACAGAGATCATCTTCAGAAAGAGAGACAAAATTTTGAAACCCCCCCCCCCCCCCCAAAAAAAAGAAAAAAGCACAGAACAAAATGAGATGGTAACAGTTTTTCCTAAGCGGTGGAAAAGTGAATCACAGCTAAATGTCTTAGAAACCAATCAAACAAATGAATCAACAAGTGAAAGCATTGAAAGCAAGCACCCTAACAAAGAGATGAAAAAAGGAAAAGAATCCAACAATTCCAACTCCAAGCAAGACTTATGCAAAAAGAGTATTATCTTTCAAAACTGCACAAGCAACAGACTTATGCAAAAAGAGTATATCTTTCGAAACTGCAAAAGCAACAAATTTTATTATCCAGCAGTATTATTCTATCAGGCGAGTCATTTTAAAAGAAAGGTCCAAACAAAAGTCTTAAATGCAAAATATAGCAAACAAAATACAACCCCACAGCAACTCAACATCTTCACTCTCAAACCAAACCCATTCCTTGCATCAGCAACCTCCAAACCACATACCCTCACAGTTACAAGTAACTGCCTCCTGAGCTCGAAACACAGTTTGCCACTTCACCTACTTAATTAGGCCCTAAATTAAGCACGATTGCTACCAAATTCCGCCTCTTTCACAACCATACCCTCGCTCCTCCACCAAATTAGGCAAGTAAAAACAGAAGGAGCATTGTTCACTACAAGAAGCTACATCAAAAGCTTAACAAAACACGATTATCACCGCCAGACTAAGTCATGACAGCAACAATTTCAAACCACGGCAATTACGATGCTCAATCAGTTAAATCTAAAGTTAAAACAGCAAAATTTGTGATGAGAGGTACTTACAATTATCGGTATACCAGGAACCAGCATGCGATGCTCTTCTGATCTTCTCCATAGTCGACATCGATGGCAAATTGCCTCAAGTGCAGAGCCGATGGCAGTCCGGCTATGATACGTATAATCAAGCTTATGTATAGGAAAACGATTAGATTCTTACGCCAAGTAGGCGGTAAAGGTGACCGGCTGCGTACCACTTTTTTCTACACTATGCTACCGTCTTTCGCGGAGGGGTTTGATCTGGCACATTTCAGGAGCATTTCACTTGGTACACCTCAGAATCTCAGCCGCTTCTCAACCACCTTCTTCCAAGCATCCTTGCATTTAATCTTTTTTTCTTAATTTTCTTGATTTATAAATTACGTATTTTAATATTATTTTAAAAACTCAACTAATAATTTATTTTTGTTTTTTTCCCTCTTTAATTTTGTGTTCGGACTTCTTTTTATCAAATTAACATAATAGTTTAGTTAGTTCTTTAACCTTATATTTGATTTACAAACAAGTAAGAAGAGGATTTTTACTTTGTGAAGGGAAGTAAATATAATTTATTTTTATTTTTATTAAAATAAGAGAAGAATAAATAATAGATATTATTTTAATTAATATATTAATTTATCTAAATTTAAACAAATTATTTTTTTAATTTACAAGAAAAATGCTTCCCCTAATAATTTTTTTCCCTTTCTACCTTTCTTCTTCAACCAAGTGACGTAAATTAACTATTTGAATTCAAATTTATATCCCCTTTTCTTTTTCTCGCTCTTTCATTAACAAGACGGAAGATATTCATTTTTTTTTTTGTTTTCTTGGTCAGGGCATGAGGATATAAATAAAAAGAGAAGCAACCCTTTTGTTTTTCCTTTCTGTTGGTATCATAAACATTGCTATGGCTGAAATAAACGGAAGATTTGCAATTGATAGTGATTTGCAGCAAATCATTCAAGGCAATTTAGTACAGCTATGAAGGCAATTCAAGTCATCTCCCTTCATTGGATAATGTAGGCAAGAAACAACATCGAGTAAATAAAAGAGAGGAAAAAAATTGAGCCACTTCGGCTGTACAAGAACAACACAAATGTTCATGGTAAGATAAAACTTGACAATTTAATATCACATAACACCAACAAACAATATGAAAATATAAACTATCCCTCCCAAGACTTCTACAAAAATCAATAGATGTATCAACTCTAACTCCATGGTATACAATTGTACAACCAAAAAACAATCATAAACTTCTCTTACTTCTCCTTGAAGTAAATTACAAAAGAATGTATGGCATGGACTGCTTTTGTATCTAATAAATCTAACTTCAAAAATCAGCACCCAAGAATGAACTATTTGTTCTTTTGCTTCCAAAATCAAACAACTAAAGAGGAGCACAAGAATCCAGAAACCTGTAACAACCAAAAACAAACAGCTTCGTGAGTGTCAGCATTAGAAGTGCAGATATATATTCCTTAGGTGAGAAGCAACTCTAATTTCTTTGCAAGGGTGAGACCAAGATATAATCAATGCGAATAAAATTGAATTAAAGAACACAAGGTTTTGAATAGAAAGGCCCTGAAACTTTCCAAACACTTCAAAGGAAATGAATCTACAGGGGACTTGCTGATGTCCTTGCCGAGACAATGTTAATGTTCAGAAGTAGTGTTGCAAGCTGGAGAAGAAATCCTAAGGCTAATTGGGAAGTTTCTAGCTTAGTTGTGGACTTCATTGAAATGTTCCTTTGATTGGCTATATGCGGTTTAAATAGTTGCAAATGTCATAACTACTATGCCCCATTGTTTTGGATGTAATAATTTATTGTTCTAATCAATATGATGTTTACTCACAAGCTACACACACAACTTCGATTTCATAATCAGATTGTAATCAAAGTTCTAGAGACAAATATCTTATATTCCTGCAAGTTATACCAAATAAAAGCAAGCATATGACATAATTTACCGCATAAGGCCCTACTGCACATTTATCAAGGAATATCAAGAATAGGATCAGGTTTTTGTCATGTCATAAAACATTGGATATTTTCTCTTTTTTTCCTTGTGGCAAGCGTCAAGAGCACAACTATCCACTCCAGATGCATACAACTCTATTCAGAAACCCACAATTCAAAGTTGCCAAAAACCAACTTCACATCTGCATGATTCTGTCATGTCATATTTTATCCAGATTATATTTATGTATTCATACTATTCCTAATCCAAAGCGAGGAGTAAATTTTGCTGTATCACTTCATCTGTGGTCTAAGAAATCATTTTATGATTTTTCCATGCTCTTGCTAGCTATAAGGATAACCTTCTAGCAACAAGTGATGATTCCCAAGTGTTTCAAGTTATTCAAGAACCCCAATTGTATTTGTCCCCTATGCTTAGCTTCTTTTTTCCTTTTCCTGTTTTTTTTTTTGCATGCACCTTTGTGTTTAACTGGTTTTCTTATTCATGTGAATATTAGTGTTACACCTTTTTTTATTTTTAACCCCTACCACTCTGTATTCTTCCCTATAACTTTATCAATTCCAAAACACAACAGAAAATTGCAGGAAGTAACTCACAGTTACAGAGAATAGTAAAATCCAATGAAGTAATGATTAATATACAATCAAGAAGTAAACAAATGAAAGAGAGAAGAAACAAATTCATGAAACTTCCAAGAAGGAAACAAAGAAAACAGTGGTTTTTGAAGTAAGTATGGAAATCCACAACCAAAATAATGAAGAACAAAAAATACAATAATGAAAAGAAGAACAAGGAAAGGGCACAGATGGTCTTTGTCCTTCATGACTGTTTTTTAAGATAGTGATAAACCAGCTTTCCTTTCCTTCTGTTGGGGAAAGAGAACAAAAGGGATTAGGAAATCACGAATACAGAAAAAGAGAAAGCTTGAATCTTTCAACATCAGAATAATTTTGCCAGCTGTATTAGTAAAAAGAGTCAGAAGGTAATTTGTTCAACAAAGCAACTTGTTAGTATGATTTTACCTATCATAGGATGCTGGCAATTGCCATTGGACAAGGAAGAAATAGTAGCACCTTCCCATCCAATCACCAACAACAAAACACAGAAACTCACACATGCTGCTCTAGCACAGACTGAAGATTAGAGGCTCGCCGATGGAAAAGAGGTTCCAGCCGGAAAGATGAGGCCACAGACTGCCAACTATTAGCATCATACATCTCATTCCATGCCTGTACGATCTCATCAACTTTAAATCCTGGAGTTGCAGCAAGAGGAAAAATTTTAGTTGCAAAATATTTGCACACACACGTCTTACAAGGAGCTCAGTGAATACTATAGTGATTAGTGACTTTACCTTCTAAAGCAGTGTCATTTGAACAGTGATTCTTCACCATCACGGCTATGTCTGTTTGAGATGCTCCTGCAAGTTCAAACTTTTCAATTGCAACCTCCAAGCATTCTTCCCAAGTTGGTAAACTCAGCTTAAATTCAACAACTGAGCGCTCATACAGCAATGTACCCCACATGAGGTATATCTGAGACCTCAAGTTCGCAGCCTGCTCTGCAGCTTCATCAGAAGATATGTCTTTAAACAATCCTTCCAACCCTAACTTCTGCAAGTCAGCTTTGTACTGCTCAGACCTAGAAAGTCCATTAAGACGCTGCTCTTCCATCTCTTCCCACATCTGCACACCTCTTTCTATGCTATCTTCTGCCCTGTTGTACAAATCCAAAACTTTTGCAGATGTCTCCCCAGTCTCTAAATCAACCTTTGTCCCAATTGCGTAATACCAGGAGAGCTTTGCTTGCTCAAATTGCTGCTGCCCAAGAGCAAGAAGGCCTTCATAGAAGTCTGGCTTAATTCTAAGAGCTTCTTCATACTTTGTTCCTGCCTTTGCATATTGTCTTTGTGCCCATTCATATGCAGATTTAATCTGTCCCAACATTGATTCTACAGAACCATCTTCAGTGAAATACACTCTCTTTCGAGCCCTTGAGATGTGAACATTTCCCCAATTAAACATGGCTAAAGCAGCCATCTCTTGGAACTTCGCAGCAGCAATTTCAAAAAGCCCTTGAGCATCTTCACTTGTAACAGTGTCTTCCATTGCTTCTGAATATAACTTCATTCCAATCTCATGAAGATCCAAGTAAGAATCACAGTCAAATCCAACATGACTCTTAAATATCCTTGCAAACTGGATAATCCAGTCCTCAACACAGGTTTGCACTTTCTCCAGTTCACTGTTTTTCTCCACATTCCCATTCTCTGCTACAATAGCTGGTTTCATGGTGCTTTGCATCCCCTCCTCAGGGCTCGTTCCATTATAAAGTGGTTCTCTGTCAGGACTTACTTCTGCAATATACAGTCTCAAAATACCCTGAGGATCACCCGATGCCTCGGCCAACCTCAGCTCCTCAGTTGTGGTGACTGTGACCAAGTCACCTTCTTGATCTCTATACTTAATAAGGACACCTTGCAGGTTTGGGAAACGATCAAGAACAATATCCCTCACCAGTCGAATATTGCAATTGACTGGTAACTGTGCCCATCTTATATCCTCCGCAAGGACTAATTTCACAGTTTTTGTGACCACTTTTTCTTCCTTAACACTTCGCTTCTCCTCCACTACCACCTTATCCTCAGCCTTCTTATCCTCCGCTTCCTCTTCTCTCTTTTCCTCAACCTCGTCAACCTTCTTCTTCTCCAACTTATTACCACTTTTCTTCTTTCTCACCTTGTCTCTCACAACTTTGTTTGGAACTGATGCAAAAGGAGGCTCAACGTTTTCGGGCAGCAAAACAATTTCCTTGTCCTGAACCCCCTTTTCCTCAATTTCCTTTTTCACAGTCTCTGCAATCTCCAATGCAGTTAGATTATTGGGTTCCATACTCAAAACACTATTAACATCCCTTAAGGCCAAATCAAGCCTGTTCAAAGCCTCATAACATCTCGCCCTCTTCAACAGAGCTTTGCTATATTTTGGAGCAACCTCGAGTGCCAAATTGCATTCATTTATTGCTCTCGGGTATTCCCCAAGACCCATTTGCATATAGCAAGCCGCCATGTTGCTGCGCAAATAAGCAACATCAATATGGTTTCTGGGGAGCAATTTGAGTGCCTTTTCATACTTCAACATAGCACCCTCGTGGTCACGTTTCTGAAACAATCTATTTCCTTCGTCCTTCAATTCATGGGACATGTTGATAAAGACAGCAGTGTCTTCATCAAATGCTTTAGAGGTACGTTCTGAAGCTTTCCCATGCTTAGCATGCCCCTCATTTGCTTTCGATCCAACATGACCTTTCTTCTTTCCTGTTGGCTTTCCCATTTCCCAAAGCCAATAAGGTAGCTCTCCAAAAGCTCAAAAACCTCTTATTTCTGTTCTTTTTAGCTGAAAATCCCACTTCAAATATTCCTTCAATAACACGTGAAAGAAACTAAAGACGCAATCTTGGAAGAAATTCCAACCTTCAAACAAATAGAAAGACAAATCAAAAACCTCAAATTTATTTAAGAACCCACCACGAGCATTCAGCTTTAGGAAAAACAGAAGCAACCCCTTTTAAGAAGAATGAAAGAACAGAAAGCTGAATTTCTTTCCCAAAAGCACAACTTTAGACGCTTTAAGCTGAGTTTTTCATTTGAAAGACAATCCTTTTTGTTCACAAATACATTATAAGGCACCCGTAATAAAAAATCAAGCCTTTTATACAACTTGAAACCATCATTTAACAAAAAGAGAAAGAGAAAGAGAGAGAAAAAAAAAAAACCATAACTGAAACTGAAACTGTTCAGATATAATGATCCTTCAAAGGAAGAGAAGGAAAAAATAGAAGAAGAAATTCTTACCTGCAAGAGATCTTCTAAAAACCCCCTCTCTGAATCAGGATTTTGTGAATAATGATCAGAGAGATTAAAAAGAAAAGAAAGCTAAAATGAAGCTTTTTCTTCTCCTTATTCCTGGGACAATAATAGGGAAATGACTAATGAAGATTGAAGATGAAGTGTGTATTATATTAAGCTTAATTATACGGGGAAGTGAAAAAGGCCAAGGGATGTTTTTGTGTAAGGAAATGGAGAATTACAGGAAAAATAATACTAGTACAAGGATAGAATATAAAAAGCAAAATATTAATTATAATTAGGGCTTTGATTATGTCAAATAATGGCTGCTTATTACACATTTATTATTGATAATGAAGGAATGGAAGAATTATCTGTCTTCTTAGGGTTTCGATTCCCTGCAACTGCTTCAGAGAGGAACGTCAACGAGGCACGTCAACGGCCTCGCTGTAGAACAGAACCTCCAGCGCCCACTCTCATTTCTGACGCGTTCTCTAAGGCTTGCCAAAGGGAAGAGCAGTTGTTGTTTTTTTTTTTTTTAATTCGAACAAGACTTTTATTATTATATCTTGTAAAATTAAATTTAAATTTAAATTATTAATTCTATATCAAAACCTTTTTTAGGTTGCTTTGGTTTTTCCTTTTATAATATTTATAGTATAATATTTTTATTTACAATTTATAATAATTAAATATAATATTCAAATGTTAAAATATGTATATATAAATTATTATAATAAAAAAATTAACTAATAGAATCTTGATACTTTTTTATTCATACAATCTGGATGGCTTTGTTTAATTACTTCTTTAAGTTAATGAATTCAAATTAAGAAATATATATTAATAAATTATATTTAATGATTTTAATTAATAAATTTCTTGAATTCATTAAATTCAACTCTATTACGTTAACTTTTTGTAATTATTTATTTAAATCTAACATTGTTATATGTCATTGCAAAAATCTTTAATACTGTCACGTGTCAGCACAATCATATTTTAAAGCTCCTTATTTATAATGTATAGTAGTAAGCTTGATCAATTTTGTATAAACTAATGTTATATCATTACTATTTTCTTAACTTTTTCTACAATTTTGTGTCATTTTATTTTAACAATTTCATGACATATGTGAGTGAAGAAATAAGAGGCGAAGGCACTCGTTTAAGGAAGTGAACGAGGAGAGTGGCCCTTTTCAACACAATCATTACGGCAGAGCGGACAGTGCATTTTACTTTTATTAGGAAAAGTTAATGTATTTACTCTTCTTCGATTTAGTTTGAGTGAAAAGAGGAAGGGAAGAAAAGGGGATAAGAGATAGAATAATTAATTTAGTTTCTTATTTTATTCCTCATTATTTATTTTATTAAAATTTTTAATGTTAAAAATGTAGTCAATGTTGTCATTATTACTTCAACTTTATTTTCTCTCCCCCACTTCCTCCAAATTGGGAGGGGAAGAAATGCTGATGTGGAGGGAGAGTGTATCCCCTCCTGATTTACTTCCCCTCCACGTCTACATCTAACCAAACGAGATAAATATCTCATTTATCTTCACATTTACTTCTCCCCCTCATTTACTCCCACAAAACTGTCCAACCAAACCAAGCCTTATGCTGAGTTTGGTTGGAGTGAAAGTGGGAAGGAAAAGAGTAGGGAAAGTAAAATAAGAAATAAATGTGTGATTTACCTAATTTGATTAAAGTGATTAGAGGAGAAGAAGTATATATGGAAGGGAATTGGATCCCTTCCACCTCAAATTTTTCTTCCTCTCCATTTTAGAGGGTTTGTGAAGTAAATGATGGTGAAAAGACCCTCTTATCTTAGGGTATTTATTTCATTACAATTCTACTATACTTTGTATTTTTTTATGAATTAGCCTTAAAGGTATAATAGTAATTCAATGATTATTTCCTCCTTATATACCTTACAACCAAACAATAAAAAGTAAATCATATTTACTTCCTTTCTACCCCAACCAAACAGGATAAAAGTAATTACATTTACTTTCCTTGATGAAAGTAGGATGTTCCACTCCCCCTCCCCCTCCCCTTCCCTCTCTCCCTTCGCGAGCCAAACTCACCCTTCCCTTTCCTCTTTCTCTTCGCGAACCAAACTCACCCCGGGACTCATCCCCTCTTTCTCTCTCCCATTTTCTTTTTTTTTTTTCTTACTAATAGTGGAGTAGTATTTATTTTTCATTGGTGGGAAGAGAAGGAAGGACACAGAATATGAGTAGGATTTTCCGGACGGCGTAAGTTGGCCTTCACCGTTCCGAACAACCCAAACGCGTAGTTGTGTTTTGTCTCATTCACGCACCCCTCCGACCATCCTTCCCCACCCCCACCGCAGATCCCCGGTTTCTCCCCTGTCGGCCAATAGGGGTTGCTCCAACCCATTTTCACCTTTTCTTTCTTTTTCCCGTCAATTTAAAAACTTGATATTTGTATAATATATTAAGCAAATTTTGTATAATTAACACAACTATTTTTAATTTTTTGTAAGATGATAGTATAAATTTTTAAGCATGTATTATGAATACCGAATATTTATAAATATCTTTTTTTTAAATTTATAACAGATTTATAGATAAAATAATATCTTATAGTGATAATTTAGTTGTTTATTTAGGTAATTTTGCCTCTCTCTTTTTTTTCTTATAATTGTTTTTGTGCAATTGAACTTTTGATTTCTATGTTTTAAGTTGTTGAAATATATGCTACTTTTAAGGCACGCGATCCAAGAAAATTTGATGCAATTGATGATAACTTGTCTAAATTGGGCATAATCTGATTAAGGGCTTCTTTGGGATGAAATAATTCTGGTGAAAAATGAGGGATGACTCAAGAGAGCTGTGAGGGGTCCGGGAGGGGTTCAGGGGTTGGGGAATATCAGAAGAATATTCATATTACTTCCGCCTGGCTTTTTGTATTTGGTAGCTACTTTTTTCTGTGGATGACCCGCCGCCACTGAGAAAAAATCAATCATTTAATATTAGACTGAGATTCTAAAAACTAATTAAATCAGAAAAGAAACTGGTTAGGCCAATTTTCTAATCTCAAGATTTTCTCTTTGCCAACTGATTTCCAAGGTTTAGCCAGAATTCAGGAAACAGTTTTGAACTACACAGCATTATGGAAACACACTGAATACAGAGGTAACAGAGCTACTATTGGTACAGTTCCAGCGGCAGGATAAGAAGCTGAAGATGCCTGCTTCGGTAGGTTGAGCAATATCTTTTTCGCGCTTCTGTAGAACTCTTACAAACTCATTGGCACTTAAACTTCCATCGCGATTTGTATCAAAAACATGGAAGATGATTTCAATCACATTATCAGTTAGAGAGATGTCACATACCTGGAAACCAACAATATACTTGGTTAGAACAGAACATAAGAAGTAAAGACTGTATACCGTCCATCCCCAGAAAAATGAGCTAAGGCTCGTAGATCACATGGTTTATCAAATCAACATTTCTGTAAAGAGAATGAATGACCACTCCAACGTAACTTGTTTTTGTAAAATGAACTTCATTTGAGAGTGAAAATAAAGGGGGCAGGGGGGAGGAGAAAAGTACTTCCGTTTCTCTTTTAAGAAAAAAAAAACTGTTAGAAAAGTAAAATTACTAAGGCAATCACCAAGCATTAGAACCATACTTGAGAAGCAGCTCGTTTGAAATCCTTTCTTGTCAAGAGACCATTCACTTTGCCAAAACTAAAAAGTGCAAGCGAGAATGGCTGCAATTTTTTCCGTAGCTCTGCAAAATTCTTAAATTCCTCTGGTGTAATGCGAATGTTACTCAAATGTGGTGTATTGTCCAAATCATCAACTCGATCAAGCAACTTGTTTAAATGCTTCAGATCAGCGGAGGCAACCATGGACAAGGCAAAATCCTTACCAGATATGGTTCCTCGTTTTTTATAGTCATAGTGAGCAAACTCCAACCTCCACATCTGGAAAGTCCATATGGGTCATTAAAACATTGGACAAGTGTGAAGACCATGATTTATGAGCAAAAGTCAACCCATTGAGTTTTTAAAATTCGTATGAAGAGAGAGGAAATATAAACATTAATCCAGCAACTATGAGTTGTCTTCAGCCTTTGCACAATCAGTTGGTCTATCCATATTAGTATCGGTAGTAAAGAAACGAAACAGAGAGAAACGGACCTCATATGAGCTAAACTTTAAATGAAAACACTCAAGAAACTACATGTAACCCATCCAGGGGTCAATTAAAAAGAAATAAAAAAACTTAGCGAAAAGATAGACAATGAATAATGGGGCAATATGTTCTCTGTTTATAATGTGAACAATCATGCAACACATCTGAGCAAACACTGACGAAAGCAGAAGCATTGGATGAACAAGACAAAAAGTGTTCCTGCTTTCACGGCTTTGCCAAATACTTGTAAATACACAAAAAAATATGGTCCTCCAGGTGTATTTTGGGATTTCAGATCCTAGATCCAGTAACTCTGAATTTCCTAAAAGAATCAAATGATGTCTATGTGTACTCGGAAATTCCCAACCATAATTTGAACTTTGCAGAATACCAGAGGCCAAGAGTGTACTCATCAGTTCACAAGAATGGATCCAGCAAAAACCAGTATTCACAGATAAATAATAAACATAATCTCGGAAGAAAGTACATATATAATATAGGACGGATAGAGAGGAAAGATGAGAGATCATGTTGATAGGCAAGAAATGTTCAAAATGTTCAAAATTATTTATGTTAGTTGTTCTTTGATCAGGATGTTTGAGAAAGGATAGGTGAAAAACATACCTCATTCTGAAGATCTCTCAGAAATTGGACAAATTTATCATGATGAAGAGACTTCTTGCCATCTTTGCCAAAGAAGTATTCCACCAGGCCTCCATTTTCTACGGAACCTCCAACACTACGCCCTGCTCGAAGTCCATCACAATGGAGAGAGCCTTGCCTATTGTGTGCTCGCATCACAGTCATTACTTTCTTGAATTCATCTATATCGATTTCTCTGTCAGCAGCAAAAAACATACAACTTGTAAGGGAGCTGGAGTAAACTTGTAGCGGATACTAATTACGAGATTCCCTTTTTTTTCATTCCAACTTTTCTGCTTTATGATTCCCCTTTTCCTTTTCCCAGTGGCAGGACATGGAATTGAATGGAATAACTCTTCTAAAAGGGATAGGCAGAGAAACAGGTGCAGCAAAGATGGTTTGAAAAGGACTAAGATGCAAGCCTGTTCTCAAATTAAGAGGAATTCAACCCATTCAACAAGCAGGGATTTCTTTTCTCGTGGGGTGTGCTTACAAGCAAACAAAGAATATATAAGAGGAGCTGGATGTCAGAAAGCTTTTAAAATTAAACCATGGTTTGGATTTTCAATTATATAAGACTATATCTAGTAAGTAATATAATTAGATCTTTCTTTGTTTTGAATTCAGTATCACTGATCTACTTTCCCAATCTTCCAATATCTTTAAGTTAGTTGTACTATGATTTACTTCTTTTATTCTTCTAGATAGTCCGCTACTCCTTTCTCAATAATATAGCTGTCATAGTGGGTCAGGTCCTAGTAAGTAAAAGAACCACAGAAATTTTATGGTGTTGAATTTCTAAGAAAAGCTTTAAAAAAATTATGTGATAAAACAAAACTAGAACCTGAATCATCAGATTCATTGAAAATATTTTTCGAAAACATAATCATGAAAAGATAATTATTGAACTTATATCCAACAAGCCTAAACACTTCTTATTTGTGCACAAGACTTTAAATAGGGCAAGTAACGAGCTCCGTGTTCGCTTTGGCAGATATACCACCTAGAAAGAAAAGAATGTTTACAGTTATACCATGCACTTCATCTGATGAAGAGTTTTTGTAAATTTGACCTGCAATCTGTTGTTGCTCCTGCCTTGGAAGAGTAGATTTCCATCCAAAGAAAGCACAGGAACAGATTTCTTTAGTAGTTTATCAAGTAACTCTATAGTTGACTATCTACTTTCTTCTATTCATTCCAAAACTTATTCTGTTTAAGTTTTGAAGAAATAAGATGAAAATAAAACCTGCAAAATACATACCCATTACAGTCGAGGTCAAACATCTTAAATGCCACTGAAAAGCTTGATTCTGGAATGCTGAGTAGTGTGACAAAGAATATATACCTGTGACATAATACAATAGTAGCAGCCTTTCAGTCTTTCACAAGGATGCAGTTTAACATGTGTAAATTGATATAAAATGAAAGAGGAAGCTGCAAAGCCGTTGGAGGGAAGCGAAAATGACATAAACGGTAAGAAGACTGAGAAAGGCTCCACATTCATTTAAGAAGGCAAACCCACTCTTTAAAGGATATGAGACCATCATTGTTTGTGTCAAAAAGCATAAAGAACTCTGAAGGGGCACATCTCAATTCACCAGGACTTCTTTCCCCTCTAAGATATCCATCCCGTACAAGATGCGATTCAGAAGGTGGAAATACAGGAACAACCGCACGCATCAAGTCTGCTGGAGTCATAAATGTTTCTCCATCTTCAGCAATGAAAGAAGAGAAGTATTCGAATACCTTGAAAGGAAACAAAACAACGTATGCAAGTGGTTAGCCTCGTCATAAGCATTGACTTTTTAAAAGCCATTTGCAGAAATGAAGGCAAAGAGAAGTTCTATGAAAAGACCATATGCAATTTGAAGAATGTGAAACATTTGTCAGCTCTCTCCCATGTGCAGTAAAATAAGAGCGGTTTCTAACCAAATTCATCCAACTGTCTCGGCAGCACTGAAATGTTTTGAAACAATTAAACAGAATCAAAGCAACCAAAGAGCAGATGTGTAAATTGAGAAGTTTGATGTACATAGAATTAGAAACATCCAGGAGATGATGAAAATTTCTTATTGTTACTGGAATGCCCCAAAAAGGAGGCAGATGAAAAAACATTCTGAATGTCCTACTGAGTGCTTGTACTTCGAGCTGCATTGCCTAACAAATGCCCAAAAAACACTTAACATATGACAATTTGTTAACCATAGTTCTCAAGTTCTGCTTGTTTGATAATAACAATTTGTTTGGGGCCAAAAACTCATGTAAATAATGCACATACTTAGTAAATGCACATATATAAACAACACTAAATGGATGGAAGGTTGAAATAGGAGCCCATCTCTATTCAGAATAGAATAAAAAGTTCCCTTTACTTGCTGTGTATGAATGCGCATGATTGCTTTTCTCTTCTGTTTGGTAATTGTGGGAAGGGGATAGGGGTTTGTAATGTAAAACACCATAATTGTAGCAGCACCTTTATGAATTACCTTTTCAGGAGGACTTCTCATTCGTATGCGTTTCTCATAATTGAAGAAGACTTTTCTCCTATATGCATCTACCAATGGAATCCAGAATATAGCAGTTTCCAGTGAATATAAATACACGAAATCCAAGTTGCAAAGCAAAACCGCGATTTTCAAAGACAGAAACTAAGAGCAAGGAAATTGATGGATCACCTCCAAACAGAAATTTGGGACGGTCTTCTTGTTGACTATGATCAACTGCGAGTGGTACCGAAGTGATAGCAGCTGCCACGGGCGGTACTGAGCTATCGGCGTATGATAAAGATGTAAAATTTGTGGAAGAAGAATAAGAGTAGAGAGCAAGAGCGACGGTGGAGCCAGTGATGATACCGGAGACCCATCTCAGAAATGGACTAGTATTAGTAGTACTATTGTTGTTTGAACAAGGCGATGGCGGTGGTGGTGCTGATAAGACACAAAGTTGGCGGATTTGGAAAGGTTGGATACTCGGTAGGCTACGACGTTGTATGATCGATCGGGACCGCCGGAGAGATGACCAGGTGGACATGGTCTAATGGAAAAAACAAAAAGTATTGCCACTGTAACTTGGGCTTCCTCGTTGTTGGGATGATGATAGCTACAGGCTAATTGGATTCAGAAATCCTATCAAGAACAGAAGAGGAAGAAGAGAAGGAAGAAAAATTTGAAGGCGTTTGAGATTAATGGTGGGCAGTGGTTTTTCATTTAGAAGTGTTTGCCCATTGTTTCCAAGATTGGAGGGAAGAAGCAGCCATTAGGATTGGACAATTAAGGGGGTTGTTTTGTGGCAAAATCATAGCGTTCTTACACCTACTGTTCCTTCTTGAGAAGGAAAGGGCGAAGGGATAAGGATTTCTTCCTGATTGTAGTGACCGTCAAAATCTGGGCGATTCTAGCATTGGCGAGTGGGTTGGGTCAGTCCTGTCGGTCCGTGCAGGCCCTGACCCAGCCTAACTCTGGCCGGTGGCTTGCAATTCTGTCCTTCAGGCCCACCAGGCCGAGCCATCGAATTCTTTTTCTCTGGCCCGACCCAACTAAGCTTGGGAACCGCCCATAGACCCGGCGAATTGGTCCGTCAAAATTTAATTAATTAATTTTTTTTAATATTCTCCTAATGACTATATTCACTTTTTATTTCAAAAACTACATAAATCATTTCAAATACTCTTCTCAAATATCCATTCTTTCTATTTTTTCTATAAAAAAATGTTAAAATATAATTTAATAGGAATATATTTTTTAAAATTTTCAAGTATTATCTTCAAAATTTAAAAGTTTATTAAATAATATTAATATATTAGGATATTATTATATTTAAATTTTAAATAATACAATACTCTTTAAGAAGTTTAAGTTTCAAAATTTTCTTTTATATAATTTTTATTTTATTAATTAATAAAATTGATAAGAGTCTAAACTAAACCTTTTACTACCAATCAATGTATTTAATAAAAAAAACCCTAAACCCTAATACATTGATAAAAAAAACAAATAAAAATAGTAAGCCTGTACTTGGAAAGAAACTATTCACAATCCAAACAAAAATTTTAATTTAAAATAATATTAATTTAAATAATTTTCGTTTCTCAAAAATTGTTATAAACTCACAACACATCATATTTGATCTTTTTCATTAATAATTAGACTCTATGTTTAATAATATTTTATTAAAATTTAACAAATTTATCTCAATTTAATCTTTATTCAAACATAACTAATGATTTTATACAATATAAATCTATTGTCATACGTGAAAAGAAATGATCAATTCTCTAATATAATACTCTCTATATTTCCTTATATCTGTCTATTTTAATCGATTTATAAATTTTAAGAAAAATAAAAAATATTCAACTAATTAATTAATACCTTCAAACAAATTATTTCTTTATTAAAGAATAATCAAATTTTAAAATTTTATGTGTTGTAAATATATTTAATTTATTTTTATTTTTTATTATAAATACATAATATTTATTATATTAAAAAAGTATTTATAAAAAATAATAATTAATATCATCTTAATTTATTAATAAAATATATAAATAAATAAAAGTAGGAAGAAATGTGGCTTTTCTAGACTTGGTTTGAACGGTAGTTTAGTTTCTTGTAGAAGTTAGCAGTAGTATTTGTCAATTGAAGTGGATAGAATAAATACACTCCAAAAAGTAGTCCCCACACCGAATGCGAAAGGTGATAAAGCAGCAACAAAGTCTGGGCGGGACCCGGAGCCGCAGCATCTACTCCTTTTTCACCAGTAATTTCCAACTGCCAAACTGCCAAAGGCCAGTTTTTATTTCGTAAACCACAACTCAGCAGCTTTCTTATTCTTATAGTAGTAGTCCACAACGTTAGTTTTGATGCTCCTCCTGTCATATCACAATTATTATCCTTTTCGTTTTAAAAGATTTATTAATAAAAATTTTTTATATATAAATATTAAAAATAATATAATAATTTAAATAAAATTTATATTTTATTTATATTAAAAATATTATAGATACTGATTACTAAAAATTCTTAAAAAAGAAGAAGAAAGAAAAGTTTTAAAAAATTTCGTGTAGTTGATTTAAAATAAATAAAAATTTAATAAAAAAAAATTAATCATTAGTTTTAAATATATATATATGAATAAATATTTTAAAATAAAATAAAAAAAATTTATAAATAAATATTTTGAAATGAAAAGTATAAAATTTTGTGTTCCTCCTTCCCCAAGGATACCAAAAAACTTTCGCAAATGAAATTATCATTATCATTCTTCTTTTTCTTTGACACTATCTTTGGCTTTTTCTTTTACACTATCTTTGGTAGAACAGACGCTAATAATCAGAAATGGAGCCCATCTATGCACGAAATGTCCCCACGGGCACAATGTGAGCAAGCTCGTAAAACTTGCTCCTGTATTTGTCTCTATCTGTCCCTTCTCACACTGGCCTCAGCATAACCTATTTTTTAAAAAATTTAAAATAATTATAATTTAAATATTTTTTATTTTAAAAACATTATTGTCTATTTATAATAATTATATTTTTTAAATCTTTTACTTTATAGTAATTAATAATTCCATCAAAAGAAGCTGAGTACCCCGTTTTGATCAAGAAGGCCAGGAGTGTTTTTATTTTATTTTTTTCCACCAGATAGTATCCTTTCGTCAATGGGGATGGACAATACTTTATACTTATTGGCCACATAAGGTGTGAGGTGTCCTCCATTCTGCTACGCTATCAAAAGTTCATTCAGTTCTAGAACTTTTTTTTTTTTTTTTAAATACTAAGTATGTGCGGCTACCCTGCCTCCAATTTGCTACCATTTTGTATTTTTAATCCTTTTTCTTCTTTTCTAGTTTGATTTCGACTTTGAACAATTCTTCTTCAAATTTTTTTTAAAAAATGTCCACACTCCTCTTTCAAGGAAAGCAAGCAAGCCTAGGGGTCCATTCTCCAATCGGTAGTTGAACCCAGCTCCAGGTGGCAGATACTATTCCTTTTTTCTTTTCCCTTAAGTTTTTTAGAAGTCCAAACTTCAGAGTCACACCAATTCCATCATTCAGTACATAAAAATTTTCAAGTCCGGGTTCCCATCCTCGAGTCCTGATTCCAACGCCGCAACTGCAACGCCATTATCAACAACAACTAGAGAAGCAAAAAACATTAGCAGCAAAGGAGGAAAAAACCAAACCAGACAAAGAATAAAATAAAATACACAAAAATATAGCGTACCTTGCACGAAGATGAACGGGAAGATGCCAAACACGACGAACGCAATCACGGCGGACGAACGGAAATCGTCAACGCGGATGAAACTCAACGGCACACACACAACGGGAAACCCACCGCTGCGCACAAACAATGAACGGAATGAACACATCATACACAACTCCACAAACCAAACACAAATCCGGCTAAAATTGATTCCTGTTTTGAAGTCCAAATTAGATTAATTTAGGTCCTTAACTTAGTTGCTTTGTGTAATTTTTAGTATACGACTTATTAGGTTTGATTGGATTTGCAAATGGTCCAAAAATGTCCTTCCATTGCAATTGCAATCAGAAGCTGCAAGCAATTCATTATGTACAAGGAGAGAATTCGCTTGGCCTCTTTCAAAATTGTTACGCCTTGGAGTTCCACTCGCCGGAGTACAGAAACACCCGCCGATTTCTGACATCACCGCCACCGTGGACCGACGATAGTAAAACGCTGAGCTGAGAAATGTTACACTAGCTAATATCAAAATCATCAGACCAACCTGTGCTGTGTAACTGTGTTGAAACGTAATGTATTTATTTTCCCCCATTTTAAGAATCCTCTGCCTTTGACATGACTGAGAGGCGGCTCGGTCTCGGCTGAAAATCGGCGCGTCGTCTAATCTGATGGGATGAAGGCCGAATTAAAGCTGCCAAAGCTCGCTTCACTAAATCACCTTCAACGGTGCCGATCCTTACCAGAGAATTCTTCATAGCTGATCTCTGAATCGTCAAATTCTTCAATGAATAGGCATTGGGATGCGAGTGCGGCTGCGGCGGAGGACTATTCTTGTGCAAACTACATCTGAACGATCCCGGATGCGTGGTCGGAGAACAGAGGCATGTTTTCTTGCAGCTAGTTTGCTTGCGAACCACCTGATGTTGATGACGACGATCTCCAGGCGAAGACATCGCCATTGGCCGTCCAGGAGAGATAGATCTATCGATCGACATCCGCACCGACGGCGTCGGAGACAAAGGAGCAAGACCGTGAAGTTTCACGCGCGTCGGTGATGCGGATCTGCGGAAGAAACCGGATGATGTGGACGAACAGAAGCTCGAACTTGTGGAGGAAGCGAACGACGACACATCGGATGTCGTCGACGAACAAAACCTCCCAGACGGCGACAGCGACCGTTGGAACGTCGAGGCTACCGGCACCACCGGCCCGCTCGATCTTCTAGAAGACGTCGGCATTATCAAATATGGAAATTTTCTGCGTATGAGGAGAGAGAAAAGAGGAGAATCTATTACTAATATTTTGTAGATTTCTTTACCAGGGCCCTAAGGCTCTTCAGTTTGGCAAACCTAGCTGATTTCGAAGCCCGCATTTATAGGAAGGAGAAAGGATGGTTGTGGCGTAAATAAATGCAAGTCGAAGGGTAGTTTGGTGAGAGGATTGGAAGACTGGTTAAAGTAGCTAGAGTTAGTTGAACTAGAGTGTAGAGGTTTGGTTAGGGTTTTGGTTTGGGGAGTTTGATCGAAGGGCTGGGAAGCAATGATGTTCACAAAACGACGGATATCAGAGCGGTTTTAAAATAATTGTGGCTGATAAATGGCATTCTGAATGTGCCACGTAGAAAGCGGCTTGAAGATGCGGCGCCACTTTGAATTCGGGAAAGTCTTCTTTTTTATTTTTTATTTTTTAAAATCTTTAATATATTCATATAAGAAATATTTTTAATAAGAACCATAAGATTTCATTTTTTGAAAGATTTGTGACATTAAAAGAAATATTACTGAGTATTTAATATTGATATTTCTTGGCAATTAATGAGATTATAAATAGCAGAATTGATAAAATTAATTTTTGACTATCTCATCAGTTTTAAAATATTTATTTATAAAATATTTTACACACAAATTAAGGATATTAAAAATAATATTATTCAATCCGTCCTCTTTTATTTGTTCATTTTAACCGATTTACAAGTTTTAAGAAAAATAATTTTTTTAATTAATTAATTAATATTTCTTATTTTACTCTCAATGAATCTTTCTCTTTATTAAGGAATAATCAAATTCTAAAGTTTTATGTGTTGTAAATATATTTAATTTATTTTTATTTCTCACTACAAATGCACAATACTCATTGTATTAAAGAGAAATAATTGTGAAAAAGTAAGAATTAATATAGTCTTGGTTTGCTAATGTGATAGATAAATTGGGACAAAATTTTTAGTTAATATGGATATATAAAAAGGGATGGAGGGAGTACAATTTAGGTAAATTTTCTATTTTACTCCTATTAAAAATATAATAGTTATTGGTTGGTAAAAATTCTCAAGAACCAAGAAGAAATAAGAGTTTTGAAAAGTTATACAATTAATTTAGAATAAATAATGATAAAATGGGAAGAAATTAATTATTATTCTAAATATATATATATATATATTTTTAAACAAAATAAAAGAAGTTTTATGAACAAGTATTTTGAAACAGATAGAGTATAATATATTTAAAAAATAAAATACAATTAAATATGGGAAATTTTAATTTTTTAAAAAGAGAAATAATTTAGGAAAAAAATTAAGTTAATTTGAAATGGAGGGAGCATAATTTTAGGAATTAGGTATTAGCAAAATTGACACATGCATTAGGAGAATAATGAGAAGATAGGATTTTAGAGGAAGACAGGTAAGGTTTGGTTAGATGGCATTGGAGATTGGAAAGGGACTTTAGCATGAGGGCTACATTATCCTCCCCATTTTTTATTTTTTTTTCTGCAGTTACAGAGAAAGAGAGTGCGGGGGATCTCACTTAGGTTTTGTAATATATCTTGTTTTTTTTCCTTCTTTTCTAAAAAAAATAATAAAAAATGCCTTGTATATTAAAATTTTGTAAGATATTAGGTTGGGATGTTGATTTTTTATTTTATTAATTTTTTTAATAGAGTGGGTGTATTACGTTGCCTGCATGAGACAGTGTTGTGTTAAAATGTTATAGTAGTAGTGGTATTTACTCGTATGGCGTCCTCTAAATTGTAGTAAACCATTTTGCAGTGGCCTTTCTTCACTGGTTAGAGACGTTTGCTTCCAGACTTTATAAATCACTGGCTTCAACCATAATTTGACTGAATCCAATTTAGTTTTATTTTAGCAAAGAAAGGAAAGAGGAGAAGAAGTGGGGATTCACCAAACTCCAATTGGATATATATATATATTTGTTGGATGGATGGGATATGGATGGCTTTGAGATGAGGCCAGTGGATTTTTTTGGTAGAGGTTTGAAGTAAGGGGTTGCTGACAAATTCATCTATCCTATCTTATTGGATAAGGCAAGCAGTATGGTATCAGAGGACTTTTTAACTTGTTATTCATTGGTAACTGATAGAAGAAGTGCCAAAAACTAGCAGTTTCCAGAGAATTCCAATGATTTTGCAATTAGAAGGAAGGGTGAAGGAGGATATGAAGTGTATATAAGGGGATGACTTGACCTTAAATGGATGGACAAGGCTGTTGATGATGATTCAGAGGACACATGGAGATGGAGAGCATCTTAGTTTAGTGATATTATAAAGATGCCCGTGTTTGTCCTAATTAGGGCCACGGCTGTCTCCTTTGGATTTTGTTACTTGAAAATTTCATTTTGCTTCTTCTTTCCTAGTCTAGATTTCTTTGGCTTTGGCTTTGGATTCCAAAGAAGAAAATGCCTCTTCAACCACTGTTCTTCTATAGGTAGGAAAGGAAAAGGGATTGAAATCAAAATTGAAATTACTGTGACATTCATTTCAGCATTTAGCCTAAAACCATATATAGTATACGGGATGCTTTTCGGGACATAACTCAATAGGTACGTGATCGAAGTATTATTGCGACGCTCAAATTTTTATGGCCAAATGAGAGTGCAAATCTTATATTTAATATAAATTTAATGTAATAATATTTAAAAATAATTTTAATTAGCTGCTTACTAAGATATTCCTCGCGATTTACGCTGATTCTAGCCTTTAAATGGCATATGGGAGTAGCACTTGTAGGCTCAGAGCAGAGTAGTCCATGTCGCCATGTGCCTTCTTGACATCTATGATGAGTATGTTGACAGCCAGTTGCGGCCAACTGGTACTAATAAGTTTTTCACGTTCGGTCAGAGAAGGTTTTTTCCGTCTCTGGCAAAATTAATCGGTACTCCTGGTGGGTTCCCCGGACCTTACGTAACAGCAACATATTATGGAAGAGTTTTTTTTCAATTCAAATTAAAATTTTTATTTTTTAAAAATTATTATATATTTACAACACAATATATTATATTTTTTATTAATAATTAAATTTTATATTTAATAATATTTTATTAAATTTTAACAAATTTATCTCAATCAAATACAATTAATGTTTGTTGACAAAGTTAACAAGTGGGGTTCATTCTTTAACCCATTCTAAAACCACAAGCACGGCTTTCCTTTTCTTTTTTTTTCCGTCATTTTATTTCAATACTATACGGTATGACCATTTCACAAATGGTGACAATTTTGACTTAGAAAAATGTGAAGAGACCGGACCACATTCAAAAAGTCTAAAGTCTAAAGCTAAAATGATGTGCTGAGGCAAGAGATGAAGTTTGTAGAAACGTGTAGGTCCTTTGTTTGATCAATCTAAATTCAATATTAAGCCATGGCTGCAAACGTAGAAAGAAAAGAACACAAACATTTTTTTTTCTTTCTAATAACATCTTATTATGCGTGTCTTTTGTAATAGAATATTGAAAAAAAATGTAAATTACAGTGCAATATCAACAATTAAACTCATAACCTTATAAACAAATTACTAATTATCAAGAATCAAATTTGTGACCTTATAAAGAAACTATTATATATAAACTCGTCTTTTGTCATCGTATTATATACCCGAAAGCAAGAAGACAATTTGTTGTGGATGTGTTACATTGTGCTTGGGGGTTGAGGGCCAAATTCACTTCATTTTAATTTTCAAAGCCGAAATAATATTGAGTTTTCCGACCTCAAATTAATGTAATTCCGAGAAGAACGGCGCGAATAAGGCATAGCACTACTTTGGCGACTCCAACATCCCATTATTAGTAAAGAAGAATAATACAGGCTGTGTTACTTAACAAAATATTCTCGTTATTGCAACACAAGTTTGTCCCTCTGACCCTCCCATCATTACTGCTGAGTTGCTTTAAACATAAGAAGAAAGGTACGCATCATAACAATACAATTTTCCACTGGGAATTCATCTAAAATATGCTCTTTGTCTCCTCGGCTAGCTGTCACCAAACTAACAGGGAGAATTTGAACAAGAAGAGAACTTCCCAAATGGGAGGACCCTTCAATAGTTATTCTTGTACACACTACACAGCAATGCATGACATGAACATAAAATTTGCCATTTCCAAAATGGCTTTCCATCTCTCTCATAATTCAATACAACATCATTGATATGATCAAATGGGGCTGTTCTGTAGAATCTCAGCTGGAAGTTGATTTCAGTCCTCCATCGATAAAGCAACAAACGCTCTACAAAAGTGGAAAGTTATCTACATAACTTCAAAACCAAGATCCGTGCAAAAGCAATCACATCAACCAACTACATATATATTCTCTAGTTAGGCTTGTCCCCTTCATAATCAGTATGTCCAGGCATATGTGCTTTAGTGTAAACACGGTGCCGCCTCTCTCTTCCGTATAGGACCCAGAACAACAGAGACATCAAGACGGCTACAGCAACCATCACCAGCCCAACATATACCCACTTAGTGTACCGCTGTAGACCGGGACAATATATTCGATTTATGTTACTGAAGGTTTGCCTCACAAAGGAGCAATCTTGAAGACTAACCAAGTATGGGCCAAAATGATACAACCCAAAGCTCACATTCACACCAGCAGCCATTTGTCTATAGAAATCAGGAGTCAGCCGTCCCGTTGTTAGACAAATGCCATTTGGCGAAACTTGACAGACATAATTATTCCACACCTGTACAACGCATTCAATTTGGTCAGGCTTTCCATGTTTTTACATAACAAATTACTCCAGAGTATGGATTATAACTCATTTCAGACAAGCTAGATCAGGGGGTTTGGATTACCTGGGTAGCATTATTCAAATCCACTTCACCAGTGGTACAGGTCCGATCCGATAAATCAGGATGAAACGGACTGCAGAGGAGTGGAAGCAGTGGACCAGATTGATTGTAATAAAAAGGCACAAAGTTGGGGGAGAAATTGATGTTAGAGACATTGGTGATGACTTGATTAACCACATCAACCAGTTGAGCAGTTACTTCTTTGGTTTTGGTCAAGGTCTCTTGTGCAGTGGCATTGTCCACGCAAGGCAGAATATCATCCAAAGATGTATGAGCAGTAGGATTTTGGACCCATTGATCCATTGATACACAGGCGTCCACAGTTACACTGCATTGCCAGAAGCATCACAACAGATTATCGGTAAAAAAATGATTAGAAACCAAATGTTTTCCACAAAGGAACAAAACTTCCTAGGTAAATCTAGCACTGAAACAAAACTTCAAAGGGACAAAATAGAGAATTGTCCTTTTCAAAACTTCCCAGATCACAGGCTGTTTTTATTGATTAAAGATGCAATTTTGGCCCATGAATGAATCCTTATTTTAAACTCAATAATGACAGTCCAGATTTGTTCCAGCATTCCCTCGACATTATCGATTCAATACCATTCGACAACTCCCAACTTGATGTCAGCTAAAAGCACCAAGTTACACCTAATGTCATGAAATTGTAAGCGACAGATAATTACCATCTATGAAATCATATCTAAGGTAACTGAACAATTGAAAGCTGTAACTGCAAAAGGAAGAATATCTTCATTTGATAAGAAAAATCTAACTAATGGCTCTGTAGCCAAGAGAGAAGGGCAGCCACAGGCCAAAGGGTTTAACCCCTAGTAGAACTCACTTGTGGAGAAGAAGAAATATGCCACATAATATAAAGGTTCCAGCCACGAGAATCCATCCAGTGACGACCAAACTGTAGTGGTAAAAGAGTAGAAAAACTCACTCAGAATTAGTTGCCAGCTTATTAAAGCAAGCTAGCTGCAAAGATATTATTGTCCAAAGAAAAGATATGCAAAAGTAATTATCTCACTTACATGTAAACGAGTACTTGCAAGCCAAAGATTGAAAATACTGAAAACAAGGGGAATTGTAACAACAAATCGAAGAAAATTAAAACCAAAAAGAGAAAGAGAACCAAAAGCACATAAGGTACAATAATAATTAGGGAAATGAATAGTCTTACCAAATCCAAGAAATGTCATGAAAAGCATGACCGCAGACAATATGATAAGAGCCAACCTCCTGCATGAGTATTGAAGTATTCACATGTTGATATTAAAGGCTTATAGAATCGTCGAAGATAAAGACAAATTCTTGATTACTTACACAGCATCTATGAGATCTTTTATGTCCTTTGCATTGCTTAATGCTTTATCTGAAAGGGTGTTAGCAGAAGAATTTATCTTTGTTTGGACTGCATCAATGTCAGTTTGAACATTTGCAGGCAACAAAACCTGAGCAACCTTAATCTCCTTGGCAGCAGCAAGATATCCCGAGACATTCCTAAGATTCTCAGCAGTGGTATTAGCCTGATCTACAACATATTTCAAAGTATCCGTTGTACTGTTGTAAAACTTCCCCTGGCCAACATACAAAATGACGCATCCTACACTGAAAATGCAAAATTACATATAAGTTTGCAAATAAAAAATCATTGTGAACTGACATGTTCAATTAAAATTGACGAAACACAGAAAAAAGAATATTGCAATTGACTCTGTTAAAGCAAAAGAGTCGGTTCAGGGAGAGAGAGAGAGGGAGAGGGAATGACTTATACATTGCCACGACTGTGAAGAGTATAAGCAAGATCAGAGAGAGTGCATAAGCTACTCGAGAATATCCATATGGCTCCCTCCGACAGCAGCAGAAGTAGAAAAACATGATCAACAGGCATAGACCAAACACCACGAACCAGATCCCCGCAACGAGGAAAAAAGGAACAGCAGTATAAGCCACTGACTGCACACAAAAACAAATAGAGGCATATGCATCCATCCTTATAACCATAGTCAGAGGAAATACTCAACCATATTCAGATCAAAAGCAAGAACCTTTGAGCATGCAAAGTTTAACTAAAAGAAACCAACATCATTTGATGTTTATAAAACCCCTTAAACATAGACCTTTGTTTGCTATACAGCAATATTACCTAAAAAGAAATATATTAGATGATCAGCATGTACTTAACTACTTATGACTGCAAAGCACTACAAGGCAATAATCTGGGAACCGGGGTACCCTGGCAAGGGCATTTCACCCCCGATGGGCACCGGAAATGTCTCTCAAAGAATATTGAGGATCCTAGTTACACATCCTTGTCATAAATATAGGAGTATAGGATATCACTGTGTACTTGCATTACAACTCTTTTGAGAAAAGTTTGTTTGAATTGCCAAAGATATTGAATTATGGGGGAAAAAATGTGGGGGAAACGGAAATTATTTAGATTGATTTTTTTTTTAATTGAATTGAAGTTTGTAATTGAGAAGAATTTCTATCCAATTCCACCCATTACCGAAGTCGCTCTAATTAATTCTGCAGAATCAGCACATTTAACTACATAACCTGCATGGTTAAAGTAGATAATTTTTTGGCATATGCATCCTTATAACCACTTTGATTTAGTAAAGCTTTTAGGTATAGCATCTAAATCCTCACAATAGGCAATGTAGCTTTGACCAAGAAGATAATTTATGGCTTTTGGGCATATCATGTTTACTTCTCAACTGTGTAGAAGCTCTTTCACGCAATGACCATTGAACAACCAAAAAGGCAATAGCACGACTCATCACTTCATATCCAGTAACTTAAAGTAACTTGCTCAATCCAGCAGTGCATCAAAAGACAATCCATGGCAGTCCTGGAAATTTGCACTGATGTACATTATTTACAGAATTTTTAAGTTTTCATTTAGAGATCCTACATCGGAGTCAGAGCACATTAATTTCCGTATCAGAATCTAAAAGATACCTCTTATAGTTAGTGTAAATTCTTAAATATGGTGTACATTCCGCCAAACAAAACTGCAGTTGCATCCTCTTCCTAGTGAGAATCTGTATCATTCTTGTTACTTTCTGACCTTATCCATCATACAACCACAGGCTTCTCAAAATGTATAATTGTAAGTGATGTCAGATGACCCATAATCCAGATAAAGCATCAATCTCTTACTACTCAGCCAATCCTCATGCTTACCGGGTTAGTTTTTACCTACTTAGTAAAAGAAACACAGCTATAGAAATTTTTTCTCAAATCACATGGAATGGAAACAGGATATTCCAAATTATCTTCATAACCAGTCTTTAACCAAGCATTTCGTCTAAACATTGCCTAAGCAAGGAAAATCAAAGCTTTTAAAGCTCCCCTCTAGATTTATGCGCGTGTCAACAGGGGACTAATAAGGACGAAAAGGCAAGAGTATAAAACTACAAGTTACAGATAGTGGATAAAATTCCATATAATGAGCTTCTAAGCTCATTTTTAATTTTCGAAGATGTTTCTTTTTTCTCGGGTCCACAACCAAGAGCTTAGATAGGCTAACGAAAAGTCACACGGCTAAACTTTGGATTCCACAAAAAACATTTTACATATGTGAAACGTAACAACTAAGGTTTGATACTTACGGCCCAGTAATGTTTATTTTTAATGTTCCAGCCTCCTGTATACTTCTTGAAATTATCCAGAGGATCTTTTCTTTTAGTCCTCTTTGCAGCCAGTATGAGGGATGAGTTGAGGGGAGGCTCATCACTTGCATCGAGGGTTTCATCAAGAAATCTCTTGGTTCCCCAAGAACCCACCAGTCCATAGTTCTGATCAGCAAATGCCCCTGAAATTTTTCCAGAAAATCCTCAGCAAAGAGCTTTTCTTTTCTTTTTTCTTTTTAACAAAAAGAACAAAGACAGAATTTTTAAGCAGTACAAGAGATTTTACCTGAAGTGGAAAGCGTTTGAAATGTGGGAAAATGGGACTCCTCTTCCAAAGAAGCGGCAAAAAAGGTGGACGAGAGAAAGATGAAAATGGTTAGAAGAGAAAAAAGCAGAGACCTGAGGCATAACATTGTAAAAATGGAGCCGTGATCTGATGTTTCTTGTCCGGGATGTGTGTGTTTAATCAGTGAACTGAGCTACAAAGCAAAAGCCTTAACTTCTTTCAAGTTCTTCAAGTGCAATGAAAGATTTTTGCTTGCAGAAACTTGAGGAAGTGTACTGTGAAAGGGGAATTGTCAACACTTGAAGAAATGCACTCTCATGGTCGCACTCGTCAGGTAGTACTTTTGTCTGAGTAAAAATCGTGGTTTACAGGTGTTATGCAGGAGCGGGACTCTGGAATATGAGAGATGCAATTTCTTTTTCTTTTTTTTTCAATGGATAAAAAGGCAGCAGAGAACGGAGGGCATTCTTACGGAAGAAATAAAAGAAAAATATATATATTGAATATTGATAAATGATAATTGAGGACTGGGATATGTGGGTCCGGTAGTATTTTTGGTTTACAAATATACCCTTGTTGGATTTATTATGCTTCTAATTGCAATTATGATGTGAGAAGGAATATGTTATAAAGTCTAATGATATACTCTTTCCTTACTTTTTTTTGTTTATCCATTTTAATCGATTCATAAGTTTTAAAAAAAATAATTTTTTTAGTTAATTAATTAACATTTTCTATTTTACTTTTAAAAAATCTCTTTCTTTATTAAAGAATAATTAAATTCTAAAATTTTATGTGTGTTAAGCATATTTAATTTATTTTTATTTTTTATTACAAGTGCATAATACTTATTATATTAAAAATAGATATATGTAAAAAAATAATAATTAATACCGTCTTAATTTGTTAATATGACAGATAGATTGAGATAAATATTTTAATTAAAATAAACAGATAAAAAAACGGAGGGAATAATATTTTTAAAGATTGAATGAAAGATATTTTGTGAATAATAAATTAATAGTAATGAAGTAGAATCTTGACTGCTCCCACTTTATCCTCTAGTGGGATATGAAGTTTGTTTGATTAATGATTAGGTTCCATGAAACAAGTGTTCTAAATTCAATTTAAATGATAATTATTTAGCTCAAGTAATGAAGTAGGTTATTAATGATTATTAAAAATTACTGTTAAATAAATATTATACTAAAATAAGGGTATAAGTAGATAAGAATTAATTTGCGATGAGTTTTGTAAAAAAATTATTTCTTGTGTCTTTTTTTATCTGTCCATTTTGATTAATATTTTTGTTACAATTTATCTGTCCGATTAACAAATCAAGACTATACTAATTGCTATTTTTGTACAAATATCTTTTTTTAATACAACGAGTACTTCTGTACTTGTAGTGAAAAAATAAAAAAAATTAAATACGCTTACAACATATAAAGTTTTAGAATTTGATTACTCCTTAATAAAGAGGGAGATTATTTGAGGGTAAAATAGAAATATTAATTAATTAACTAAAAATTTTTATTTTTTTAAATTTATGAATCGATTAAAATTGACAGATAAAAAAAAATAAAGGAAGTATTAAATATGTGATGTTAAATGAGTTATTAAGGGAGAATGTGATATGTTATAAGTAAGTAGTAGTTATCAAAAAATCAAAATTATATAAAATAATAATATATTTAATTTAAAATAAAATTAAAAAATTTGTATTCACGGGATGTTAGCTTACTTTTGTGAACGATAAGTTGGCCAATGTGGGAAAGCATCTTCCAAACGTGTAAATTTGTGCTCCAATAAAGCAAAAGGACAAGACAACCAACTAGCGCATGCATACCCCTCCCCCAGCCCCCCACCCCACTCAATAGAGAGAGGGGTGTGGGAAGACTTTGTTGGATTGCAAATTTGATCTTTGTCATTAATTGGTTTCATAAGTCATTTTCCTTGAATTTAATTCAACTGTGTTATTATATTTTCAAATTGATCAGAAACAATTGATTAGAAAACTAATATTACTTGGCCCTTTTCATCAAGGATGACATGTGGATGCTATGGCTTTAAAAACAGGTTATTAAAGGATTACAAGATTTGAATATAAATTAGGTAGACTGTTGGTTGGCATTTCTTTTTTAAATTAAATCCTTCCATTCTGTATAATATATTTATGTAATTGTAGCACGAAATAAATGTATGACGTGTATCAATAATTGATTATTTATTATTAAAAAATGGAAACAGAGTAGCAGTAACATAGGCCTAGGAGGAGGGACAAGAAGTTGAATTTGTGGTGAAACGCAAGAAAAGTTGGATCCAAAGTCATTGTTTGTGTCCCAAAATATCTTCTTTCAAACGGCTCGCTCATGTTGTCCTATGATCTTTTTTTGTTGGTTGTCTGATGTCTGGTTACCACAACCATTGATTTCTTTTAACTATAGCGTCTGAAGCGTTTCGGCCTCTTCTAGTTTGGAAATATGAACGTTAAGTTAACGTTTGCCTCACGAGAGGAGACCCTCTTTGTAAAAGCACGTATCGAATGAAATTCGTTTTCTTATACTAATTAATCTCTCACATTTATTATCTGATTTTAGAGCGAGACACATGATACTGTCGGCAGGAGGGGGAAGGAGAAACGAGGTTCGTGTACAGTATTTTTTGGAGTTGTGGGTCTCTGGGTCTATATTACCAAATATTTTTCCTTTTTCGTTTTGGTATTGAATCGAGAGAGGAAACTGATGATAAAATTGTCGGCGATGGAAAGCCAAGACAAGACTAATGGTTTGCGATAAAAATTGGTCCATGTGATTGATGATGCTGGGTAGAGTAGTTGTTTCCATGGATAAAGACGACCCCGTCTCGTCTCCATGCCATCGCTTCCTCCCTGCCTTCCTGTTTTTCTTTATTTATTTCAAATCAAACAAACGTATGAAAACGTTGAGATGCCCCCTCCACTGTCACATCTTTTTCTTTAATTAATTTGATACCACTTTCTCAAGTCTATTAATTATTATTCTTTTTATATTTATTAAATTTTAATTTTTAAATATTTAATTTTATATCTGTCTTTACATATACTTTATGTTATACATATATATAAATACATTAATACTTAATATTTTTTTATTAAATAAATTTTTATAAGGTGAAGTTTAGTATAACTTGTTGAATTCAACCTCGAGAGCTAATTTTGTTGCTCTGAACAATAGCAGTGACGCACGCATGCATCTAATAATATGTTACAAGATGTATATAATACTTTTTTAAAATATATAACATATATTTTACATGATCTAATTATTTAACACATGCACTTATAATAATTAAATCCATATAAGAATTTTCTTATAGAGTTTTTGTTTTCTCCTAACAAAAGGTGCTGTGATGGCCAGTGGACCGATGATGGGGATGGAGGAAAAGATTATCGTCTCTGAATCTTCTGTATTGCGCCACAATCAAAGGAAAGATGAATTGCTTTCAATTCTCAGAGTCTACGTAGAAGGTCTAGGGTTGGACCATATTTTCATGTTTCTCGCTTTTTATTTGGTCCAATTAACTTTAACGAAAATAAAAGATTAAAATTTATAAGAATTATATTTTCTGATTTGAATTGATATAAAATATTTTCAAATGCGATATTAAAAGATAAAAGACCGCTCGTCATCGAATACATTATTTGCTGATGAAGTTTACAAGGCAGATGAGTTATACATCATGAAACAAAGAAATATTATCTCTTACCATCATTTTTCTTGTGGTAAGGTTTGTCATTTGAAGCCTTGAGATTTAGAAGGGAGAGAGTTGTCCGCACAACTAGCGTGGATAAAGTTCTATGGACACAAAAAAAAGGACCTTCTCTATAGGCTTCGAAATTAAAAAATAATTCATCTTCCTTTTAATGGTGGTGGTGCGATGGAAAAGATTTGAAGGAGATAATATTTCCTTCTTTAGATAAATGGAGAAAGGTGATGTGGCGGAGCCAACGTTAAAAGTAATTTATATACATAACACGACAATTTATATTATACATAAATCAATTATTAGAGAGTTGTATTATATAAAATAGATGACTTGGTGCAGTAGTTGAATTTCGTTAGGTTGTAGACCGGTGATTTAAAAAAAAGTAATAAAATAATTTATTTTATTTAATTAAAAAGTAAAAATGGGCGGAAAAGAACTCCCTTCTACATGGGTCTCGATTCTTGAAGGGTGATTCGTAGCCTTTAATGATAGTAAGATTGAAACATGGACACTCAGAGTTATCGGGAAAAAAACAAAATAAAGCAACGTCAGATCCTGTGGTGGGCCTACTAACGTAAGAGAATTGGGGACCTAAGCTTCCTCGAGCATTTTTGACGATCTTTTGTGGGCTTTCATTCCGTTCCCACGTATGACTTGACCAAGTGCCCAAAGAACCAAAATGTTCTTCGTCGTCGAGTCTGCCACAGCCTTTGGGTAAAAGCAATTTTCAAATGTATTTATTTATTCATTGTGAACAAAAAAAAAAAAAAAAGAAAAAAAAGAAAAAAGAGGTATTTCTTTACTTTTACATAACATGCTTACTAGTCATTTATTTTTTTAAAAAATAAAATTAAGAAAAATGTCCTTCCAAAAATTATGCCAGATGAGTTTTAAAATGACAGAGAAATATTCTTTATGTGAACAATACATACTAAATTACTAATAAATATATTATCTGTATATGAAAATTTTATTTAGAATTTGTTAATTTTATAAGTTATCAAACAAATAATTTCATAAATTCGTGATGAGGATATGAAAATTTTCTTTAATCAAATATTACAATTAGTTGTAGTTTTGTGTTCAAGAAGTATATAATTATTTTTATTTTTCAAAAAATAAAATTTATACTTTCAATTTATATTGTACAATGTCATCATCCTCACTAATTATTAAGAATTTGAGAATTTTTTTATTGTCATTTTTTAACTCTTAAGTGTTATGTTTTTAATCAGTAAACACGATTAATATTGATTGCATATAAGATATGAAATTCTAAATATTTAATCTAAGACAAAGAGAAATTTTAATTTAAAAATAAATAATGTAAAAATTGAGGTGAAGAAAAAAAAAATCATATAGAACTTTTTTTTTTTTTTTAAGTTACGAGGGGGAAAAAATGGAAAAGAAAAAAGGAAAGAAATGGAAAAGGGAGTATATAATGAGCAGATTTGGGTCCACCAGCCCGAATTATGAAGGGACAGGGGCGGAGGGGGGGGGGGATAGAAATAAAAACATCAGCAGATTGACACCCATTACTGCTGCTTTGCTCGTTAGAGTTTCCACCCCAGACGCTCTCTGGAGATCAAACCCTCTCCCAAAGGTTGTTGATTTTTCCTTATTTACTCATTCTTGCATGTATATAGCTTTTCAAGTGAATCTTTAATTGTTTCTTGATCGATAGACACGTTTGTCTTTGCTAGATTTCTAGGGTTATTCTTATGCTTTCTTGCCCAGAAAACCGTTTTAAATATTGAAATGATGATTGTTGGCTTTGGACTTTGATTATTTAATGCACATCAAGATTGAAATTTTTAGTTGTATGCAGTTGTTGACGGGGTTTTGGGGGTTTTTTGGTTATGCAAATTAGAGACAACAGTGGTCAAAGGCTGAGGTTTTAGGCTTCGGATGTATTTTATTTACTGGAGATTGTATTTTGTCAGTCGGGGAGGTTGATGCCAGAGGAATCTGCAGGATGTTGGGTTGTATAATTGGGATAAAGAAGCAGCCAAGTGTTTTGATAAATTAGAAAAGGAACAGGAAAGTGGACTAAGGAATTAATGGGATTGAGATTTTTCTTTGGCAAGAACTAAAGTTTTCATCTTTGAAACCCTACATTGCTCTTTTTCAGGCTACGTTCTATATTCCTGCAGGTTCCAAGAGTGATGGGTTGTGTGAGAGATAGTTTAATATTTTGATTATATAAAACCTGGCTTTTGTTTTGCTTTGGCAGGTTTAGTGTTGCTGAAATAAACCAATCATAAAAAAAGCTCTCGAAGTAGTGGAATAACATATTTATTTTAAAGTTTTGATAATCAAAAACAACTTTGGAGAAAAACTTATGGAGTTGCTTCCCGACAGCAGCTTTTTCAACCCTTTGAAAGAAAAATTTGAGAGAAGGAAGTGGATGTGAATACCTCTTGCATCATTTTGTTACAGCTTAGTTTTGGCAAATGAGTATGGGCCAGCACTTTCCCTTTTGTGACAATGGTGCAACTTGAAGTTGTTAGGTATTGCAAACTGTTTTTAGCTTTCTTGAGGTGAGAGCAAGCAGAGTATAATGGTGCTGCTATAGTGGGTCATAGTGAATGGCTAAGTAAGACCGGACAAGGTTGTTCTAGTTGGGTTCATTAGTTTTGAACTGGGGAACAAGCTTGATATTTGGACTATCAAGCTCATGATAAACAGTTTATTTTAGTAGCTTGTGTGATATGGCACTTCACCCTTAGATGTGAAAAATTTTTGAGTTGGGAATGAATTAGTAGGGAAGCCTTGACGATCATTCATGCCCTAGAAAGAAGAAAGAAATAAAAGGGGATAAAAGAAAAATAAGTGAGAGATGCCAGTCATGTGATCCTGACAAGTTTTTGACATAATTAGATGCCTAATGATCACTTAAGGATGAGTGACAAAACACTCTTGTGCTGATGCAATGTGTGGAGTATGTATCCAAGTTTATGCCTAGAACTTGGATTCCTCTATGTGTGCATAAAAGACAATTGAATGATTGAGATTTTATTTTCCTAGGAATCAAACTCCTTTCTTTGTGAAAGTGCCGGAATTTCAAGGGCCATCTCGACTTGAGTTCTCACTGCAACGGTATTATAGAAATATACAAAAGGGGAGCCTCAAGTGCTGTTTCTTCTTCTGTGCTAAATCATGGGTGTGAAGTGCCTATTTTCCACAATGGGGATAGCTTATGTTCTTAAGATAAGACAAATTTCTTCTTGGCACCATTAGAGGCTTTTTTCTCCTTTGTGTTAGCTTCACAACACTGTTCAGAAGGTGATCTTCGTTCTCCTTTTTGTTAGCTTCACAACTCCATATTGAAAAAAGCACCATAGAAATTAAAACAATTCTTCATCTTTAAATCTTTGACAAGAAAAAGTTTTTGGAGAATCATTTCCTTTGGTAGTTTCTAAAATTTCCTTCTCACTTGTGGCTAAATGCATAACCAGAACAGCTTTAACTTAAATCAAGGTGGCACTAACTTAAATAGTCCTAAACTTTATATACCAAATGCTGGATGATTTTGTTGCACATTTACGTCCTGGTTTTCCTTTAGCTGTAAAAGAAGGGAGCATATTGGTACTTGCTGATGTTAAAGTTTATGCACCTGTGATTTGTACTTATTTTGTGGATGGTGAAGTTTTACAATCCTGGGCACTTGCTGCAATTCATTCTTTCAATGTAAATGATCCTATACAGAGCATAGATATTTACGTCCATTGACAAGAAATCATATCGTATTAATCCTTTAGATCAGATGTGGTGATATCTTAGCCTCCCTTTCTACTTCCTTTTTAATTTGCAGTCCTTATGTCAGTGTAATTGATGACCATGATCCCTGTATCTTTGCCCTGTGTGAGGAATCCTATACTACTGTTATTATTGATTTATATATTGACGTATTTTATATATTATCATTTATTAGTGGCTTGACTATTATAAAACTTTTTTTTTGGGGGGGGGGGGTTTAACTGTATCTTTTGCTTCTAAGTTTAGGAATCAGTAAGTGGCAAAGGAAATGGAGAGTAATGGAGGTGAGAACTCAATGATACCTGGCAAAGCTGACGCGACTTGTTCGGAGACCACAGTTGAGATAAAGATAAAGACATTGGATTCCCAAATATATACATTGCGGGTGGATAAATGTGTCAGTGCCTGGCTTTCTCCTTGTTCTTCCTATGGATGATCTGCTGTTATGGATAATATGTTGCCCATGTTACCATCTTTTATGACTAATTTTTGTTTTTTGGTTGCAGTTTTACTTAAGATTTCATCTTTCATTTATTTGATGCATCTTTTTGTTAGGGTCTTTCAAGGAATGGGAGGGGTCAATGTCTCAACATTTCGTTTCAACATAGTTTTTGTGTTTTCAAGTGTCCTTAGGAATCTCCCATTTTGTTGTGACAGGTGCCTGTCCCTGCATTGAAGGAACAGATTGCTTCAGTTACTGGTGTGCTTTCAGAACAGCAGCGCCTCATATGCCGTGGAAGAGTTTTGAAGGATGATCAGCTCCTTTCAGCTTACCGTATCCCTTTTCTCGTGAAGTTATTAGTCATTAGCTTGCTATTTCTCACTTTAAGCCTAATGGTTTTCTTGATGTGTTCTCGGCTCTTTCTTGTTGGCATTGTTTGCCTTCAAGAAGAATATGGGTTTTGCTTTTTCTAAAATTTTCTTCTGCTGGGTAAAGTAACTTGAGTATAATGACATAGATATTGCTGTTTTTGGATTAATTTAAACAATTTTTCCTCTCAGTTGTCTTGGGGGCTCTCCCATTTCCCAGATTCTAAGTGAAGCACCAAGGAGAAATAACACATGGAGAGAAATTTAAGTGTTCTATTGCAGGAAGGGTAGAATTGAAGGATGATTGGTAAAAACTGAACACTGCAAGACAATTATGCAAGATAAGAACAAGGGGTGAATCTGTATTTCTTACCTTTTGGGTCTGGAGACATCAAATATCATTGTCGATTTTTCATTATAGTAACAGAGATTGTCTTCTTGGCTGGAAGTTTGTGGTTTTGGTGTTTCAAGGGTTGCAAAGGCTTTTTCAACTAGAGGAGCTAATTAACATATTGCTCATATTGCAGATGCATATCTGTATTTTTTTGATAGTGTCCCGCAACTGGTTTACAGGAGGTGTAGTGTAGCTTATGGTTTATTCTTGTTGACTCAACATTCTGCAATGCTAGTAGTATTCTATGTACCAATTAAACTATTCTTCATATATTCTAATTCGTAAGTGTTGATTTTGTTGTTATTGCTTGTGCCATTACTGCTACTTTTATTCTACAGCAAGTGCTTGTGGTACATCATTTGTATTCTGGGATTTAATTTATTTTATGTGGCAAGCATAGTTCCTTAATAGACTCTTGACTAGACGTGGAAGATGGACATACTTTGCACCTAGTGGTGAGACAACCAGTTGCCCCATCGTCAGAGAGCTCTCCAGATGCTGGTAAGCAGTGCAATAGAACTAAATGATAAGCTCACTCTCAACTATCTTCTCTACCATGGTATGTAAGCTAACGGAAATGTGATTAAGAATCTTTCGCTTTATCTTCAGAAGATTTTGAAGGAGCTTTAGTTTGAGCATTATGATAGATTGGGAGTTTTTCATTTTATCCCTTGTATATGTACACCAACGGTTAAAACTTTTAACAGGAATTTTGGTGATCGTTAAGTGTTGGAGTTAAAATTTAGTTGGTTAAGAACCCCTGTCTCCATTCATTAATTGCCCTTCTACCTTATTGTCAATTACATGGCAAGATTACTTTTATCATTTAACTTTCAGATGTAAGCACTGGTGTCGTTTTAGATTCTGACGAACAATGAGAGTTGAAGAATTAATGTGGAATTATTATCTGTTCTTTTGGTCTTTGAAATTATACTCAATTAGCTTTAGAGAATAACTGGCTGAATGTAACTTGATATAAAAAAGAAAAAACGAAAAAACTAGGGCAGTGAAAGTAAAGGAACATCGTTATGTTCTTGAAATATTTGTGCCCTCATAACCTGGAGTTTTGAGCAAAGCCTGCCAGTCATAAAAGAGAGTCAAGTGAATAGAAGATGTGAGAATTACATCCATGATGTCAGAGCATGCCAATTATAAAATGTCCTAGAACTCAATTACTTGTGTAGGAATAACTTATTCTCTATTTCCATATATATATATATATATGTTTTTGGTGAGGGGGTGGGGGGGGGGGGTTAATTCTTCTTGTTTCTCTTTATATTCCATCCCTTAAATGTCCTCCCATGAGTTTTGGCTTCAGCTGCTTGTGCTTATTATGTGTGTTTGTCTATGTTCTTTTTCTTTTGTTTATTGGTTCCGTATTCTGTTGTTAGTTTAAATTTTGACAGCTAAGTTTTGATTAAAGCTCCAATGTTTTGCAGCTACTGATCCTACATCCACTAGTGGTCGTAGCCATCGCGGTCCTGGTGTTCTAGTTGGGAGCTTTAATATCTCTGAGCAAGATGGGGCTGTTCTTGATCTGAGTCGTGTGTGTGTTATTCACTTATAAAAAGATCCTTTTTTTAAAAAAATGCATCTTAAGTACAATATGATATCTTTTAATACTGATCTCAATACAACTTCCTCCCCCATCTCCTCCCTTTTTCTTATATATAGTTTTACCTTCCATGTTCTAGGTTGTCTCAGCGGTACTGGGTTCTATTGGATTACCCAGTGTTGGAAGTGGTGGTGAGGGGATTGATCTTAATGTAAGTTCTTGAGAATTTAGCTTAATCAATGTCGTAGATATCTATGTGCTCACAAATTTCCAGATAATCTTTAGAATACTTGCTAATTTGACTGCTCAATGAGAATTTATCTTCTGTATCTTTTCCTGTATCAGTTATTTTCTCTGTATCTACTATCTTATATAAAACACACACACAAGCAGATGCTATATAAATATGTGAATTACCTGTATTTGTTGTATTGATAGTTTCTGCAGAAGGGTTCTTTTGAATGCATTTAATTGAGTTGAATGTATACAGCTTCAACTCCACTAAAAACATTAACCAACTGGCCTTCCTTATTTAAGTTGGCCACATGATCCTTTTCACTTATCCTGCTCTTGGAGTTATGTTATTTGGTTATGTGGATTTTGATTAGTTTTCTTTCCCAGGAGCTTCCTATGGAAAGGCTTTCAACTGTACCTGGTCTCACTGGTCTAAGAATTTCTAGTAGACAACAAGCCGGCCAGGCTGATTCAAGGAGACAATCAGCTCCTGATTCTAGTGCTTCTTCTCGTCTAACTGTTGATCCTGCAGAGTCTCTGCAGCCACCTGTAAGCTTCATATATATATATATATATATATATATATATATTGGTTCTTTCCTAGAAAAGAATAACTATAGTTTGCTAAGGGTGTAAGTGGAGAGCAACTGGATTGAGATGAGTTTGTGGGAATATAATAAAAGATTGGGGTTAGGTGGGGCCCAAAGTGGGCCAACGAGAGAGAATATGATGTGTTGTGAGTATATAATAGTTTTTGGAAAATAAAAATATATAAAATAATAATTTTTTAAATTAAAGTGATTTTGGATTGGGATAAAAATTGTGGCCAGTTACACCCTAAATATGTTCTCCTGATTCTGAAAATGTTTCCTTTAATATCAGCATCTTGAAAGATATTCAGCAAGAGTAAAACTAATGGATTACTGCCATATCACCTTTTCTTTCTTCACGTCACCATATGTCCATTGTACTGATTTTGGAACAAAGAGAGGTGGATCAACATAGGATTTCCTCTTTATTGGAGTGGACAATGTTTCTCGGTTCATCCCATCTTTTGTTAGCTAGGCTTGGATTTGTTTGAGGAGTGCTTTCCTCTGCTTTGGCGTATGCCCTTATTATATTTCCAGTCTACTTACTGTGCCAATGGAGAATTATTCAAGTTTCTTTTTCCTTGCAGGTTATTCCTGATTCTTTAGCAACTTTGTCCCAGAATTTAAGTCGTTTGAGGCTGGAATTTATATCCATTGGTCAGGAAACATTCTCTCTTTTGGAAGCTTAGTTTTATATTTTGTCCAAGTTTCTCTAAAATATTTGCTTCTCTGGAGTTTGCAGCTGAAGAACTGGGTAACACAGGTCAGACTGCTGGCACTCATGAAAGGAATGGACAAAATATAGATGGAACTTTGTATTCCAATGTGCAAAGAGGTCTTCCAACACCTGCATCCTTGGCAGATGTGATGTTGGCTACAAGACAAATACTCAATGAACAAGCTGCAGAGTGTTTACTGGTATGCACTAAACTTTGAACTGTTACTGTTCCTTGCGATTTTGCGATTTCGTACATATGAGAAATAACTTAGCACATATCAATATGTTCAGAAGTCACCCTGAAATATGTTGGTATTCTGACCAGTTATGTTTGTAATATAAACACTAATTACTAAAAAATCAGTTTGAAAAACAATATTTTTTTAAAACCTTGATGGGCAGAGTCTGCTTTCAAACAGCATCCCTGAAGCACTTTGAGAAACAACTTTCCCCTTCCCCCTTTCCTAGATCTATTACATCTAAAAGTAGGTAAAGAAACACACTAGGAATATCTAATAACAGCTTTTGTCTTGAAATTATGATGAAGAGAGCTATTTTGATAAAGAACCACAACCATTTATCTTGAGATTAAAGAATTTTTAGCTTAGCTTTTCTTAAGAAAATTTCCCAGTCTTGCTTATTTGGGTATTTTCAAATTTTCATTTGTTATTTGCTAGTCAAAACTTTCCTACTTGTTGGGTATTTTCTGCACGGTTAACATTCCTGCTGAAAGATGAGAATATCATCCTTTCAAGTTAATGGCCTTCGCATCTTTTTTTCCTCAGCAACTTGCAAGACAACTGGAGGTTCAAGCAAATGTGACCGATACATCAGAGCGAATGAGAATTCAATCTAATGCTTTGAGATCAGGAATTCTTTTTCAAAACTTGGGGGCTGTGCTACTTGAGCTTTGTCGGACAACAATGACATTACGGATGGGTGAAACACCAGTGTGTACATTTGTTTTCTATCTATTAGGAGCTTTTTAGACATGAGCCCTATTTTTGCAAATATTATGTCTTCCTCCTCCATTTTTTTATTTTATTTTAAATTTTTTTTTAAAGATTGCTGCATAGAGAATTGTGTTATTTCCTCCTACTGACTGACTGACTTGCTCCAATTCTTTTTCAGGTTGATGCTATTGTAAATGCAGGACCAGCTGTTTTCTTATCATCCAATGGTCCTAATCCTATAATGGTACAGGTAGTACGCGGTCCTATAACTTTGTTGCAGAATATTCCAGTGGGTTACTAATATTTTGTGAATTTTGTAGCCACTTCCTTTTCAACCTGGAACAGGTCTTGGAGCAATATCTGGTGGAATTGTCCAACAAAGCTCTGGACTTTCCAGTGGATCTGTTGGTTCTGGCGTCTTCCCAAGAAATATTGACATCAGAATACGAACAGGTGCTTTTCCAAATCCAATCCCTTTCTAGTATTGTGAACTTCTGAATATCTTTCAGAAGCTTGTTTTTTGCAAGTTTTATGTTTTTTCTGAGGCTTTTGTGTTATCATAAAGGTCTATGGAGAAATTGCTCGAGTTGTAAATTAACTTTATTGCATGCAATTTTTTCCCCTGCTTTTTACTTATACATGCTTTTGCTTTTGCCGTGCAGTAGGTTCATTCGTGCCATCAAATGTAAGTAGGAGAGAGTCAGCTGGTGCACAGAATCCTGGTCAGACAGCTCCAACTGTTTCCAATCATGGAGATTCAGTTCAACAAGCTGCTACTGCTGCAGTAGGTTCTGGAAGTTCTGCTGGCAGAGAATCTGAAGTACGTGTTGTCCCCATTAGGACTGTCATTGCTGCAGTTCCTGCTTCTGGCAGTCGTGCATCTTCTGAGCCTTCGCGTAGTGCAATGGGTATAATATATCCAGTTCTAGCTAGAGTTCAGCATGTCAGTTCTGGAAATTTAGGTGGTACAAGAGCTCCCCAAGCATCTGATCAACATTTAGCGAATGCTGTTGACCTTGGAAGTCATTCAATTCCCGAGTCCACAGTTCAACAGGAGAACATTAACATTGGTGTCCCTGGAGTAGATGGCAGTAGCAGCGGTTCTTTTGGAGAGGTGACAGATGGTCAAGTATTTTCTGCACAGATTCACAGTCACAGTCTACTTCAGCAGCTGCTGAGGCCAATATTTCCTGGTGAGAATGTCCATGTTGAAGGTGGCGGTAGGCAGGGTATAGATTCAAACTCTGTTACGGGGAATTCTCCAGCCACGCAAAATGCTGATACTCCAGAAGCATTGGCAGCAGTAGCAGGAGCAAGTGAAGTAGGGACCTTTCTGTCCAATTTACTTCGTCAGATTCTGCCCATAATTTCTGAAAACGTAGATGCAGATTCAAATACTTCAACTGCGGATGCTCATAGCATTGACACTGCAAACAGACAAGATTCAACGCAAGATGAAGAAAATGCGAATAGAGGGACCTCTTCTCGTGAAAGGGATGACCCTCCATCGCAGTCGAGTTCAAAACGGCAAAGGAGGAACTGATTTGTGTCCAAGATTTGTGGATTTACAGATGCGAGAAGGAGACTCATTCTGAAGCCCTTGTGGTTAAGCAATAGATGGACCTTTTGTAGAAAATTTTATGGCTCTCTTTCTCTGTAGTATCATATCATATTTTGAAATCTTTTTCTATTTCACATATTACCTTTTTCTTTCTCATATCAGATGTATTATTGCCTTTGGGTGGTACTGTATTTTCAAGTGATTCAGTATTTTTATGTTGGCCTCAAAAATATTTAGTGCATCTAAATCTAAATCAATTAAAAAAAGGAAGAAAAAGCAACAACCCAATTCAATAATGATTTTCATAGCAACGGAAGAACAAGGAATAGAAAAAAGGGGACCTATGGTAGTGTGTCCTATCATTCCCAGAACGGCCAGCAAGTATATAGAAAGCTAAATTCGGCTTCTGGGAATTGAAAATTTGAAAGAGCTTAGATTTGAGCGAAACTCGTCTGTGCCAGTAGGGGTTCTTTCGCTTTAATCTTCGAAAGAGATGAATGTGAAGTTTCATAAGTAAATACATCACATTTAATTATTAGTAAAAAGTAATTATTAATCTATTTAGAAATTTGAATTAAAGAATACGAGGGATAAAGATAAATAGTGTCGTAAGAAAATGGAATAAAAATATGATATTTTATGAGTAAATGATAGTGTTTAGAAATAATAAAATATAATTTTTTGGGGGTAAATGATAGTTATTAGAAATGTTAGATCATGCATTTTTTTTTTTAAAGAAAATCGCTTTTGACTTGTTTGAACATTTAAATATTAATAGTTTTATTATTTACTCCAAGTAAATTATATTGTTAATTTTAAAATTTATAAATTTTTTATAAAATTTAAAGTCACACTTACATTTTCTAATTTTTTTTTTCAATTTAATTATACTCTTAGATTAAATTTTATAAAAGTTGATCATACTTATTAATGTTACGAAAGAATAGTTAAATGAAATTTATGAATTATATGTAATAGACGATTGATCATTAGGTTATTTTTTAATAAATAAATTTAGTATATGTATATTTTTATAATTGAAAATTAATAAAATGAATATGATTATTTAGTTTAATATTGTATTTTTAATTTTATTAAGATTAGTAGAGAAAGAAAAGTTTTAGGGATTGCTCTCAATAACAATATGTTTTTAATTTTATATATTTTAATAAAAAAGAAAACTCTTTAGAGTTTTTCAGATAATATATTTAAAAAAATAGAATATTCAGATACAACATTTAGACAATTATAAACGTAACTAATTTTTTTTAAAAAAAGACAATTAATAAATATTAAGTAATTATTTACATATTAATATTTATAATTATATGCAAGCTTTGCCTGGTCCGAATTAAATCAAACTGAGCTGGCTGATTCGGTCCGGCCTGATATGTTTCGTTAAAAAAAAGAAAAAAGAAAAAAAGAGCTAGGGTTTGAGTATATATGTATATGTAGAACAGGCTACTCGTTCATTTCACGTCATCCGCAACTGGACCTCGAGTAGGTTTCTGCCTCCAAAGAGTACCGATCAGCCTCCATTCACATTCGGTGACCAAAAGCTGCAGCCATGGCCGAACAAGTAAATCTTCCTGGCAGGCCTCTCTCCTTGTTCAATGGTTAAATAATGAGTTTGAATTTGATTGCTTTGTTTTTTGTTTTGATTTTTTTTTTTCATTCCCTGGTGGTTTAGACGGAGAAGGCTTTCTTGAAGCAGCCCAGGGTGTTCCTTTGGTATGTGTTTTGGGGATTTATCCGGCTATGTTTACTTCTATGCTGCATTTTTTTTTTTTATTGTGTGGGTACGTATTTGAAATTGCAGCTCGAAGAAATCAACGAAGGGAAAGAGACCAGGAAAGGGTGGAAATCGCTACTGGAAAAGCATTGGCTTAGGCTTTAAGACCCCTCGTGAGGCTATTGAAGGTAATTGGCGTTTTTTATGATTTTGGATTTAAGCCTTCTTGTCCTTATAAAATTTGAAGATTCAATTTTTTTTGGTTATACCGCTGTACAACTTTAGATTATGACCTATCATTACTCTTATCGTAGATTTGTTTTTGAATAGTGCGACTCTGATAATTGTTGGTATGGGTTTGTGGTTATTCTACCTAACTCATATCGTAGATTTCATATAGGTTGCATTTGTTGTGGCTGTACTTGAACATAGAGAATTGCTACTGAGCATCTTCAAAAGGTCATTCTGTGTCATTCGTGTAGTCACAAAATTTGTTACCATCAAATGGCCATTCTCTTTGTCATTCAGTTACCTCAATTACAAAATCCAATGAATTTTTTTTACTTGTTTGAGAGGCATGCTCTGAGTACATGGCTAGAAAATGGAAAATGGAAATTGTGATTTTTGAAGATGAATTACAGAAGTATGATTGATTGTATCAAAGTTTTCCAACATTTGGTAAACAGTTTTTTTTTTTTTTAAACATGAAAATTTGGGTTTTCTCCCATTATATTTGACATCAATATTGAATGGTCTGATGGTGTAGTCAGTGGTAATGGATACAAAATGTTCTTATTGTGTGCTCAGGTACGTATATGGACAAGAAATGTCCATTCACGGGTTCTGTTTCAATCAGAGGCCGTATCCTTGCTGGAACTTGCCACAGTGCTAAGATGGTAAGAACAATTGTTGTTCGCCGAAACTACATGCAATTTGTCAAGAAGTATCAGAGGTGAGGTTTTGTTCCATTTACTCTTTGTTGACATGCCATTTGTCATGTTGCAAATGCTGAAAATATGTAATTTGAAATTTTCTCTCAGATATGAGAAGAGGCATTCTAACATTCCAGCTCATATTTCTCCATGCTTCCGTGTGAAAGAGGGAGATCACGTTATCATTGGACAGTGCAGGTAAAATGCCTAGCTGTTTTCTACATTTCAATAGATTTTAGTGACATTGAGGTGTCATTGACCTGTTAGAGTATTTCCCTTTTATAGGCCCTTGTCAAAGACTGTGAGGTTCAATGTATTGAAGGTGGTTCCAGCTGGGTCCTCTGCTGGTGGCAAGAAGGCTTTTACAGGGATGTGAGGGGTGTGGTTTGGATTTGTTTTGAGGTTTCTAGAGAAATTGTGATAGACTTTTCTACTAATTCAAGACTCTTGTATTGATTTTACCTTGATGGCTTAAATTTTGCACTTGGCACGTTTATCAGCTATAGTATTTTGTTCTTTTTGGTTGCTGACATTTGAAGTCTGGAATGACTCTAGATATATATATATATATTTGCTTAAAGTGGGTGACTAGAACATTGCATTTGGGGTTGCAGAGTGGTAACTAGCATTATGAAGTCCTGAAAGTGTGTTTTGCCTCATCTCTGCATATATGAATTCTTCAGAATCTATGTAGTTTTGGCATAGGCAAATTCGAGTAAGATTTGCTGGAGCAGGATTGTGGAGTGCAAATCATGTGCCTAACCTTTATATGGTTGACTGTTTTATGGTCATTATTTGAGTTCCGTACAATATGCCTGGTTTTCTTAGTGTATAAATTTTCAGCTCAAGATAACAATCAATATCGGTCCTGATTGTATCCGTTGTGGAATGTGTGTGTAGTTTTGGAATTGCGGAAGATGGGGATGGTGTTCTGCTAATATGGCAATTCGACAATCAAGTTGGTTTAAACTTTTAAGAAGCTTTTAAATTTGCGGTGGCAACTTGATCTTTCTAGCCAATAAGGAGAGGGAATGATTGGAGGTCTCTTGGTAGATTGCAAAAGTCGTATTCCAGGAATTGACATTTGTTACAGGAAATTTCTTTAGTTTTGATTCGATAGCAGCATTGCCTTCCTAGTTCCAACCACAATTTGACCCAACCTGCTTCCTGTGTATATAAGAAATTTTCTTGAAAGGACATTAGATAAACAGACGTTAGATGTGGATGACAGCATTGGAGGTGGAGGTTCCTCTCTAAATAAAGATAAACATATTGATTGGAATTTGCACAATTGAAGATGAATTCTATTCTTCGCCTAGGATATAAGCTATGCTGCTAGCACTAGAAGGCATGGAGGATAAGATTCGTTCTGCCAAATGAACCAACTAGAGCCACGTGACATTCACAAAACTTCCAAGCAAGTACCAACACGTACATGCGATGACATTTATGATTTATGTTAATAATTGTGTGAAAATCTAAGCATCCCACCCCTCATACAATACATACCATATCAACTCAAGTCAATGGCCTTAGCTTTCATAAATTAAACATTTGGACAGTTCTCTGAGGTGCCGTGACACTCCTCATTTTCTTCAGAGAGAGAATACCTTGTTTTTTTGCTGCTAATATGGCTAGTAGCTTCGGAACCAATTCGTTAAAGCTATAAGCGTTTTGTTTCATTCAATGCTTTGAAAAAAATTTGTAAGACTTGAATTAGTTAAAATCCACTCTTTAACGACTTGAGACTTTGGAGACCTATTGCCAATAAAAACCAGCATCTAAAATATGTTTTCTTGTCATTAGGTCAAAGGGTGTGGCTGTGTAAGTTGTTCTTGTCCCTTCAGCTCTTACAAATTGGCTCCTCAAAATACTTGCTTTTCTAAGTAAATTCCAAGCATGTATAAGATTGCAAGTGCCTCAGAATACCTGGTGATCACTGGTGTGGGAATACCAGATATTAAGATTGCCAAGAAAGCATGGGTGCTCCCCGGACAATCCTGCTCCGTCTTCGATGTCTCGCCTGTGAATTACACCTTCGAAGTCCAAGCCATGAGCGCTGAAAAGTTGCCTTTCGTGCTCCCAGCAGTCTTCACCATCGGCCCTCGTGTTGATGATGAAGCCAGCCTTCTCAAGTATGCTAAGCTCATTTCTCCTCATGACAAACTCTCCCGCCATGTCAAAGAACTCGTTCAGGGCATTATTGAGGGTGAGACTCGTGTTCTTGCTGCATCAATGACCATGGAAGAGATATTCAGAGGAACTAAAGACTTCAAACAAGAGGTTTTTGAGAAAGTTCAACTGGAGCTTAATCAGTTTGGCCTGTTAATTTATAACGCCAATGTCAAACAGCTCGTCGATGTTCCTGGACACGAGTACTTCTCTTACTTGGGACAGAAAACTCAAATGGAAGCCGCAAACCAAGCAAAAGTAGATGTTGCAGAGGCAAGAATGAAGGGAGAAATAGGTGCGAAGCTTCGAGAAGGACAGACTCTCCAAAATGCTGCTAGAATTGATGCTGAGGCAAAAATTATAGCAACACAAAGGCAGGGAGAAGGGAAAAAGGAAGAAGTCAGAGTGAAGACGGAGATAAAGATTTTTGAGAACCAAAGAGAAGCAGAGGCAGCGGAGGCAAATGCTGAACTGGCAAAGAAGAAGGCTGGATGGTCCAGGGAGGGTCAGACGGCAGAGGTGGAGGCAGCAAAAGCAGTGGCTCTTCGCGATGCTGAGTTGCAGAAGGACTGAAGGAGGTAGAGAGAATGAATGCCTTGACACGAATAGAGAAGCTTAAGGCTGAGCACTTAAGCAAAGCTAGCGTTGAGTATGAGACCAGGGTATGCAATTCCTTTTTCTACTTCACTATCTTCTTCTTCTTCTTTTAGCATCCTTCTAAAGAAAACAAAAGCTCGAAAGTTAAAAAAAGTTCTGATTTTGAAGATTGAGCTTTGTGATAGCAATCTATAGAATACACAAAACCATGCAGCTGAAAAGCTCTTAGGATTTCAGTCAATTGGTGTCCTCAATCTTATATCATTAAACAACCAATTCAGCTACAAGAAGCAAACTGGGAGCTGTACAAGAAACAGAAGGAAGCAGAAGCATTTCTCTATGAGAAAACCAAGCAAGCAGAGGCTCAAAAAGCAACAGCAGAGGCAGCTTTTTACGCCCGTCAACAAACAATCGATGGAGAATTATATGCTAAGAAGAAGGAAGCAGAAGGTCTAATGGCCATGGCAGAAGCTCAGGGCATGTATTTGGGAACCCTGCTTCAAGCAGTCGGCGGTAATTATGCAGCTCTAAGGGATTACCTGATGATCAGCGGGGGGATATTCCGGGAGGTGGCTAAGATCAATGGGGAGGCAATACGAGGATTGCAGCCCACAATTAGCATTTGGACTAATGGAGAAACTGCAGGCGGTGATAATGCCATGAAAGAAATTGGTCAAGTTTATAAGATGTTGCCGCCATTGTTTAAGACGGTCCAGGAGCAAACTGGAATGCTCCCACCAGCATGGTTGGCCACCCAACCTGAGAAGCAATAACAGCATTTGCTCCGCTTTGCGTCCATGTATTTCCCTATGGGGAATTTAGTAGTACGGCCTTCTCTCTTGCTTACCTTTTTATGCTGTCAAAAAAAAAAAGAAAAAAAGAAAAACAGAAGATGTGCAGTTGTAATATTCGAGTAAATAAGGTTTTCGTAGTATTTGCACACAAGAATTTGCTTAGGAGTATTTGTGGTTTTCCCCTTCCTTGAAAAGCAAATGCATAGGACAACCGATGAACCAAGACAGTAGAAAGAAGATCCAATTGCCAAAGCCCAAACTTGTGTCCAAACGAAAACAAGGAATCCCTGGTATTGAGCATCCTTATGCATGGAATCTTCGCATTCTGGAAAAGAATGAAGAGATTGAAACACTTAGTTGGGTCCAAAAGAAGAGTCAATCCGTGCGAAGTTGTCGCTGCTTTTGTTTCATGCTGGAAACATCAAAATCTCATTCAAAGTTTCATTACGGGCTTCAAAAGCAAAGAAATGTCTCAGCTTTTAATTCATCATGTGAATATTACTACGACGATGTGGACAAAAACTCTCCCTCTCTCATCCTTTCTTTCTCTCGCCATCCTCTTCCTCAGCGAGTCTGGCCTTATTCAGCTATTTCCAAATCCAATCTGAGCTTGGAGCTTGCATTTTAGCCAATCTTTATTCATTTTTGTATCATTTTGTGTTCCCCCTTCTTGCTTTGTCCACAGACCTCCCAATCTTTTTCATTGACTTTCTTTCTCCTGCTGTACACTACCTCGACCTGCTGTGTGTTCCTCCTTTGCTTGAAGGTGGTCATTTACCTAGCATTGTGCTGGGCCCTCCCCCTTCTCAATTTTTCTAAATATATTTCAAGACAACGTTTAAAGTATTTTAATTGAGTTTTTTTAATTATTATATGTTTATTTTATTTTAAATTAAAAATATAATAATTTTCTATTATTATAAATCGTATAATTTCTTATAACTTATTTTATCTTTTATCAATGTATTATCTTATTTGTTTAAAAAAAAAACTACTAATTTCCATTTAAGAAGAATTCGTTCCATAATTATGTAGCCACACGTGATCATTTGGATTGATAGTTATTTTCGAAAGAACAAAAAGATTTTTCACCTGAAATGGAAATAATTCTTCAACTGAAAATATTTTTTTTGGGGAAAAATCTATCCAAAAATGAAAATGGAGAAGCACTCAGCATCCAGCTGGGAAGCGAACGCAGCAGGAGTCCAAAAAAAGAAAAATTTTTATATGTTATTTATAATAAAAATTATATATAATAATATTTATAAATAATATAATACAGTGAATGTATATAAAAATTTATCCACAAAAAGGGCAGCCAATGCAAACCACCTGGGCCACTTTCGCATGATTCTGTGAGGGCTCCTTCGCACGTGCTCTAACCGGTATCTTCTCCTCTTGGATACCCTCCGCCCCTTGCCTTGGCCTTATTCGATTTATCATTCCAGTCACTATCCTTCTGTACATTTTTCTCCCTCTTCATTGGTTCATCTCCTTTTTAGTTCCATGACACGCGACACACTGGATCATAAATCCTGTGGGTCCGTCTTCCGGCACTTTGCCGCCATTATGACCCTACACTGCACTCTCTGACTCTCCACTTTTCGAAGAAATCCAGCTGGAGCTCACAATCCGACGGCCCGGACATTGCCGTGAGCCCCACTACTTACCCGACTCTCCAATCAACGGCCCATAAATTTTTACACGAGTCGACGTGTCAGTGTTCGGTCACCTCTTCTCCACCACCAATATATACACACATGCTTCACTCTCTCTCTCTTCATATCCCTAGCTACTCTTTTTGTCTTAAAAAGCTTTTGTTTTTTGGTGGGGAAATAGAAAATTTTGCCTAACCAGTTTTTCAACGCTTTCTAGAGTCTGCGAACAGTGTGCTTCCTCAGTCCCCTCTCGAGCCTCTGTAACGCTCGAGGATTCCGATGATGCAGAAATGGTAGCTGCATTTTGGGTTTTGTAGTTGGTGTAATTTTGGCGTTCTTTCTTTCTTTGCTCTCTATTCTTTGGAGGTTGAATGTTTTCATAGCTGAGGAAAAATTTTCGAGATTTTTTTTTTTTTTTGGGATGGAGAAAGGCTAGGGCTTTACTGGGTTTTTGGATGCTATGGAGAACTCGTGGCAGAGGAAATGTGGTACGATGTGGCAGTCCGTGGCTCCATCGGTTGTTTCCCCAGCACAGGAGCCTCAGAATCAGGTCGAATTTTTATTCTTTTCTTCCTCTTTTCTGTTTTTGGCTTTGGGTTGTTGCATGTGTGTGGACTTATATTGGTGATTTTTTTTTTATTATATGCTAGGACTTTTAATTTGTGTTTACATGGAATTCTTAATTCATTTGGTTAGATTATTTCTCGGTTGTGTGAGCTTAGAAGTGTCATAAAATATTATTGACATGGCATTGTTTGTATTTGTGGATGTTTAGTACTGCTCTTGTGAAGCTTGGTGCTTTATGCTTTTGTTAATGTGTCTCTCTGCTGTCATTAATGTTTTTGATATGCTAAATGGCTTCTTCGTCAGCTCTTATAATTTCAGAGAAAGGGAGGAAGTGCGCATTTTTCTATAGTTTTTATGCCTGTTTCTTGGTTTACACTCTCTCCATATTATGTGTTTCATGTGTGCACATAAGGATACAGTAGACACATTCTCGTAGCTTCGTGCCCACTTTTCAGTGATAGGGCTGTAAGGGTTTGGATGAGCTTTGCTTCTTTAATTGAAAGAAACAAGAAATTTTGTTTGAATCTTTAGGTGCTTCAAGAATGATTAGGACTTGAGGTTTTCACACCACACAAAACTATGAAAAAGAAAGCAAAAGAAAAGGGCTTGATTCTACTCATCCTCCAAGACAGGCTTGCATTGAATAAATATTCTAGGTAATTGTTTGAATAGATGGTGCACCATAATACTAAATCAGCATACTTGTAGTTATCTTAGGAATGTTAGAGAGTAAGCTCTGTAACGTTTATGATCGGAAGCTCTTTGAAAAGGAAGACACTGAAATAAGCCTTCTTCAAGTTACAGGGTGCAACTCATTTATCAGCCTGAAAATATGCATTATCAAAATTTGGTTTCGAAATCGACAATCACTGGAGTGACTGGACTATGATAACAAATAAATTCTGGAGCCAGAGTCTTCTATCTAACTCATTTCTAGAGGCCTGAGATATAGATTATCTAATTACTGGCATCATAATCATGAGTGTTTTGTTTATTCCTGTTATTACTTGTGTTTATTTCACTGTGACAAAGCGAAGGCCAGCAATGGTGTATTGGCAGTGAATAAACCCACTTCTTTTCCCTTTCTTATTTTCTTTCTCTTTATGTCTTTTTGCACCACACTTTCGCTTATGTTTCTCCCTTCCTTTATAGATCCCAAATGCAGGTTATCATATCCGTTCCTGTGTTCAAGCAAAACCAACTTCGTCTGCCCTTAGAATGGCTCCGGAACCCCTGCTCTCTTGGACCTCGAGTGTGAATTCTTGTAACATGGACAATACTGAGCTTGGTAGTTCACTTTTATCTGTGCTTTCTGGCCCTCAATGCATTTTCCCGTCTGAAGTGTCAATCGCTAGCTGTAATGCCAATGGGTTTACCATAAGGAATGAAGTTTCTCTTTTAAATTCTGGCATATTGTCCCAGAATCTGAACAGCCAGAATGTAGAAGCTGGCTCTGATCTTTGTTCAGTCCTTTCTTCAAAAGCCAGGGTAGGTGCAAATCAAGGCAGCAAATCTGGTCCCAGTAATGTGCTTCAGGATGGACACATAAATCTTGAAAAATTGGAGCTGCTCAAGGCAGGTATGCATCAAAACTCCTTCAACAATGAGAGTGGAATAGTTTTTCCTTCTCTCAGAATGGGATATGATGGTTCAATTCCTTCTAATGCTTGGAAACTCCACAATAGCCATAACACTGGGGTGTTGCATAAACTGGATCCTTCTATTTCCTGCTTATCATCCACTCTAACAACTGGTTGTCCTCGTGTGTTTTGTTTGAACCTAAGTAAGTGCTGAAAGGTCAAGTTCTTTTGTCCTTTGATGATAACTTTTTGCTCACTGTCTAGCTTAGTTATAACATGCTGTTCGGTTATACTCTAAAAAAGGTGGGGATTTACTTCTCAGCAATACTGGGCTTCTTGGAGTTATCTGTTCATGCCATGGTGTTCATATGTCTATATCAAAATTCTTGGAGGTAATTGCTTTTGGTTCCCTGTCTTGTACGTACATGAGCCATTTATTGTGCATTACATCAATGCTGTTTTAAGGATGTTGTCATAACTTCAGATTGTTCAAACTCTGGCCCATTCTGCAGCATTCAGGCTTATGTAATATTAACCCTGGGGATGCTGTTCGCCTGGACAGTGGTGAGACCATAGCCCAGTGGCGAAAGGTCTATTTCCATAAATTTGGGGTAAGGGTCAATGGAGCTTCCTAAATTTCTGCACATAACCTCAGAGATGACACATGACTTTCTTTTTGTATCACAGCCTGTATGGTGCTAAACTTTTAGCAGTGAGAAAATCCGATTTTATTTTCAATGTTCTTCTTATTGCTTGAGTTTTAAACTTTAGTTATAGGAAATGGATGATGAAGCTTTGGGTGCTGATGGTAGTTTGCCGCCTTGTTCATGTAATTAATGAGGCTTTTGTTAACATTCCAAAATGTATGCTAGAGATGCGCCTTCAGTGTATTTTAGTACATTCCAGAAATCTTTCAGTTCCAAAATTATAGACTTCTTAAATTTTGGATGAGGGACCAGAGATATATTATTTCTCTTATGAATTGAATTTCAGCCCCATAAAAAAATAATATATCTACCTTTTTTGTGAACCTTACTTTTATGTTTGTTTTTGGACTTATAATTGGTTTGTTTTTGAAGCACTGAAAGGATTGGGTCCTGATGTTTCTATCATGATTTAGATTAAGATTCCAGAAGACCATTGTGGATGGGATTGGCCCGAAGGATTCTCAGTTACTGCTGGTTTAGTGAAACACTGTCCTATGGTTCCCAGTGTATCTAAACATTCTGGCCTTTGTAATCAGGATGGTTCTTTAGCTTCAGTGCAACCCATCCGCTGTTGGAATAGTACTCTATACCCAAGGAACTTTCACATGGTTCAGAACATGCATGATCAGTTTGTACATGCTGAAAGGCAAAGAAATGCTCAAGAGTGTTTGAGTAGCTCCTCAGAGAGCAATTTGCATTCTGTCACCAAAAACCAGAAGATGACATATACGTCTGATACTTCAACAATGTCAAATTTAGTTGGTGTAAAAGGACCAGATAACATTTGTCAGCCTTTATCATCTTACATTTCCAAGAGTGGAGATCCTTTTGTCTTCTGTACTAATCTGCAGAACTTGAAACCCCTTGGTAAAGATATTGATATTGGGAGAAATTCTGGTTCCCTTGTTCAGAGAGACATAGTTTCTTCAAATGTTGAGTTGAGGCTTGGGCAACCATCTCAACAGGGTCAGGGTTCAGGAAATTCAATTCGAGCAGCCATTGGATCACACATGGGAGGCTCCCATGGGCAGCCCCCAAATGCATTCTCATTGGAGCAGCATGTACCTAAGAGTATGTTGAACATTTTCTTTCTTGGACCATATATTCTTACATACGGCATACATAAACCTTTTCCATTTCTTTTACTTTACTAACTTCTCTGTTACTCTCTCTGATGATTAACTTTGTATTTTGTGATGGTGCAGGCTGTTCTGTGGCTGCAGAGGATGGAAGGCAACATGGTTACTTGGCTAATTGCCTTCCTAGTTCCAGCAGAACAGAACAAATCCAGTGGGATCATGTGAATAAAATTTGTGGTGTTTCTAATGCTGTGTCCAATGCTTTCCAGATTGAGCAATTTAAAGGTGACGCAGCTGGAAGTTCAGTAATTTCAAGGTCAGTTGCACACCTAAAATATCCACTTGAGGGAAGAATTCATTCTAAATCTGTTAATGATGTCATCAGTGGCAATCATGTTATGGTTTCAAAGGTACATTCTGAATCTCCTCCTATTGCAAGGACTGGCCAATTTAGTTTTCCTTTATTTGGAGGTGAGGCATCAGACAGAGAATTTAGCTCCAATTTGCCAGATTCTCAGAAACACGGGAACTGTGAAAAAGTGCGATATGCTATTGATAGGTTACAAGGTGCAGCTGAATTAAGTTTTGGTTCTCATTCAAAGTCAAAGGGAAGAATGTGGAGTTTTGGTGGAGGTGAAAGTGGCAGTGATCATAGAGTTTATTCAGCAGGAAAAGATGAAAGCACTGTTCTGTGCCATTTCTCTGGGGGTATGACTAATGAACCTAACAGAGGAAACTCCTTCAACTACTTTGGGCAGGCATTGTACCCAGCCCAGAAAGGACAACTCATTTCTGATGCTTCCAGATCCTTTAATTCTTTGATGGATTTTGGAAGAGTTCTGTCAACCCAGGCTGTCCCAATGGGGTTTTCTGCAACAAAATCTCTCGGTATTCCAAGTCTGACCCCATTGTCTAAGAAAGAGACTGTTGGTGGAGGACCAAATTTGAGAAATGAGAAAGTCAGAATGTCTGCAGTGCAGCATGTGTCAGAGTTTTCTAATCAAAACCATCCAAGTACTTTTAAACACATCCCAGAGCAAGACGGATTAAGGAACTTTTGTGAGAAATCACAGTTTCATATTTCTTCATCAGCGTCAGATAAACGAATAAATGAGATCAATCATACCCATATGCTGAATACTTCTGAAGTTGCAACACAATCTTTTTGCTCTGCTAATTTCTCATCCAGTGGTAAAGCAAAATTATCTTCTGTAACAGGTTAGTGAGGTATTTTTCCCCCTTAAAACTGCACTTGATTTGAAAACTTGTCTTGACAAGTATTTTGGCATGGGTTTATTAATATTATGCTCCTTTTTCCCTTGCATGGCTTTGATGGTAACCTTTGATGAATTAAACCTCTTCTGATTCAGATAAATTGTGCAACTTCTCTATGCTATCACAAGGCAGGTATTGCCATGGTAAAGATGCTGAAATCCAAAACCAGTTTGCTTCTGACATGCAGTCAACCAGGCAGCTCTTTTTAAGGTAAAGATTTGGAGACATTGTTACTTTCAAGTGAACTATGATTTTGAAGACATCCTTCTAATAACTGCCAGCATATGTCTTAGCTTGAATAAAATAACAAAGCCATAATTTATGTATAAAACCAATTAAATGAAAAGGGAACAAAAAAATGCAACTATTAGTGTTTTCTGCATATCCTGTCATGTGCCTTTTTGCCTATAGCGATTCGCTTGATGCTCTTAGATGGATGGAATTTGGAGCAGTTCGTTGCATTCTATGTCAATCTACGTTTAGAAGCAACTCTCTTTTGCCTCCTTTAATGGCTAAATACCTACTTCATAATTTATTCAGAACAAGGTGAATAATCTATCATTTTGAATAACAGTTGTTTCTCATGATCTTTAGCAGTCATATCAGTTTTATGTATTTGACTGGACACAATGTGGGTTTATCTCTATATGTGTTTCTGTGTCCACCACAAGAGAGTGAAAATAATTAATAACTGGAATAATATCACTACAATTCAATTTAAGAGTCTTCAAGGTGAAGGTTATTTAAATTTAGAAACTACATATCCTGTGCCAAGAAGCTTTTCTGAGCAACTATGAGGAAATTCTCAAGTTTGATGCAAATAATTGTTTAGTTTTATAATTTGGGCTTGCGATCTTGTCTCCAAAAAATTTTAAATTGCATGCTGAGGACAGCTTGCATGACACGGACACCTGCCTATTTCATTCAAAAGTGCCAAGTTATTGACATATAATAGGACTAATTTGTTTCACAAGTAGTATTCAATATTTTCAAGATTTCAAATGCAACTGAGGTGATGTTTTGAATTTAGATCTTATATTGGGAGCCTTACTGCTGCTCAATTCAGCATGCACTCACAAGTTTGAGCTTTGGATATTTATGCTCTGATTACTTGCTGTCCTGTTTTTATTCATCATTCATTTGTTGTTTTTATGGTTGTTGGTTTGTATGTGTCTGTTACTTTTTTGGCAGTTGCTTAACTAATTCACTGGAAGGACTGCATGCCTTGAGTTAATTATACTACCCTTGTGCCTTGTGTGTGTGTTTTATTCCCCCTCCGCCCCCCCGGGGCAATGATTGATTTCTTTTGGATATATTTCAGACTAGGTGGAACAGAAAGTGTTAATCCATCAAGTGAGGCAGGAAAATACTCTCAGGGGATGCCAGATGGATGTTTCCCTAGCAAGTATGGTTTAATTGGGCAGACCAATTCCTTGACCGAAAGAAATGACCAAAAAGGCGAAACTATCCTTGCTGAAAGTAAAGATCAAGAAGCAAATGCTGGAAACATGATGGCAACTTTGTTAGGTCCAAAGTTGGATGAAAGTTGCACTTTTGTTAAGAAGGTTAATTGTTTTGGTCATAATGAAAACATGAAGCAAAACACACAGAAGGCTGAGTGTAATTCTTTTTTATGGAGAGATGTTCCAAGGAAGGTGGTTGGGAAATGCAGTTTGGCCTGTGTTGAAACTTCTGCTGATTCATCCAATGGGAGGTGCAGAGATGAAGTTGCTGGTGAGGCAGCTCGAAAATGCTGTGATGAATCTGCTTATAATGTAGGGTCATTTAAAGACCAAGAATTGTCTAATGTTTCTTCTGGATGTTCTGCTCCTGTTGTTACTCAGGCATCCATAGAGGTTAATAAAAAAGATTCATCTACTGTTGATGCTGAGGATGCTAGGCATGCAGGAAATCCTCTAGTGGATGAAGGCTCAGGAATTGAAAGATGTTGGTCATCTGACGATGGGGTGGACAGCGAAAGAAATGCTGAGTTTTCTGGCTTTGCTTCCAACCTCAACTTGGGGCATAAAAGAACTTCTAAACCACTGCTCTGTAAACCAAATCGTAGTCTTATTGATGAGCTTAGGTTTAGAGATTCATTGAGATTAAGAAAAATGCAAAAGCAAAGTCATACTGACAACTGTAATCAGGAAAAGGATGCTTCTATGCAAAAGTCTGAGAGGGGTTCCAAAATTTGGAAGAGAAGACCAGTGAAATGGAAAAAGTTGACTTCATCATTTTCTCCCTTCACTGTGTCTGTTAGCCATAATGATAATTCAGAATGTGCTGGTGATGCTGAATTGCACCCCCAGTCGGTCAGTGATATGAAAATGCTGTCTCAATGTGGTCAAGGAAAATTTGAGGGTTGTGTCTGTGCCGTGGGACGAAATATCAAACAAAACTCTGGATTATCTTTGTCCACTGACATTTCTCAGGATGGAGATGTGTGTAGAATCCATCATGTCGAAGAGGAGAAAACTGATATAGAGATGAATTTAAATGCTAACAGGGCTTATTCTGAAACAACGGGAAGAAAACGGTTGAGGCTAAGTGGTGCCACTCAGACTCTGAGGCAGATTCATGTGAACAGGTCTGATTTTGTTGATTCGGATGTAACTGCTAAAGAAACTCCAGTAAATTGCAATATGGCTTGTAGTCAGCCAGGGAATATTTCTCAAAGGCCTCGAAGGCCTGTTGTATGTGGGAAGTATGGAGTAATAGCTAATGCTAATTCCCTAAAATCTGCAAAAATTGTCTCTCTCAGAGAGTTACTCAAGGCACCAAGCAGATGTAGATTACCTGATGCTAACAAAGTGGATTTATCTTCAGTTAAGTTATTGAAGAAGGCAACCATCAGGGGAAGCAATGCAGCCCTCTACAGTTCCTCTAAGAATAAAGAAGAGGAAAATGGTAAAATTCGTCATGCAGTACACAATGTGTTAAATCCTCGGCATTCTATGGATGAAATGAAGACAGCATGCCCCATTGGTAATGAAGAGTATGACAATTTATCACATGTGAGGAAGAAGAGAAGATGCCATGGAAATAAAATTCAAGGTACTCCTGATGGTTGTCAAATTATTGAGTTGAGACGGAAGTATAAGGAAGTCCGCAAACGCAGTCTTCATGAACTCACGACTAAAGGTACATACGAAATTAGAAATGTGTTTCTAGTTTCCACAACTTGAGATGGAAAGGAATGCAGTGTCTTTCGTTTCAAATTCATTAACATATTTATATATTGAAAAGTTAAATCCCTATTATTTTGGATTGTATTTGGATGTGGCTAGTAACTCCAGTTGCTATTGTTGTATGAGCTCTTTATTATGCCTTTAGTTGCATTTTTCTCTATTAAATGATAACTGAATCACAGCTTGCACAAACTATGTGTGGTAGCAACAAAAGGTTCCAGTTCTTGGTCATTGTCCTCATTTCCTTTGGTCTCCTGTTTCCACAAGTGTTCAGTTTGCTTTCTGTTTAATTCTACCCACAAGTAAGAGAGCATCCAGTAATATCTCCATTTAACCTGGGACTACCCACATTTCTACGTACAACATTATTTTTTGTTTGACACAATTTTAGTCCTTGTTGACAGAAAATAGAAGGCCTAGATTACTCAAGTTTTCTTGCCTTTTCTGAGGGTTGTAATTTTTTTTTTTTAAATCTGCCCTTTTCTTGTTTGCAACATTTATTTATTAGACAAAAGATGCACTTTTCACTTACATAAATTCTTCACTCTTAATAGCCACTATTCTGGGTTGGTGATTTGCTATAGCTTGGTGTTTTTTCACTGTACATACCAAAGATGAGAAAGAAGCCATGTTCTATTGTCATTTCACATTTTGTTAGCGTAGGCTACTTCACTCACTGAATTTTCTGTGTTCAGATAACTACCCCAGCTATGTGAAGTTTCCCATCATGAAGAATGTAAAATCGATGCCACAAACAAAAAGCAGATTTCTGTGTAATCTCACAGAGAATGCTGAAGCTGATAAAATATCTGCAAAAGAAATATGTAATGCTAAAATGTAAGCAGTCTTTGTAATGACTTTGGAACTTATTCTTTAGAGCTGAAGTTTAATAATTAAAAGTTGTAGTTCTGAAAATAACTTGTATGGGCTGTAGCAGATCCAATAAGGATGGTAATTGCCAGCGTATTTGGGATTTGGATGTCTTCTGCTCTGTTTGTGGTAGTTCAAGCAAAGATGAAAATAATGACTTACTGAAATGCAGCCATTGCCTGATTAAGGTATGTGTTTTTCATGCTGTCTTCTTCTTTGGACAATTAAAGTCCACTTAATGTTACCTTGAGTTACTCTTTCCTTTCATTTGCCTTGCACTTAGTTGAGTTACTTCTAATGTGTAGGTACACCAGGCTTGCTATGGCATTTCTAAAGTACCCAAGGCCCACTGGTATTGCAGACCATGCAAAACAGGTTCCAAGAATATTGTAAGAATGCTCATTGATATTAAGTTGTGTTCCTGTATTATCTTTCTCATGATTTATTCTACTCCTGTGCAAGAGGCTTTTTTCCCCATATTATAACCTTTCAGATGTCTTTAAATATCTTTGGCTGATGTTGTAGTTAATTCACAGAAATTTTTTTACCACATATTTGTGCATTTGCAAATTGCAGTGTGGTTTGTAATTTAAATTGAATGAAATTAGCAACTTCCCCTCTGAAAAGGAATTGATGTTGGACAACAGTAAAATGCTTTAATGTGTGTTTGGCACTTTTTGCTATGTGCCTATATGAATGGGATTAAATTGAACAGAAAAGAAAACAGAAGAAAGGAGTTGATTTTCAATTCAGTTGAGGGGGTCTCCTATGCAGTCTGTTCTGATTTTCCCTCAATCATTGTATCATTATGGGAATTTTGTGCATTTGGATTGAAATTAGTGTTAGGTAACTGTTAAGGTTCTATGTGGGATAATCAGAGAACTTGAATATCAGGACATGAGAGGGAATGGTATGTTTGATGATTTTTCTGGCATCATCAATCATTTATTACATTTGCTCAAAGTTTAAGTTTCAATCTGTTCATGCTTTTGGTAGTATACACTCAAAAATAGTGAAGTGTGGATATATGCTTATTATATCACTAAGCCTGCCAATGCTAGAAGGCAGATAACCTAAAATAAGCAGTACTCTTGTTTCAAACTAGTTTGCAGAAACAAAAAAAAAAGGGAGAGGATAATAGAAGAATGAGAATGATGGGTGCATATACTTTTTCTTTCACCCATACCTGATGATGGGAGAAGATGCAAGTGCTCCTTATACTTCTAATATTCACAAAAATTGTTGATAAAGATTTGTGCTTCTTTAGGATGCATTTGGTTGAGGAGTGGCTTGTTCCAGGTAGAATCTAGTCATCGGCTTGTGAAGAGTCTCTTTGGGACAGTAGTACTGATTCTTTCCAAACTGAATGATTATTTTGACTTGGCAAATATTCTTAGGAGAGCATTTTAATTAGTGGACATGCACGTGCTCACATATCCACAGAGAGAGAGGTCCATGTGCTTGACATCAAGTTACTAGAATTAGCTTTTTATGGTTTTGTATTAACCAAAAAGAATTCCATTCAGAAATATGGCATGCCTTATGCATAGTGGAGTGGTTCTGAAGGGTCTTGGTTTTCTCTCTCTCTCTCTCTCTCTCTCTCACACACACACACACACACACACACACAGAGATACCATGTCTGACACCAAGATAACAGAAGTAGCTGTTCAATGGTTTGACATTTACCAAGAACTATGTTCAGAAATATAATGTTTTGAATTGTCTATTAAGTTGTACACAACTATGTCCAGTACAACATCCTCTCTTATATGTCATCAGGAAGAAAATCACAAAAAGAGAGGGGACATTGCGCTGTGGAGTCTCAGGAATCATCTTATTCACCCTAGTTGTATACATGAAACCCCCTACATTTTCACATAATCTGCATCTTTTCAAAGTCTAATTGCTCAATACTTGTGTTTCTGTTGGCACTTAGGTTTGTGTACTCTGTGGATATGGTGAAGGGGCCATGACTCAGGCACTTCGTAGTCATAACTCTGTGAAGAGCCTTTTGCAAGCCTGGAACACAATGGCAGAATTCAATTCTAAGAACCTTAGTTCTAAATCTTCAGAAATTCAGATCAAAATGCTGAGTTCCTCAAACTCTGTAGGTGAGGGTGATCCATTTCTTGTCATGAGACCAGCACACAAGGATTTACCTTCATTAGCTCTGTGTAGTAAAGAAGTCTCTGAGCATAAGGATTCTATTAGCATTTCATCTCCCTCAGCTGCATCAGTTGAATGTAATAGCATTACAGCTGGAGTTCTTGACCCAACTGTCAAGCAATGGGTTCATATGGTTTGTGGGCTTTGGACACCTGGAACACGTTGCCCTAACGTTGATACCATGAGTGCTTTTGATGTGTCTGGAGCTTGTACCCCTAAGACAGATGTGGTAAAAGTCTATACTTTACATTTGAGATGCCTTCCCCGGGGCCCCCTCCCCTCTTTCTTTTACCTACTTAATTGCACAAAAGTTGAAGAAAGTAGATCTCTAAGATAGCTAAATATTTGGGTAGCTCTTAAAATTATTTTTTGTAAAGATATTTGTTCATGGGTATATCATGTCTTCATTCTTCCATATTGGAAGTCTTTGGCTTCAAACCAATGCTTTTGGTATTATTTTCTTTCTAGGCTTGCTCAATATGTGAACGACGAGGTGGTTGTTGCATACGGTGTCGGGTTGTAGGCTGTGACATTCAATTTCATCCCTGGTGTGCCCATCAGAAGGTTCCGTTTTTCATTTCTGAAGTCACCTTCCATTCTTTTATCTAAAAAAAGAAGTCACCTCCTATTTTGTTTATAATGGTATGAAAAATTTCACCTTGAGATTATTTCAAGAAATTTTGAAACATTAGTTTGATGACATAAATAACTTCTTACATTGATGATTCCAACTAGTTGACATTGATCAAACACTGTTGTGCGGTTTTTCTATTTCTTTGCTACAAACTACGACATGGATAGAGGTGATTAGGAGAGAGATGTCTTTGATAGATTTGAATGAGAGTATGACGTTCGATAGAAGGAAGTGGCGAGAGAGAATTCATGTGGATGACCACATGTTGCCTGAAGTTGGTTCATATAGCCGACTCCAAGTTACTTGGGATTAAGGCTTAGTTTGTTGTTGTTGTTAAACTATGTGAGAGGTCAATGTACATAAAAATACTAGGGGTAAGTATCATTAATTTTGGAACATTAGGTGGGGGATTGGATTTCTTACCAAAACTCTATTTCTAACAAAATCTGTGTACAGCCTTATATGTGAACTTGGATGTTAGTGGTTTAATTGTTACAGTTTCTATTACTAAGCATATTTTCACAGTATGGATCATGTTCCCAAGTAGATGTCCTTGTTTATTCAGTTTCAATGGAATTTTCACTATCTTACTCTCATGGGTTATTGGGAGCACTTACATGGACTGGACCATATCTGCGGGAAAATTGAACCTACATGGAGAAAGCTACTAATAGTAGTGCTCTACTCATTCCACCTGTAGTTTCTTATAGCCTCCTGGGCGACGGTTCTTTATTTGCTGGGCTGGGTGGGAGATGAAGGGCATAAGAGAATATTGCCCTTCCTGCAAATTGTAGCATGCAATAGTGTTTGTTGGGCCATACCCCTTAGATTTGTTAGGCAGAATTACTGTCTGCCATCTAGCTATAATGTCATTCAGAAACAAAACAGGGAAAACAAGGAGAAACATATAGTAGCAGCAGTCCGCTCACTTGAGTTCGAAGCAATGGGTAGTAGTTTTGTCTGAGAATTATGTCATTCTTATTGCATAAGATGTCCATTGAAGAGGTTCAGTTTCAACCTGGTTCCTAATTGCTAAGATGAGTGCTAAAGGCTAGGCCCTATGTCAAGTTACAAGATGAATCAGACTCTGGATGGCCTTGCCTATGCCATATACCGCTTCCTCTTCTTTTTCTTTCCTGTTATTTAAGTCTAGCTAGATTATTAATGTGGAGTCTGAGCACAGCTCGCTTAAAATCTTTTGTTGGTTAAGTTGAAATTCTGTCTAGGGTTCAAATCTCAAATTAAAATGCTCTCAATATCTATAACATCAATCGATGATTAATTGATAAGCTCTCTTAGCATTTGACTTGGTGTGAATGGCCGACTTAACAGTTTCTGTGGTAGCAGGGTTTGCTGCAAAGTGAGGTCGAAGGTGATGATAACGAGTGTGTTGGTTTTTATGGAAGATGCCCGCATCATGTGATGAATCATCAGTTTGAGCCTGACAGTTGTCTTCTTGAATCTGGCAATGCTAATCATGTAGAAAAGAAATTAACCTGTGCTCGAACAGAGGTATGTTGCTTAGGTGCTAAAAGTTGATAAATTGGAGAACATGGGAACTAAAATTTCCTTGCACTGAGTTGTTTAGGGTTATAAAGGTCGCAAGCAAGATGGCGTTCATTATAATCTTCCCCCTCATGCTGAGGGTTATGGAAGATCCCTCTTTGTTCCACAAGAGCAGCTAGATGCCTGGATTCACATAAATAGACAGAAACCACGTAGAAAAGGGCCCCTAAAGCTTTCCACTTCAGAAATTGAGCATGACCGTCGGGTATGGTCTACTGTGCCACCTGATAGTGTGTATTTATAGCTGTTTATTCTATTGCTTTAGTTTCCTGGTGTTATTTTCTTTTGGTTCTATTTATGTTCTGTTAATTTGTGCCTCTACAGTAACTGGGTTTCTGATGTTAACCTGCAGAAAGAGTATGCACGCTATAAGCAATCGAGAGGTTGGAAGCATTTGGTAGTGTACAAATCGGGGATCCACGGTCTTGGCCTTTACACTTCCCAATTCATATCTCGTGGTGCAATGGTTGGATCCTAACACATTTCATAATATGCATTTTGTAATTTAAGAAATTCAATTTTGTTGCATCGTCTTTGTAGGTTGTTGAGTATGTGGGTGAGATAGTAGGACTGCGTGTGGCCGACAAGCGAGAAACTGAATATCAGTCGGGAAAGAAACTGCAATACAAGAGCGCTTGCTACTTTTTCAGAATAGACAAGGAGTACATTATTGATGCCACCCGCAAAGGAGGCATAGCTCGGTTTGTGAACCATTCATGCCAGGTACTTATATAAACCTACTAATGAGTTTAAATTTGCAATGAGGTCAGTGGATGATGTTTTGTCTGACCTCTGTTACAAAAAATGGGTTTACACTGTTTTGTGATTTCTTGATAGGAATTTCTGGTAGTCCCTTTCTTTTTACATATTCTTTCTAAGTTTCCATAGTCAGCAATTAAGTGAAAGGTCCAGTCATTCTTACTCACCATAAAGGAATCCAAGGAAATGGTACACTAAATTCCTTTTTTATTGATTACGAAGTTTTGCGTGTGCACGCTTTGCCGTGGAATAATAGAATAATTTGAGTCAGTTGAGGACAAAACAGAAAGATCAGTCATTTGGTGTATGCTACTTTTTTCTATTTTTCCCCCTCGTATGTATACATACAATGGCCACACTCGTGACTCAATTTTCTCTTTTTTGGATAATGCTTGCCCAGCCAAATTGTGTTGCAGAAATAATTTCTGTGAGGAATGAAAAGAAGGTAATGTTTCACCCCGCGCATTCATATTTGCCAAGAATGACAAAAGCTGAGTTTGACTGGTAATACATATGCCAATGCAGGTGGTCTTCTTTGCTGAAAGAGACATATATCCTGGTGAAGAAATAACTTACGATTACCATTTTAACCATGAAGATGAAGGTAAAAAGATTCCGTGCTATTGTAATTCAAAGAATTGCAGGCGTTATCTGAACTGAGCAGGCCTTGTACATTGCCAATTTTTGCAAGCAAATTAGAAAATGTTGCGAGAGTATCTGAGTAGCAGTTTTGAAGTTCCTAGTTCCGGGGACATTGTTCTGTGGCTTAAGTTCTGTATAGATCATACATCTTGAATTCATTGTATTGTCAATTTTCTACCATTATTCAAAAGCTATAATATGCCCCTCAATATTTGCAATGCTCCAAAAGGCGAAGAATTTGTGTTACTACATGATGTATGATTCTCTTTGGCTATTCACAGTACGTTGAAATATGTTGAAAGACAATAGGAACGATGCACAAAAACCGCCGACTAGAATACCATTTGGCAGATTCAATGCGATGCAATGTAGAAAGGGGATTAGTTGAATGAAATAAGTTTCTGGTATGAGCACCCAGTAACAAATGAGAAAATGAAGGGAATTGTCTTCCTCATTTTAATCCTTCAATATTTTTCCACCTATATGGAAAAAATTTAGAGGTTCCCTTTCCCAAGACCCTCATCTCTTCATTCGGGAAGGTTCTGCATTAGTAATAACAACGGTACATATCTATACCTTTCATAATTCATTTACAAACTCTGCAATGAGCAACCGGCGCCGGCGGCTTATGAACCCCAATTTGGAATATTAGCTGTGGCTTCATTCACCATTTTCACAAGAGTAACCTGGCACATGATCAGACGCAATTAATTAAAGCATGATTAGTGTCAAAGCGGCTGCATGCATCACAACATTCCAAGTGCGAAATACACAATGGTAGGTATTTTATTTATCTTTACTCCATAATGCTTGTAAATTATAAGTACAAGTTGTTAAGTGCTACAATTACTATGCAAACGTTCATCTAAAAGTTGGTTATCTGCAAATGAAGGTTTAGTATTTTACTAAGGGTCAAAAATCCTAAAATTGTTCCAAATCTCACAAACTAGTTTAAAAAATGAAAAGAGTGAAGACAAGTAACGGCTTATCAATCTATAAAATTTATTTTTCTGGAAATTTGGGGTTGCTTATGAATACTGTTCTCAAGATAATGAGGCGACTCTCCATGGTTACAGGCACAAAATCCATAAAATAGAATTCATTGGCCAAATTGTGCATATATTGTTCCAGAGTTTTTTACACAAGTCATAAAGCAAACCTTACACAAGTTTTGGAAGGAAATTCTCTTCATTGAATAGCTTTCGAATCAAATCTTTGAGGGATATAATAAGCCCACCTTTAGATAGTTCTTATCTGATATCAGGGAAATATGCAAAATACATGGGCTTCTTGTAGTCAAATATGACCTACGGGAATACCTCTAAGGCAAGCAGGATTTTTTTTTTTTTGTTTGGGGGGGAATTAATAGTAGCATTATAGCTACAAGCATTATGACTGAGGCTAAATTTCTTTGCTAGTTTAAGATGAATGTCTGCAGTACCAGAGGTTGCTTCTACTCTTGGAGGAAAACTCTACTTTAGATCAAAGCAGTTAGTTGAAGGATCCAGACACAGTTCAGAAAAGAAGGCAATGGCTGCTTTCATGTTATGACAAGCAGAGGTTTTCAGGTTAATAGCTCTCAACCTTGGTGTCTTAAAGCAAGAAACATCAGTCTCAACCCGTACCAGCTCTCTGATTTTGAAGAGTGCAGATAAAATTTGAAGCATCAAATTTAAAACGAGCTATATTCAATCATTTGTCTTATGCTTACTGCCAAAGAAAGTCAATGACACAGACAGATGGGTCTGGTTGTGCTCTACATTTTCTAAAACAGGACTCTTTGGTTCACTTGCTAATTGATGTCCAACCTATGCAGCAAGGATCTGAATTTTTTACTTCTTTTGTGACACCTCGATCCTACATGTGATTTTGATTATAAGTTTGAATGATATATAAGGATGGGTCTAGGTATTCATTGTTAACTTGGGATATCTATTTTGGTTCAGTGAGGACGACGGCTAAATAGTTGATCGTGGGTACTGTCAGGCCCATAGTTGTCCTCCCGACTTGCGGGCATAAGGCGTGACATATGGTATCAGAGTAGGCAACCAGCCACCAGTATGAGAACTAGTGCTACACTAGCCTAAAGAGGGGTGAATGTGACACCTTGATCTCGCATGGGATTTCTAAATTGCCACCGGTATGGGAACTAGTGCTACACGAGCCTAAAGAGGGGTGAATGTAACACCTTGATCTCGTATAAGATTCTAATGATAAGTCTGAATGGTATATAAGGATGGACCTAAGTCCCCAATATCAACTTGAGATATCTATTTTGATCCAACGAGGACGGCAGCTAAGTAGTTGATCGTGGGTGTTGTCAGGCCCATAGTCGTGAGCCTAAGTTCCCATTATCAACTTGAGATATCTATTTTGGCCCAGCAAGGACGGCATCTAAGTAGTTGATCGTGAGTGTTGTCAAGCCCATAGTCGCGCTCCCAACCTGCGGGCACGGGGCGTGACAGCTTTCCTATGCTAATCTAACTTACCATACTGGATCCATTTGACCACTTAAATTCAATTTTCTAGGCATGGTTGAACAAAATTGGTCTTGCAACACTCGCATACTACATTTGGCAGGAGATTGGCACTAAGACTTTTGCTCCTACTCACACAAAACACATTTCAAAGTTGAAGGTGGATGCTAGTTTCAATTTATGGAGTTTAAGGGAGAAAAGAAAATATGCGAATTGAGAGTAGTAAGAGAGCTTTTATGAGGAGAGGAAAGGAGAGGAGATGAGAGGAGAAAAGAGAAGCTATTAGGTTGTTTTGTTTGACAATTGAAAAAATTGATCTATAGGTACTTTTACTTCTTATGTCCTCTGTCCTTTGAACTAAGAGTGGGATTATCAGAGTGCCATTAGTTAGCTTACTTTTCCAATGTGGAAAGATTAAGAATTTGGAAGAAATGAAGGATTGGGAATCTGCTACCCCCATAATTTTCTATTCTCCAAATCTCTCCATCCAAATATTGTAAAAGAATGTCCATGAACAAGGATAACGGGGGTCCATTTAGTTTTTTTCACTTTGTATTACATTTTCTTTTCTTTTTCCATTCATGCATTAAAGGGGAGTATGCTCCCTCCTTCCCCAGCAAAGCATGAACTTGTCATGCTAATTTTGAGAAGACAATACCAGGAACAATAAAAAGAAATAGACCAAGTTTCCCAGACAGTATAAGACACTGATCACTAGGTAGAGTATGCTATGTGCAAGTGACAAAACCGTACCACGCTCTCTGGCACACCAGGTGGTGGCAGTGGAAGATTTTTTGGTGGCCAGATATGATCATAAGATCTTTTATCAAATCTCCACTCGCCAATCTTCCCATAGGTCAACTTACCCTATACATCAGAATAAGCAATACAAACATTAGAAGCTGAATAAGAAAAAGTATGAAACATAAGGAAATGTAATTGTCCGTTCTCAATGAAGCCTATTGCAGAGCTTCAAATGAAAAGCAGTAAAATCCACATTGATTGAAATACCTTCAGATCATAGTCGCACCCATATGTGTAATGAATTATGAATGCCTTGCCTATTTCTGTGTCCCAAGGAGGCTGTTACAAGTTTCACAAGACAAGCAAGCCTTTAGCATGTGATTTGTAGCTTAAAATAATTTATCCATGATGCATGTCTACAAGTTGTTATGAAGCCTTGTCAAGGTAAAGAAATTAATACATCTTTACACTATCTTTGGTTCACAAAGGAGAAGGGAGAAGGGGAGGGGAGAGGGGGAGAGGGACTTTTACTTCCACTAGGGAGAATAAATATAATTTACTTCCATTTTATTTGGCTAGAGTGGAAGGGAAATAAAGCACAAATGCTGTCTTAATTTATGTCCTAATCCGTCCAAATTTAGATGGATTGTTTTTCTGACATGGAGGGAAAGAGCTCACCCTCGTAATTTACTTTCCCTCCATCTTTCCTTCCTAACCAAATGATATAAATCATCCATTTACTTCCAAATTTACATCCTCTCCCCTTTTCCTTCCTCTTTTCTCTCCAACAAAATATGTTGTTAAATGGACCATATAAGAACAAAAGACAGTGGTTCACTTAACCTAAAGGTTTACCTATTAAAATAAATTTTGAAAAGAAGAAGAAGAAGAAGTTCACTAAAAGATCTACTCAGACTTCACATATAAGGCATAGTCCTTCCTTAGATATGTCCACCTGTTTCTGAGGAAACAAGGTCAAGAACCTGCTGGAAGAATATGCAATTTGGTGTGAAAGAGACTGGTGCTAAGAGCAAAAGTTTAAAAAAGAATTATTTGAAGATTAGAGAACAAACTATTGACTGCCAATGATGAGGATATCCCAATCACACCAAGTTAAATCTAGAGAATAGTAAACATGGATTAATATTCAGAACATAAAGGCAGAACTTAGAAATGACGTTGTAGGGAAAAACGAGGTGACCTGAATCATAAATTCCTTGCGTAAGATGTTACTCACACCATGCAATGCAGATGCAACAGCATATCCATACCTGCATGTACACGGAGGAAATTAAAGGGAAAGTAGAAATTTACAAATGGCATTAGTCTTGTTCATATTACTTACATCTCAAGAACCCAACCAAAAGATTTATCTGCTTCAGGATCCTTCTTCATTGCTAAAGAAACATTCATCCAAGTTGGAGCTATCTTTTTCAAAGCTTCCTATTGTCATTTGTTGAAAATAAGTAACTGTTGAAAATTTTAACTTAGAATAACAAAAACTAACTGTTATAGAAGCAAGAATGCAGGAAAATACCTTCCCAACAATTACAGGGGAATTTCCAATGGGATCAACGTTAGTTATGGGTCCTTTTTCCTCAGGAAAGAACTTTCGAAGGACAGACTCATACTTTTTAGGTTCAATGTAAAAAAAAGGGAATGCAGCTCCAAGATTACCCACAGATAAGTTTGGAATTGGTTTGACAATAACATGATCTGGCTCTGCCATCAATATATAGCTGCATAAGAAGGTAATATTGCATTACATTAGGGAGGAAAAAGGAAAAAGTTGTACCAACAGAAGCTATAAAGATCATGTGCAATTAAAACTCTAAAGCATCTGTCTCCATACTCTTCCTTAATATCTGCCTGCTGAAGCCATTGCACAAATGCCCAAGGTCTATTGAGGACTATATATCCCTGCAATTCCACAGTAAAACAACAAGTGAGATGGAACAATCCACAAAAAGCACTAAAGTTAGTGCTCTAATCAACCAACTCCTGAATCATGTATATACCAAGACACCAAGACCTTGGTTTTAGGAATATGAATTGCTTACTTTAGAACTGCCTGTATCTATTCCATGTGCAATGAAAACGTTGCTATTGTAGGAAATTATGGGCGAAGATGGCTCTTGAGCTCATAAAAATCTAATATAAGTAGTAGATAGGATATACGCTAAAAAATGAATACAGCGATTTGTGAGCTATAAATGGACTTCTCATCTAAGGAGCTTAACAAGAAAGCCGTAGAAAAATGCGAAACAGCAGCCCAAAAATCCATTTGAATCAAGTTCAAGGATGTGCATTATCTAGATGTCAATTGGAGGTGCTCGAGTAACTAGGAATTTCAAATACAACTTTCCGTTGAAACAGTGTTTGTAAAGTACATTTAATAGGTTTCTTGTCAACATTTATCATCTGCTCTCGTCTTGATCCCCCTTTCCCTAGGACTGAAACTTTAACTGTAGTGGAACATTTCATCAGGCAAAAACAATAAACTCGACACAATTAACAACTCCCAGAGGAAAAAGAGCAAGATTGTGAAAGCATTAAAAAAAAAAGAAAAAAAAAGGAGAAAAGAAATTGTGGCAATAGAGAAAACCTGATCCATCCCAGAAGGAAGTGGCTGAGCAACGAAGGTAGGGATCTCATCCATGAAATTGTCAGGCTTGCCAGAGTGCAAGATTCTTGTAAAGCCACCCATCTCAGAGTTGGGTCCATCCTTGAACTTCTTGAACCAGTAGTACATGATCCTGCACTGCCAAGTATTGTAAACGGAATCAGAAGCGGTGACTGCAGTGTGGAATAACCTCTTATTCTTGGCGGAGGATGACTTGTCAACAGGCATCTTGATGATAGGGTCGAGGGAGAAGCCACCATTTCTTAAGGATGTTGAAGAGGAAGGATTAGAAGGGCCAGGGAAGTCTTGCTTGAGAGAAGCATTGGCAGAGATGAGAATGTTGTAGGTGATTAGTGCAGCTGAGAAAGTAATGACAAGAATGAAGAACAAATTTCCACAACCCATCTCCCTCGTCTTCAATTGCTGTGCTTGAAATTTCGGTCTCTAATTTCTAGCTGAGGCTGGCAGCCATGGCCGGAGGTGGGGATGGATTCCAGAGAGAGAGAGAGAGAGCTCTGCTACAAAGTCAGCGATGATCAACTCGAATAGGCTGGTTGGCGGTGTCCATATACTGGAAACAACGGAGCTGGCTTGACTACTTCCTAAAACAATACTACTACTGCAATACCCTCCATTATTGCCATTTCCATACGAAACGAGGGAGATTAAAGAAAAAATAGTTCCGTTGACTTAGGCATAACTCACCCCCAACCCTATCGGGCCTACCCTACTGGAGTAGGTAAGGGAGGTTGATTGACTTGAATGTCTTAAGCTAAGTTTTACACTGTTAAAGGCAAATGGCCTATTGTTTATTAGTAATAAAGAAAGATTTATCCGCTGAGCTATTAGAAGGTATTTACATGCAAAATAACACGAGAAATTAATATATTTAATTTTTAAAATTTAAGTTTGATATTTGTAATATTTTTGTTTTTAATATTTTTTATTATTATTATGCTCTTTAATTTTTTTATTTTTAATAGATCATAATAGTTAAATTCTTAGAGAGAAAAATAAAATATTAAAAATTATAATGACAGAAAAAAATTATTAAAGATCATAATAACAAAAAATATATTAAAAATAAAAATAATATAAATTCTGAACTTTAAAAATTCAATAAGCTAATCTCCCAAAAGACATTACCAATAATTTTATGAGAGGAGAACAAGGCGTGAAAAAAAAATTTCATATATGCTGAATCTCATTTAAATTTAAAAAATAACACTTTAAATTTGATTATTTCTTCTTACAATTGCTCCCTTTCCCCTGCCAGACGTGATAGATTGAGGACGGAGGAAAGACTACTCTTTCAATTCTCCTATCTTTTTTTTTTTTTTTAAATCTGTTTAAATTAAAGCAAAATCTAATGGTTCATATACATTTAAGTTGCGTACACTTACCTACAGCTAGCTAGCTATACGGTAGACCGAGGGGCCGCGGCGGCACAGAAAAGATATCAACCAAGTAATTACTCTTTAACGCCACGATATGGCAATTAAACAATTGCCAGTTCAACTTAACCACCAACATTTTGAATCCCACATCCTGACCACATTTATGTGGACACAATACTACTTGGTATGAAACACGGCCAGGCAGTATCTATTTTTTACACAAGACACCAATAAGATTATTCAACAGCTTCTCCCAAAGCGAGAGAGCGAGAAAGACACTTCCCAACGAATTTAGTAGGCTATGCTGCAGCATCAGACAATTTCCAAATGTCCCCGCATTGCGCTCTTTCCTTACCCTTTCACTACCCGACCATAGCTTACCACTTCCTTTCTTCGCTGACTGGGTTGATCAGGACGACAGACAGACTGAAGAGCACCCAGAGGAGGGAAATTTTCAGTCATCTCTCCACCACTTTTTTAATGCTGGGGAACCTATCAGCCCAACATGAATAACCTGAAGTAACTATTTGATGAAGATCAGCTTCCTCTTTTGCATCGGCAGACATGATCCCCCGGCCACTAACAGCCAAACCTTCCTGGATGAGCTGCGATAGTCTAATCAAGTCATCTTTACTGAAGTCCGGATGCTGTAACAGAGCCTCCTCGGATGTTAAATCAAGTACGAGGGAACAAATGCTTGTTGCCATCATAAGAATACTAGGGTCCACTACACCATTTGCCCAATGCGACAATACCACCAGAAGTCTGACAAAAGTAGCATCTATCATGGCAAATCCAATCTGCTCCCTCTTCAAAAGAAAATTTAACACTGTATCACATCCCAAGAATATGCAACCAGTATCCTCAACCTTATTACTGCTTATGCCAATCAAACCAGTGAGGCATCCATTTACAGCCTTGTATGCTCCAGATGAAGCCAAGAGCTCACATCCATCAGTCTTCGTAGTTATTTGACAAAGCATTGGAAGCAAAAAGCAGGTAGACATAAAAGGGCCAGCTTCATCTTCCCCTTGAACTGAAAGCATATAACTTAGAAGTTCCTTGATCTTGTCCCTGCATGCACAAGGGGCTTCTGCAAGATAGCTCCCAACTACCCTCACAGATGCCAGGAGGTCATCCCCTTTGTTCTGTTCATGTTCCTTGGCATCTTCTAAATACTCCAATACAACACCAATTGTCTCATCAAGCCCAGAGAGGATCTTGGTGAAAGTACTTTCACTTATTACACCATCCAATTGCAGCATATCATCTTCACCAAATTTTGCAACTAGTTTTATTACTTTCTCAACCAAGGAATAGACAATTCCAAGATTCCTTTGCTTCAAAGGAATGCTCTCAGCATTTGGTGAAGAACTTCTAGAAGCTGCATCTCTAAAGTATGCAAGTTCGTTCAGAAGAACGGCAATTTCCACCCTAGATGACTCCAGCACTAGCAGAATACACCTGAATATGATCAAAACCAAATAAACAAAATGAATGTTTCAAGGAGTGGAAAGAATAAATGAACATTCAAATGCCAAAACAAGGACCATTAAACTGTTACCGACCTATTGGCCGGAATAGGTTCTTTGACCTCAGGTAAGGTCACAGGGCCAATAAACCATTCCTCACCAATGTTGGATAAAACTCGCTCAGCCAAAGCTAGAGCCTGGAACTTTTCGGCTGGACCTGCAAGGTTTACAGAGGAAAATGAGATCCATGTGAAAAATTGATAAGCCATAAGCTATGACAACACGACTAATCCAGGCTGTGAATGGAAGCTAAACACATCTCAACATCATTATGACATAGATAGTAATCAATAGAACATACCAACACGGTTATTTAAAATAGCCACGATACCACTGCGCATGCTTGTTGCCCAGTCACAGCTTGCCAATGACCTGAGAACTTCATGCACAGGTGCCTGTGAAAATCACAATATTAAATTAAATCCAACATCATACAATGTGAATTACAAAGGCAGGAATCCAGCTGTATCATTCCCAAATCAGCAGAGATGAACTTTTGATCTACATACGTGGTATCAGAAACTTATATAGCCTCAAAAGACTTAAAAAGATCTTGATTGCAAATGATTTGAAAGAAAACAAAATAATAGTAATTAATTAATTGATTGATACAATTAATAATTGGCTGAAAAACACTCTTGTGTTTATTTCATATATCTCAAGGTATTTATACAAGATACCTAGACCTATTTAAGGTAAGCCAATTATACATTACAAATATAGAAACAATTACAGGAAATAATTACAGCTATAATTCCTAAATATGTGCAGTTATATATGCTAAGTCTCCCCCTCAAGTTGGTACATAGATATCACACATGCCCAACTTGGACAATGATGCATAAAATGGTCCACTAGTAATAGCATGAGTCATTATGTCAGCTAGTTGCTCTGCACTCTTAATGTACGGAACCTCTATCATACCAGAATCCAGACTATCCTTGATATAATTCCTGTCAAGTTCAATGTGCTTAGTTCGATCATGTTGAACTGGATTGTTAGCGATCTCAATAGCTGTTGTGTTATCACAATACAGTACCATAGGTTTCTTTGGACCAAACCCGAGTTCTGTCAAGAGAATTTTTAACCAAGCAAGCTCTGTGGTTGCATGATGAAGAGCCCTGTATTCAGCTTCTGCACTAGATAATGACACTACATTCTGTTTCTTACTCCTCCAAGTCACCAAATTACCTCCAACAAATGACACATAGCCTGAAGTAGACTTTCTATCTAACTTAGAGCCAACAAAGTCGAGTACGTGTAACCAACAATATCCAAGTGCCCATGTTTGGAGAACATAATACCTTTACACGGAGAGGACTTCGAGATAAGCCAAAATACGATTCACTTGCATTCATGTGTCTATCACTTGGATTGTGCATAAAGCGATCGACAACACTAACTGCATATGATAGATCAGGCCTAGTATGAGTCAGATAAATCAACTTCCCCACTAGTCTCTGATATCTCTCCTTGTTAGTTGGAACCTGATCAGGATAGATAGCCAGGCCATGATTCATCTCAATAGGAGTATTTACAGGTTCACAGGTAGAATTACCAGTTTCAACTAAGAGATCTAAAATATACTTCCGTTGAGAGAGGAAAAGTCCTTGCTTGGATCGAGATACTTCAACACCCAAGAAGTATTTTAGAACCCCCAAGTCCTTCATCTCAAATTCCTTGGCCAAATAGCTTCGAAGTTTCTCTATCTCACCAGCATTACAACCTGTAACAATCATATCATCAACATAAACAATAAGCAAGGTAATATCATCATGCTCCCGCTTATAAAACAAAGTATGATCCGCTAAAGCTTGCTTAAAACCATACGCCTTCATCGAGTAACTCAACTTGCCAAACCATGCCCTTGACGATTGTTTCAACCCATACAATGCCTTTTTCAGCTTACACACCTTACCTTTCCCTAGTGTAAATCCTGGAGGAAGATCCATATACACCTCCTCGGTCAAATCACCATGGAGAAAAGCATTTTTTACATCAAATTGGCGTAATGGCCAGTCTAGATTGACTACAAGAGATAGAATGACTCGAAAGGTGTTCATCTTAGCCACAGGAGCAAAAGTCTCATGATAGTCAATCCCATGGGCTTAAGTGTAACCTTGGCCACCAGTCTAGCCTTATACCTTTCAACTGTCCCATCTGACTTGTATTTCACTGTAAACACCCACTTGCATTCTACTGTCCTCTTCTCCCGTGGCAACTCAACCATTTCCCAAGTAGAATTTTTTTAAAGGGCCTTCATCTCCTCTTCCATAGCAATCTTCCACTTAGGGTCTCCAAGGGCTTCCTGAAAATGACTAGGAATAGACACATAAGACAACTGAAGAGCAAAAGCTAGATGAACCTTAGACAAACGGTGATAAGAGATAAAATCAGAAATAAGATAAGTGACATTAAAAGATGACTTGGAAAAACCAAACCTATCAGGTTCTCTACGTTCATGAAGGGGATATCTTCTACCATGATCGTGATCCATAACTGGTATAGTCAACGTAGTAGAATCTATCTCTGAAGTTGAAGTGGGAAGAGAAGGAACACATACCTCAGGGTTAATAGTAGAAGAGTCATCCGATGGCATGGTAACATCATCAAGAGGGGCACTAGAATCAAGAGGAGGCATAACAGTGGTATTCTGTTTTCTTCTTGTATAGCCTTTTTGAAATAACCTAGCTGGTCTTTCATCCTTTCCCTCTTTAAATTCAGACTCAACCTCAGCTGAACAAGTATCATTTAAAGATTCCTTATTCTCCACAATAGCTGAGTTCTCCCCCTTACTCGACATCCACAACTTCTTCTCTTCTAACCATAAACGTTCCTCTTCCTTACTACTAATCTCCCCACGAAGAGGAATCATAGAGACATCTCCGAGAAAAATACGACTCTTGTTCACAAAGCCGAACATCCATGGAAACATAATATTTACCTGTAGGAGGATGAAAACATTTATAGCCTTTTTGAGAATTAGAGTAACCAAGAAAAACACATTTGAGAGCACGTGGATCAAGCTTATCCCGATATATAGAGTGGACATGAACATAGCATACACAACCAAAGACCTTAGGACAAATATTTAGAGCAGAAGGGATAGAGTGAAAGTGTGACAACATCCGTAAAGGGGTTTGAAAATTAAGGATACGAGCGAGCATGCGATTAATAAGAAAGACAGACGATCATGACGACCTCGGCCCAAAACGTTTAGGAACATGCATAGTAAAGCTCAAAGCCCGAGCAACGTCAAGGATACGACGATTCTTACGCTCTGCTACCCCATTTTGTTGTGGTGTGTAGGCACAAGTTGTTTGGTGGAGGATGCCATGTTCTAGAAAGAACTGGGTAAGAGATTGATTTACAAACTCACGACCATTATCGGAATGAAAAACTTGGACTCGAGTATGAAAGCGTGTCACAATCATTTTGTAAAATTGAGGAATCACTTGTATAACATCACTTTTAGATTTCATCAAATATACCCAGCTCACTCTAGTGCAATCATCAATAAAAGACACAAAGTATTTATGGCCAGAAGCAGATGGAGTAGAAAAAGGACCCCATACATCAGTGTAAACACACGAAAAAGGAATAGAACTCTTATCGAAACTAGTTTTGAAAGGAACACGATGGTTTTTAGCATAAATGCATTGTTCACATCTTAAACTAGAGATAGCAACATTGCGAAACAATTTTGGAAATAAACGCTCTAAATAAGGAACAGATGGATGCCCTAGACGACAATGCCATAAAAGAATCTTCTCTCTATCCAATGACTTGCTCTCTACTTGAAGGCCATGGTTAGGTTCAGATTGAAACTGCGTAACCCCCTCTAAATAATAAAGACCGCCTCTTTCCCTACCAATGCCAATCGTCCTCTTCGTACGTTTGTCCTGAAAGATACAATTAGTGGAATCAAATGTTGCAGAACAATTAAGACTTTTGGTAATCTTACTAATGGAAAGAAGACTATTAGAAAGAGCAGGTGCAAGTAAGACAGATGACATGGAGAATGTAGGAGAAATTGAGACACTCCCGACTCCTGTAATTGGCATAGAGGTCCCATTAGCAACCTGTACAGACTTGACAGATGAAGACATTAGAAGGATAGAAGAATTACTAGTCATATGGTCAATGCCCTAAATCAATAACCCAAGTGTTAGAATTACCTTGGTGAGCAGACACTTGAGAGACATGAGAAGCAGAAGGTGGAGAAGTATCAATAACAGCAATCTAAGCAGATTTCTTATTTTTCCTCTCAGCTTGTTTAAGTTTATACCACTCCGGATATCCATGCTTCTTCCAACAAACCTCTATGGTATGCCTAGTACTATTGCAATGAGTGCAGAAGCGAGAATTGGAAGTGACAGAATTTACAGGAACAGAAGGAGTCAACTGAGAGGTGCTCTTTTGAATCGTTAGAGCTGAAGCTTCAGAATGATTTTCTGTTCCCATAGTGACCTGTCTCTGCACTTCACGACGAACTAAAGAGTAGGCTTCTTCCAAGCTTGGTAGAGAGGAAGTAGCCAAAACATGACTACTAACTTGATCCAAATGGTGATCAAGACCTGCAAAAAACATATAGATGCGATCCTCTGCAATACGCTTCCTTTGTTTCTCGATATCAGCAGCACATGTCATGTCATTGGGCCTACGATAATCAAGTTCCATGAAAATTGAATTCAACTCGTTGTAATATTCCGGCAGAGGTCGACCACCCTGGCGCAATTGGAATGACCTCTTCATCAGTTCATAGACTTGGGAAGAGTCAGACACATCAAGATAGCTCCTCTTAACCGCATCCCAAACTTCTTTAGATGTCCCACACTGAACAAAGTGTGACATCAGATTATCAGTCATGGAATTAATAAGCCAAGACTTGACAAGAGCATCTTCAGCTTCCCATTCATCATAACCCGGATCATCTTCTGCAGGTGCAGCCTTTCGTCCAGTAATATAACCCTTCTTCTTTCTGCCAACAATATGCATCTCTAAAATCTTTGACTAAACACAATAATTAGTATAATCCAATTTAATATGGATTGGAGAAGAGGTTTCATGAATGGTCACCGTCGAGAGTTTCTTGCTATCGGGGATCGCTTCATTGTCAGTTTTGGTAGCCATGATAGATGATAACCAGCGCGATTCGCTACCGTACTGCGCTACAGTGTTGCTACAGTGCCGCTACAGTATAGCGCTACAGTGTTACTACAGTGTGCCGCTATAGTGCGCTACAGTGCGCCGCCGCTACAGTGTCGCCACAGTGCCGCGCTGGTTTTGGAAGAGACAATGACGGCTAGGGTTTGGGAAAAGGAGGCAGCGGAAGTCTTTTCTTTGTTTCTGATACCAAATTAATAATTGGCTGAAAAACACTCTTGTGTTTATTCCATATATTTCAAGGTATTTATACAAGATACCTAGACCTATTTAAGGTAAGCCAACTATACATTACAAATATAGAAACAATTATAGGAAATAATTACAGCTATAATTCCTAAATATGTACAGCTATATATGCTAAGTGATACATAATGGGTTTTATGCCATGGGGTGGAATACATTCCCATCGAACAAAATTAGAGTGGCAAATATTGGAGTGTTTGACCTTATCCCTCTCAACTTCGAGTTGCAAGAGGGGGGTTATAGTTTTATCAATTATATTGGCAGTGTGGCAAATATGTCTAGAAGGATTCTAACTTTATGTGGGAAAACCTTTTACTCCATTTGATATTTTTGCTGCATTTTTGGTACAGAGATGAAGAGATGCTAAGAAATCAGATACAGTGGTGTGGTGAGGGATTTGTTTGGGAAGACTGTATAATTCCATTAAGTTATTATCTAAACAAGTGGAGAAGGAGGAGGGCTGGAGCTTTAGAAGGCTGCAGACCAGAATACCAGTGAACAGAACAGCCGGTCTTACAGCACACCAGTGAACAGAACATAGAAGACAGCCGGTCTTACAGCACAAACAATAAAAATCACTACAAAGCCAGTACAAGAACGTGACTTCTCAAGGATCCAACGTTGATCTTTCTAAAAAGTAGGTTATAATGCAAAACGAAGATAAGCATATTATAGAAAGTATTATCTCATTACTTTTTAGAAGAAAAGAGTTGACAATCATTTGCATGAAAAATACTTATAACCATAGAGAGAGAAAAATATTTAAACTGCAAATCTGTATTCATTGTAAAATGCATTTTCCCCCCCTCAAACTCGCCTCAGGTAGTTTTGCACAACCAAATAAGGAGATTGAAATTAAATTGAAGAAAATGCCTAAAAATAAATTCCATACCGAATATTGTGAGGAGAGGATAGTTGATAGGACGTGAAGTGCTTCAAATTTTAGAGCTGTGTGCAGCAAAGCAAATTGCCTTGCTACTGCAACCACCTGCGATGAATCAAAATTACTTTAAAACCTACTGCCATGTAACAGAAAGGTAAACAATAAAAAATGATAACCATTAAAACTCAACCAGCAAGAATCAAGTGAAATGTTGAATAAATCATAATAACCCAACACATATAGGCTCACCATTGTTGCCAGTTCTGATTGATGTCTAATGTACACCTCTTCAGCAGGCAATTTGCTTATAATCGATTGTAAAAGTTTCATACCAATCTCGATCAGGGGTGACTCTGAACACAATGATTCATCAAAGCTTCAATACACTAAATTGGTGACACAAGCAGCTTACTTATTTGAAAATGTTTTTCTCAAAAAAGTTCCATAAACCAACTATATTATTTAATTACCAAATTGCAGCAATGTGCAATAAAATAAACACATGATACATATCACCTTGATCCCACAGCCCATACTCACTACTCATCAGCATTTCACAGTAGAATAGACATGTCTTGACAAAGATGAAAGTCCTTACCATCTGGCAGAGTGGACATCTGAGCTGCGAGCAGCTGCAGGGCTCCATGTTTATATACTGCCTTGACTCCATCTTCATGCGCATTGGATACCAAGAACAGAAATTCATAGCAATCTCCAACAACAGATAAGTCTGACCTGCAAGCCCAAATAAACATGATATATATTATTTATTTACATATCCAAGGATTAAGTACCTGCTTCAGTTACTAACAGAAATCAGCAGGAAGCCCGAAACAAAATAGTCTAAATTGCAGAGGAGAAAACAAAATACAGAAGAACTATCAAAAAGCAAAATGAACCACCTCCATCACCCTAAAAATTTTGTTCTTTGAATGAAAATTCAGGAAAAAATATCAATATTAAAAAGAATTATGCATAAGGGTTCATTGCAAATGTCAAAGTGTAGCTCAGAAAACTAGAATGGTTCAAATTGGTTAACGAATAATATACGCAATACACTCTAAAATTGGGGGGAAAATGTTCTTCATATCTAATTTCGGTATGCCAAAATGTATGATTGCACATCTGAACTCCATTCCATTGCGTATACAACAGAAGAGTTACTGTTTGCATAACTCTTTTATTAATTAATTTATCCAGCAATTAAAATGGCTTAGGGGCTTCATAATCATGCAACCATCTCTAAAACATGTATACTGCATGCAAAAGTTCCTTCTAAACAGAATTCTATTAATTGATATCATAGATAGTGAATAAATAACTGAGGAAAGGTAAAACCAGCAAGTTATCTATTTATATCACAGAGAATCGGAAAAGAAGAAATTGAACGCAATGAAAAACATACTGTTTTGGCATAATCTCAAGTATCAGAGGAATGTTTGCACGCATATCTTCAGAAGCAGCAATTTCGGGAACCCTACAGAATGCTGAAAGAATGGTAACCGATAGTTGCAAGTATGCCTCACGATTCTCAGCTCCTCCACCTCCTTTCCCCATTCCTGTTTCATTTTATTGACAAAATGCGAGGAGGTTAAGTTCTACAATAACTCAAAGGGAAAGAAAATAACAAAAGGAAAAAAGAGGAAACGAATTTGAAGCAGTAATTAGCCAACCGGTGCGCAGGAGACGGTGGAGAAATTTAGGGCCTACAGCATGGTAAACTTGGCGGATGGCGGAATAGTCGTCTTTACTGCAAATTTTGGCGACCAAAAGAAGACCGGCGAGACGCTGCTCATCACGCTCACCTCTTAGTAGTTTCAAGCAATCCTCCAATGACAAAGACGGGGAATCTGATTGAACAGCAGACGTCGATGCCTCGCCCGAATTCTGTACATCCTATTGCCACAAACACAATTTGTTCAACATTAACATCTACACAAATGCACCGAAATATACATGCTTCTTAGAATACGAAGTGCATATAGAAACGAAGAGAGATGGAGACCATGGCTTTGTAATCGGTAGGCAGCTGTCGGCGGCGTAGTCCGAACGAGAGCAGCTTCGAGAAGAGTGGAGAAGGCCAGGGAGAGGGACGACAGGACAAGTATATATAATGGCCTGCATTTCCTGAAATCTGGCCAAAGTTACATTTTTAACCCTCTACGTTAAATTTTTCTATGTTGCACCAGCGGCTTGCCAGCTAGTACCTTCAGTTGGAAATACCTTTAAATCCCGCTAAAGTTTTGAATATGGTACTTTAAAGAAAGTGTAGTATTTTTTTTTTTTACTTTCTTTAGAATTCTAATTAATCTGTTTTTTACATTTATTTTTAAATATAAATATCATATACTATAATTAAATGATTGGGTTATTATTTTGTCGAATATATTTAATTTTTTAATTAAAAAAGTACTGTACTTTCATTTTTCTAATAATCCATAAAGAAAAGAAAAAAAAATCATTCTTCCAAAGTCAAGCTGGACGGCCGGCGGGCAGTAGCCATGCATTTCCCCGGCATTCTCGCAAGTCCAGCTAACTTCCGTTTGCAATGGAAGGTGACCACACAAAAATGATAAAGGAAGCCACGTCCTACGCCCTTTCTTTTCATCTGCTTTCATATATACTCTGTCCATCCCAAACGCAAAATTTGGAGTATACGACTCCTAAACAGGAACCCCATGCATGCGACGACGACGAGAGATTGATTATTTTCATCTCCGTCCTGTCCCTGAGAGACTAAATAGATATATACCCCCACCAACGAATAATAGTAATAATTTTGATTCCTCCTCGGAGTTCTATCCTGTACTTCAACAATGGAAGAAGAACACGAGACCTCGGCTTTGCGTGCCAGGCGCAAGAAATCATCTATGAGGCTCTCCTGTTGCTTCAGTCCCCATCACCGTCGTCCTGGCTCCTTCGATGTTTCTTCTTCCATATTGCCCAGTCCCAACAGGAGGTCTCCATCAGCGTGGATTCGATCCAAAACCCAGGACCTGCCTGAAATCAAAGGCAAGTACAAGAATTTCGTGTCCCGCATGGGTAAACACCGTCGCCATTCTTCAGCCGATTTCAGCTATGATCCCCTCAGCTACGCCCTCAATTTTGAAGAGAACGACGAGCCTTCCGACTTGGAGTATCCCATCAGGAACTTCTCGTCAAGATTGCCTGCGTCACCGCCTAGAGCCACAATAGTAGCCTCAACACCATCATCGGGCAAGACGCTAAGCGTGTCAAGGGGGACGTCTGAGCTGCCGGTGTCGAGGGCGGCAGCTGTTGCTGAGGCTGTCAAGAACCTGGAACCGTCGCCGAAGAGGAATCTTGAGTTGCCTGCGCCACGGAGACTATCAGAATTGAGCAAAAAGAGCGCTGAAGTGCCAGAGCTGAGGAATAGCCTTGACATACGAACGCAGGGGAAGGAAGTTTCGACAGCAGAGGCAAGTGGGGCCATTAATGAGAGATCAACCCCGAGAGCAGCCGCAGTGGCCGAGGTTAGGAGGACCCTTGAGGACGTAACGCCGTCGCGACAAGTTCTAGTTGAATTATGTTAAGCTAATTACAGAACTGCGCTGAACCTGCAGGTTCCAGATACCCCCGCCCCCGCCAAAAAAAAAAAACACAGTAATAAAAAAAATCCAAGCCCCCGTACCCCCGGATAGCTTGTGTATTATTTATTTATTTTTTTCCTATTCCTTCCTCTCTTATGGTTTGTTAACATTTTGAAGACAATTATAAGGTAGTGTAATGTTGAATTTGTGATTTCTATTAAACCACACATAAATAGGATGCTCTCATACTTAATCTTTTGGAAGAATAGCACTGCTCTAAAATAGATAATAGTGTTATGAATATCTTAAAATTATTAAAAACTCCATTAATTAGTGGAAGTTCCACTAATTATGGATTTATGTGAATTATTAGAGAATATTTTATGGATGTTCACCAGAGACACCATTAATTAAGATTAGTGGAAGAAGATGTATGACATGATGTATTTTACTAATTAGAACTCTATAAATAGAGTTATTCTCTAAACTTGTAATATACTATTATTTTGTTAAAGAAATATTAGTAAAAGAAAGATTAGAGAAAATTGTGAGAGAAAAGAAAGAGAGAAATTCTTGTGCAAAGAATAGTTAGAGTTTTATTAGTGTGTAGTGTGTAGATTTTATTCTAACTCTACCTAAATTTTATAACACGTTATCAGCACGAGTCTCTACCGTTACAAAAGCCAGAAGACTAAGCACGAGTTTCTGCCGTTACCAAAGCCAGAAGACAGGTACGCATTTATTGATCTCTATGGCTAACCTCGCTAAACTCGAATTTGTAGCCCTTGATATTTCTGAAAAAAATTATATGTCATGGGTTCTCGATGCAGAAATGCATCTAAGGCCTTAGTGAAACTATTCAAGCAAATAATAGTGCATCTGCACAACACAAGGCTAAAGCTTTGATTTTTATTCGTCGTCATCTCGATGAAAATTTGAAAATGGAATATCTTATCAAAAAAGATCCATATGTCCTATGGGTAAATTTAAAAGAAATATTTGACCACCTGAAGATGGTCGTACTACCCACTGCACGGTATAAATGGTTGCACCTGAAATTGCAAGATTTTAAAACCGTAAATGAATATAACTCCGCAATGTATAAAATTACATCTCAATTAAAATTATGCGGAGAAAAAGTGACTGATATGTTGAAGAAGACATTCTCCATATTTCATGTCTCGAATATTGTCCTGCAGTAACAATATCGAGAAAAATGATACACAAAATTTACAAATTTAATTACTCTCCTCCTCATTGCAGAGAAGAATAATGAGTTATTATTGAGAAATCATGAAGTCAGACCAACTGGCTCAACAGCACTCCCATAAGTAAATGTTGTTGGCTCCAGCAGAAGTCATCGTTATAGTCGTGGTCGTGGACGTGGTCGTGGTTATAGTCGTAGATACGCTCGATATTTTCCTTATCACAATTATAATCAAATTGTGAGAAATACTGGCCACCTCAAGTGGAACAGAAAAGATCAAAAGGGAAAAAAAAAAAGAAATTGAAGAAAAGTATGAGAATATATGTTATAGATGTGGCATTAAAGGTCATTGGTCACGAAACTGTCGTACGGCTAAACATTTAGTTGAATTGTATCAAGTTTCATTGAAAAATAAAAATGTGGAAGCAAATTTTTCTTAACATCCAATAAATAATGCTGAGGATGATGATATTGATCCTAAAGATCTTAATATCAATATTACCCATATGGATGTATCGGATTTTTTTGAACACCCAGACGATAGGATAGACCATTTAATTGGTGATGGCAGTATCCAGAAAAACTAAAGCCTTACCCTGATATTTTTGTATTTTCATTTTTATTATATTCTAATAATATTTACGTTTGCATATATATATTTGTGTTCAGATAGTTGTTGTTAATGATGATGTATGCATTATTGATAGTGGAACTACACACACCATACTAAAAAAATGAGAAATATTTTTCTAATCTCAAAATGAGAGAAATAAATATTTATACGATAAATGGTAGTGCAAATATGATTGAGGGCTCCGGAAGAGCTAGTATATTGTTGCCTAAATGAACAACAATTATTATTGACAAGGCACTATTTTCCTCAAAATTTAGAAAAAAATTATTGAGTTTTAAAGATATCCGCAAAAATGGGTATCATGTTGAAACAAATAAGAAAAATGGGATTGAGTATCTTTATATTATTCAGATGCATTTGGGTAAAAAACATGTATTAGAAAAACTGCCGTCTTTTTCTATTGGCCTATATTTTGTAAAAATACGTACAATTGAAATTCATTATCTAGTAAACCAGAAGTTTACTGATCCTATTACTTTTAACATTTGGCATGACCGGTTGGGTCATCCGGGATCTTCCATGATGAGAAGAATCATTGAGAATACACATGGTCATCATTTAAAAAATAAAAGGATATTGATATCAGAAAAATTTGCATGTACTGCATGTTCCCTAGAAAAATTAATTGTTAAACCATCACCAGTAAAAGTAGGAGTTGAAAGTCCTACATTTCTCGAACGAATTCACGGAGATATTTGTGGACCTATTGATCCATCATGTGGTTCATTCAAATATTTTATGGTCTTAATTGATGCATCATCCCGATGGTCATATGTATGTTTGTTATCTACTCACAACCTGGCGTTTGCGAGATTACTTACTCAAATAATTAAATTACGAATACAATTTCCTGACCATTACATTAAAAATATCCGTTTGGATAATGCTGGTGAATTTTCATCACATGCTTTTGATGCATATTACATGTCAATTGGGATTAATGTTGAACATCCTGTAACTCGTGTTTACACCAAAATGGTCTTGAGAATCTTTGATTAAACAATTACAATTAATTGCTAGACCATTATTAATGAAAACAAATCTCACAACATCTACCTGGGGACATGCTAATTTACATGGTGCAGCATTTGTACGCATAAGATCAGCTAGTTATCATAAATTCTCTCATTTGCAATTGACTTTTAGGTCAGAACCAAATATTGCTCATTTAAATTTTTTTGGGTATGTTGTATATATTTCAATTGCACCAAACCAACGTACAAAGATGGGTCATCAAAGAAGAAAGTGGATATACGTTGGATATGATTCTCCATCTGTTATCAGGTATGTTGAACCCCTGATAGGAGATGTATTCACAGCAAGATTTGCTAATTGTCATTTTGATGAATCATTATTCTCTAAATTAGGGGGAGAACCAAAACAGCATAAAAATGATCTTGTTTGAACAACATCATTAAATTATCTTGATCCGCGCACAAGCGCATGTGAATTTGAAATTCAAAAGATAATTCATTTGCAAAGCATTGCAAATCAAATGTCAGACGCTTTTGTTGACTCCAGAAGAGTTACAAAATCGCATATTCCAACTATAGATACTCCTATTCGAATTAAAGTTCCAGCAGAACAAAATATTATACATATAGCTGCTGAGTCAAAAACACGCCAGAAGCGTGGCCGACCTCTTGGTTCTAAAGATAAAAATCCTCGAAAGAAAAGAGGATTAAATGATTCAGAAGATTATATTGAAGAAAAGAATGATAAAGACCAAGAGAGAACTGATGACAAAGAACCAGAAGTTTATGAAAGTAACACTGAAATTTCTATCAATTATACCACTTCCGGTAGAAGTTGGAATCGGATAGAAACTGTTATTGATAATATATTTGCATATAATATACTCTTGACGTTACACAGGATAATGATAATCCTTAACCAATATTAGTTGATGAATGTCGGCATAGAAAAGAGTGGCTGCAATGAAAAGATGCGATTCAATTGGAGTTAAATGCACTGACAAAACGTGAAATCTTCGGACCTGCAGTCTGAACACCAGAAGGTGTAAAACCTATTGGCTACTAATGGATATTTGTGCGAAAACGCAATGAAAATAAATCGTACAATATAAAGTATGGTTAGTAGCCAAAAGTTTTTCACAAAGACCAGGTATTGATTACAATGACACTTATTCTCCTGTTGTTAATACTATTATACTCTGATATCTTATCAGTTTGGCAATACATAAAAAGATAGATATGCGCCTATTAGATGTTGTCACTGCTTACTTGTATGGAAATTCAAAAAATGATGTTTACATGAAAATCCCCGAAGGATTTCATATGCCTGAAGTATATAAATATCATCCTCGTGAAAATTATTCCATCAAGTTGCAGAAATTATTATATGGCCTGAAGCAATTTGGGCACATGTGATTCACACGTCTTAGTGAATATTTATTAAAAGCGATATTTAAAAATGACCAGGTATGTCCACGTATTTTTATTAAGAAATATGGTTCTAAGTTTGTGATATTAGCTATATATGTTGATGATATTAATCTTATTGGAACTCCTGAAGAGCTCCAAGAAACAATTGATTATTTAAAAAGAGAATTCGAAATCAAGAATTTTGGTAAAACCAAATTTTGTCTTGGTTTACAAATAGAACATTTATTCAACATATACAGCAAAAGTTCTAAAAAGATTTGGCATAGATAAAACACATCCATTGAGTATTCGAATGATCGTCCGATCATTAGATGTGAATAAAGATTTTTTCCAACCTCAAGAAGAGGATGAAGAACTTCTTGGTCCTGAAGTTTCATATCTCAGTGCAATTTGTACATTGATGTATCTTGCTAATAATACACGACCTGATATTGCTTTTGCTGTTAATTTATTAGTAAGATTTAGTTCTTCACCAACACGACGACATTAGAATGAAATTAAACAAGTCATCCGATATCTCCAAGCAGCTACTTCTTCAAATTATGCTGAAATTACAACTATTCATGAAGCAAGTAGAGAATGATTCATTATATCCAAGAAAGTTGTGGATTATCATATATCAGATATATTCCAACTCTTCTTTATGAAGAAAATGCAGCTTGCATAACGCAATTACGAGGAGGATATATTAAAGGAGATCGGACACAACATAGGTCACCAAACTCCAGAAAAAATGTGAAATTGATGTGCTACAAATTCGGTCATGTGACAACCTCGCAGATATTTTCACGAAGACTTTACCGACTCTAACATTTGAGAAGTTGAGATATAAAATCGGTATGCGTCGGTTTAAAGATTTAAATGAATCATCTCATAAGGGAGAGTAATAAACAGACATTTAGAATAATATACTCTTTTTCCTTCACTAGATTTTTTTTCCCACTGAATTTTTATCTAATAAGATTTTAACGAGGCATATTCTTTATGTAATGGATGGACATCCAAGGGGGAGTGTTATGAATATCTTAAAATTATTGAAAGCTCCATTAATTAGTGGAGGCTCCATTAATTATGAATTTATGTGAATTATTAGAGAAGATTTTTATGGATTTCCACCATTTAGTGGAGACACCACTAATTAAGATTAGTGGAAGATGATGTATGCCATGATATATTCTACTAATTAGAGCTCTATAAATAGAGCTATTCTCTAAACTTGTAATACATCATTATTTTGTAAAAGAAAGATTAGAGAAAATTGTGAGAGAAAAGAAAGAAAGAAATTATTATGCAAAGAATAGTTAGAGTTTTATTAGTGTGTAGTGTGTAGATTTTATTTTAACACTACCCAAATTTTATAACAAATAGTTATTTTTTTCATTTATTAAATCAAAACTTTTTTATTTTATTGTCTCGATTTTAATTTACCTTAAAATTATTTGAAATACTTATATTGTACTTGATTAATTACATTAGTAATTTTTTTCCTTTAAAAAATAAAACGTAAAACTGAAGACATAACTCTATTTCTGTGAACTTTCATTTATTACATAATCGCATGAAAATACACATGAACGAAGTTCATAACTACAAATGCTGCTCATGAATAGAACTAATATGATGATGATCTTTTTTCATGTATGAAATGAACCACCCCACCGATTATTCACCTGTACAGCTGCACTCTATGCCTATATATACTTCATTTATTCACACCTATTAAAAAGAGAAGGAACAAAAATGGGCATGAATACACCAAGGACACTAGCTGTCCGGTTTGGTTCCTCTGGCTCATTTTTTGCTTCAAAAATCAACTCCCTAATAATACGTATATATATCATCAAATGCAGTGCGCAAGTTCTAATTACTTTCCCAGGCGCATGATACCTATGGCTGCTCTGGTTTAGTAACTCTTCCCTTTTCATACAAAAGGAGAACTTAAAATGACCGTTCACTTCTAACTCCATCTTCCAAGATTTGGGATCGGCGTTCATACACTGCATGTAATCAAAGAGGAGGCATACGAGTAGCAAACCCTTTGAAGCCTCCTGATCATTTTGTCTTGTTTATATCAACTCGTTGCCGCTGCTTTCACCTGCATTACTCCTTTGTTCATATAAGTTGGTTGAAATTCATTGAAAATAAACATGACCGGCATAAAATTCTAGTCGAGTACCTTTTCCTTTTGCTCTTCAATGCTGTGGAAGAGGAAGGGTTACTGTGCCAATTCCTCTTTCTCTGATTGATGAACCAGTTGTTTATTTGCTTTAATTGCAAGCCTGTTTCCTGAACCAATTTAGCTTTGTCTTCTTCCTGCAAGCGTAGGGAATGGATCAAGTTATTAAAAGACTATATCAGAAGTAAATTACACAGCTTAGCTTTCTGATGAGAAATATGCAGCCAATTTCACATCATGGAAATGGTTTATCATGGTCGTGGAAAGCTAGCTATACAAACATTTACAAGTTGATTTTACCAGTGCAGATGTTAAAGAAATAGGATAAATTGGCTGAAACTTAGATAATACTAAGAACATTAGGACTCCAACATGCATTGTTCAGGGCAAACAGAATGGTTTGCCGGTATTTCTAACTAAGGACACTGAAAACAAAGATAAGTGACTCAATGATCCAATATCTACCGTTGGGTATGGCCACTTAGAATGTGATTGCCACCAAGCTTTCAAAACAGAGGTTGTATCACCCGGAAGTTTTCCAGCCCTTCTCTTGCGCAATATCTCTTCTCTGATGTCCACAATCTTTTCCTTGTAACCCTATTCTCCAAAGGCAAGAAAGGAACAAAAGTCAGTTTTTTTTTATATGAAATTAATTAACAAACAATGGCTTTTCATCCAACTGTCCGCTACACATCCCACTTTAATTATGATTCATAAGCCCATCTTATATTATAATAATGCATGTACTCATAACTTTAACTCATAGCAGCAAATGATGATAACCTCTAAAGTGTTAGTACAGTACCTGTTTCAGCTCATGCTTCAACTCCTGCCTCACCCGCTCCATCAATGATCTTTCACTCTCGGTGGGGATCAAAGGGCCAAAACCCATACTGTCAGGACCATCCAAACTTCCATCAAACAAGTTGGCATCACTGTCCACTTGGTCATCATCATCATCAGACATTGTTGCCCCCGTACCTTCTCCTGGAGAGACTCCTACAGAAGTACATAGTAGCAATATTAGCTTCGTTAGTATCTTTAGTCACCTCAAGTACCATAGTCTGTTTAGTATTCCAGGGACTTATTTCAAGTCTACAATTTAGCCCACCAAAAAGAAATCCTAAGCTGGAAAGGAGGAAAAGAACTTCAAGTCTTCCCAAGAATTTATAAAATTCTAGAACCACCTTTTGAAATAACTTTTAGGAACCAAATGGCTAATAAATCAGACGTACCAGAAAAGCAGTTAAGAGTAACACCTTAGAGAGGGGGAGAGAGAAAAATGGTACAATTCACACAACAAACAAATGACTATCAAATTGAATGGGAAGGGAAACGGGTGGCATATGTAGACATCTAAAAGATTTACCAAGTTTTGTTAATTTGACCTCTGTTTTTGTTTTGGTGGGGGGGGGGAGGGGGTGGCTAAGTATTAATTTGGATTAAATTTGTTTTACATAGACTATTATTTTCCGGAAACTAAAGAAATCTTGGGCATCGAAATCCGGAAAGGGAGCTGAAAAAATGCCTCCTCAAAAGTGGCTACATAGAATCATAGTAAAAACTCATTTGTTGCACCTTTCAAAGAAAAAGTAAGAGAGAGAGAAACCAAAAATAAACTAGAATAAGGCATATGAAATAAGATGAGGCAATATGAGAATCAACTGAATGGGGGATCAGAAAAGTAAAATACATGGGAAGGACCCAATAGCCTATTCCAGGAATTAGATTATCTCAAAATTAAGTTGCATATATCATTTGATAAGAAGCATCAGTTAGGGTGCTTGTAACCTCAGTGTTCAAGATTACAGTCACGGTGAGTATTTTCATTTGAAAAGAAATATTGACTTCTTTTTATGTATGCAGTTAATTAGCCAAGTTATCATTTCTTGTGCTCTGTGACCTTATGTGCTATAACTTCCACTGCCTAAATAAACTTCTTGAACATAGTTGCAACGCACATTAATTAAACAAGTCAAGTTTTCAAAGGTCATCCCTGTTCTCTATATTGTAGTGCTTTTTGTTTCAGCAAAGACACAAGGCATAATAAAAATATATTGTTCCTATTGCATCGTCAACTGATTGGTTTATTGTCCAAGCATAGTTCCCCAGGACAGGAAATAAAAGAACATGTATAATTATGCAAAAGTGCAACTTCAAACAATAGTTTCAGATCATACACTTTAATTAAGTGCACAGCTTAAAACTCTTAAGTACCGATAACTACAAGCATTCAAGTAGAGATTGAGTTTGAGACTTGGAAACTTGAACATGTTCTTGAAGTTTCTTCACTTCAGAACCAGAAGCAAGTACCTATAACTAAGCCTTATTGGTTATAGCAGGATGACAAAACTTTTAGCAAATTATTATTATCAGGTCTTTTAAGAAACTGTTATTAGCAGGCCATAAGCTAGATCAACAATATAACACTAGAACAATTATGGAGGGTTTATGATAGATCACAGGAGATTTCTGAAAACAAATCGACAAAATAAAACAAAATATGAAAATTCACCTGTTAGACTTTGCAAGGATTGTTCAATCTCCCAACATGCCATAACTGCTTCCATTGCATGAACACGGACATGTTGTTGCAGTTGTTCTTTGAAAGAACAAAGTAACAAGACATAGTGGGACTACGCAAGAATAACCAAGAAAATATAAGTCTTTGCAAAAAGCAGTTTCAAATAGAAAATGGATCCATCCACCCAAATAACTTCCAAAGAAATGAAAGCTATTGATTTAGTTCCATTGATAGAGGAACACTGACTTACAAGGAGAAACCTTAAAGGGAAGTTCATTATGTTACTCTAGATCTCGTTAAGGAAAGCTAAAAATAAATCTAAATTCCTTTTATCAATTCAGCCAAGTGAATTTTGTTTTCATTCTTATAGAATCAACATGCATACTCTTGTCGTAAAAAGTCTTTAGCACTCAATCAGGATACTAAGTTAGAGGTCTTTAATGTCGCCTGAATTCTGCATCTCAGAGAGACACGTTAATATTTTTTAGCAAGATTGACTCCAAAATTTAATTGATATTCCCAAACTGTAAACTTTGTGGTCCATTAAACATTTAAGACATCAATTTTATGGACCAGAACTAAGTGTTGCAAACCATTTACGTTATATCTGCTACAAAAGGAAGTGCTACAGCCACAAATAATTGGCATTTCAATAACTGACAGAACTTTCTTTCTCGAGCTTTGCCTTCAAAGGAATCCATATAACAAATTGGATAGGTTTCTTAAAAGTTAGGAAAAGAAACTTAGAAGGAACTGCACCTTAAGGGGCTAAGCTACTTGAGGGGTGATGTAAAACATACATTATCTTCCATCTTATTTGTATTTTTATAATTCTCCCACCACATGAATCTCAACATATAAGCACATAAAGAGACGAAGTAATAGTTCAGTTATAGCTGGGCTTTTCAAGGAGCATCTATCAGCATCCTTAGTAGTAATTTACGATCAATATGCAAAAAACATTGATTGTGATCATCAAGAATTTAAGGATGCTATAAACAACCAGAACGATAAAGTTGTATGCGTGTCCCCAAAGAGCCACCTTCTTTCATAACATGAAAAAGTCAGATACAAGAACCCCTTTGTAGATGTATCCTCTAGACCTCTATATGAAAATCAGCAGTGTCAAAAGCAATTTATGATACAGAAATCTCAGAAATATTGACCTTGTTCTTAGAGAATCTATTTAAAAGGTTCCTAAAAAAGGCAGCAGAAAATAAGACAAGATGTATCTACTGAACGATCACATATATAGAGTAATAGACATGAAACTTGATCATTGATAAAGAATGAACTGCAAAACTAAGGTTTGCATATTAGTGATGCTTTGGAAATATTGCCTGAGTACAAGCCAAATCTTCATCCTTGTTCATGAGTTATTAACAAATTCAGAGGTGAAGAAACAAACTAAAGACTTAAAAACAGGCAAGAAACAATTGGAAAGAAGTAAACTTTATCTTTAAATAAATCAAAGAAAAAAAGATCTTCATTTATATCAGGAGAGTATTACCATTGACTCTGAATTACATAAAAGAAAGACAGCACATTAGTTTGACAATTATTTATGAGAAACTAGGCCATTAATGACTAAGCATAAGAAGAACCATTGCTCACAGTGAGCTTCAATCTTGAAATAGGTATACTGAATTCAACCTCCCTTACAAAATTTCACATACACGTTCTCCTTTTCAGAAGACTCCACATTTATAACTGGAAGGCTGAAAACATACTGCTGCACCCCAAGTTAAATTGAGGCCCTTTGATGTCTCAAAATGTAATAGCATTTCAACCACATCTTTCCATTTCAAACTTCCATCAATTCCAAAAAAAGGCAAAGGCACCAGCTAAGTATCAGAATCATAAAGGTCAGACCACAATATTTAAGAACCAGATCATTCGAAAGATGAATTATGAAGTGCTTCATAGCCCCAAGGCTAAATCAAATCACTTCATATTGCAGGGGAGAAATCTTTTGAAGCTTAGGAGTTACTACTCTTAAACTAAAGGTAAACCTTAAAATCAGTGGCAGAAGTTAAAGTTGCAGAAATTTTCAAAACAGCGCATCTCTTTCGAAGTTATATCTTCAAAATTAGTCGCTTCAAGTCTGTCACAACATTTTCAGCATTGGAGATCCCTCAAATAAATGCTGATTCTATTCAATCTGAGGAGCTGCCTATTTTATGGTGTAGCATTAAAAGGCCCATTTTGTATTGCAGCAACCTGTCCTTGTTATAAGAACTGAGAGATATGGCACTTCATTTCATCAATCAACATAGAATCTACAGTATGTCGTCCTCCAAAAGGGAAAACTCTCTTACTTTATCTGATTCAACATGTGAGCAGGCGCCATGGAATCTGACTTTATACTTCGATGTCATCTACTATGCTTGGACCTAATTTCTTCTTGTCACGAGTTCCCCATCACATCCCTTAGTCCACCACTAGCGATGACTTTATGAGCACACAGATTTTGACAGTCTGCAACCCTCTACTAGATGGAATAGATGCATGGACATCCAAATCTTCTCTCTCCATTTTTTTTTTTCGGGGGGGGGGTGTGGGTGAGGGAGTAACAAATTCCAATTTTCATTTTTTGATACAAAGAACTCTATCCCAGTACAGAATTTCTATTCTTGCAGTAGTAAGTCGAGGTAGGAAAGATTTTCACCCAGTGGAGATATGAATTATCAGCTGCAGGCCGGCATAAATTCGTGAAGACAAAATAAATGTTGTGAAGGAACAAATTCTGTGTTCCACGGAAGTCATTTAAATGGCAAACTTTAAACACACAGAAGACAGTAAATTACTACCAAAGAAAACCACATAAACAACTCAATTTTTCCAACCAAAACATAGGTACATCATGCATAGCGATGGGTAAAGAAATCATACCATGAATTGATCAAGCTCCTTATCATCACCAAGATTTCCATGTCCAAGAGCTGAATATTTGGCGACAACGTGCTGTGACTGCGCCAGTTGGGCATCGATTCTCGGCAACTGATCTACTGGCGTCGCTATGCGCAAGCACCCCACGTGTGCCGATAACAATTGTTCATACAACGGATGCGCCAAAATCTCAGCTTTGTACCTGGCATTCTGCCAATTTATAGCTCCATCGCCCCCACTGGCGCTGCCGCCGCCAGCAACTTCACTCTCCGTCAACTCTCCACCGTTATTCCTGTTAGTAGTAGTATTATCATTATTATTATTGTGGTTCAAATCAGCAGCTGATTCGTGAGAAATTGCGGCAGCCATCATCGAGTCGTTGGAAACTTGAACATCATCTCTAACGTCGCTGACGTTTCTCTGCAAAATTGACCTGGAAAGCCACTGATTGGAAGCCTGCGATGCCGCAGCGGAGGACTCGGAGTTGGTGTGCAAGTTGAGGAAATTGGCGTCCCCTCCACCTCCGCCAGCGGCAGCACCAGAATAGTGACCCTGCTGGCGAAGAATAGCGCTGTTGAGCCACGTCGGCGGCGGAGGTGGCGCGTGTTGGCGCGGGTCCGGTGGTTTTCCGTCTGGCGAAGACTGAGCTTGAGCCTGGACGAGCTGTTCGGGTAGTATGGTTCGTAAAACCGCAGAGTTTCCCCCCAAGTGCTGCTCTGAGAAATGTTGTAATGCCATCTCTTGCGACAAATGGTTGGGAAAAGCCATCGCTTCTGTATTTACAATTACTGCGATAAATCAAGTATATCTATTACTTTATCGCAACGAGATTCTTCTATCCATCGTCTCTATATTGCAGTATAAATAGTATGCACACGCCGCAGTATTATATATATATATATATATATATATCTCTATTTTGAACGGGTGAGAGCTTCAATGTTTCTCTCTTCTTGAATGCTTCTGGGCACGGTAAATTTACAACGCAGTGATAAAGGTTTGGAATTATCTGTATGCTGCAGCAGCAAAGTAGAAAAAGACAAGGTTAACATATAAACATGTATGTATGGTATAATTATTTGGATATAGAGAAAGACGGGGGAATATATGAAGTGCAGAATTGTCTCCGTCAACGACCAGAGGAGGAGCGAGAACCTTTGGCTGCAGGGAAGGACGAAGAAAGACTAGAGAGAAAAAGTTATAGTTTATGCAGGAAGCAGCTCCGAGGAAGGCAGAGGTGCAGTGGTGACGGGTGAGACCAATGAAGAAAGAATGTACGGGCGAAGAGAGAAGACGGGGAGGGGAAATTTTGGAGGGAGGAAGGTGGGAAGTATGTGTGTGCGAGAGAGAGAGAGAGATAGTTGTGGGAGAAGAAGACTCTGGGAGAGGGAAGTCAAGGTTACAGTTACAGAGAGACTTGTTTGAGGTATTTTTCACGGTGGAAGAGAGACTGCTTACAGGATTTGATTTAAGAGCTGCTTAGCTTTTGGCCTTTGTTGATGCAAAAGGTGGGTGGCGACTGTGGATTGGATTCCCAACCACGCTCCAAAAATGGCTGCGTGCACCCCTCTTGGCCTTTTTCTTTTTCTTCTAAATATTACTAATAGGAAAATTTTTCTCCTATAGAACCAAAAATCAATATCACTTCTTAAATAATACTCAACCAGTAAGAATTTAAATATCTGAATTTCTATTTTTATTTCTAAATTTTGCTTAAATTTATACAACTAAAACTAAAATAATATAAACTCTATAGCTTATGAATCCCACTATTAATTTAACTTTATCTAATTGATCAAGAAAATATGCAATCTTATTCATAATTAAATATTCTTGTTAAATTAAAAAAACATTTAAATTCAAATGAGATAAATACTATTGATGTTATATACCTTTCTATTTTTAAAATTGTTATATACTCCCTCCATCCCATAATATAAGTCGTTTGATTTAATTTCACACTTATTAAAATTCTAAAAAATAATATAACTTTATATTTTTTTTTCTTAAAATACCCCTATTTAAATGTCTGAAAACAAGAAAAGAGATGAGGGAGGAAGAGAGGAAAATATAATAATAAATAAGAATAAAAATGTAAAAATAATTTTAAAATCTTTTTAAAAAGTCTCCAACGATTTATAATTTGGAACAATAAAAATAGTTTCTAACGACTTATATTATGGGACGGAGGGAATAGTAAGTTTGGTATGTTTATATTTGTCAATTCATAATGATAGAAAATTACTCTTTCAATAGACAGAATACACTAAGGTAAAATTATGTGAAGAAAATGATAACGTTGAATAATTTCTTTTTTGGGAAGGAAAGTAGTTTAAAATATTTGAAGAAATGAAAGGAAATTAACATAGTGTTGAAGATGACTTGGAGTGGCCGTATCACCAAAAATCCATCTGTGATGAAAAGGCCCGTTTGGAACTGCGGGTGGCTGCTGGCACTTGCCGCGGTCGATGGATGCCTAAGTTGGGGGAATTGATCCAACGCTGCTGCAATAGTTAACGTGGCTTCGATTATCGTATCAGTGACCTGGACGTTGACGTAATACTGTAATAAAAAACAGTAGAGCGACCGATGTGCTGTGGCCGGACCAACTGCTCCGGCTTTTACAATTTGATTAATCACGGATTAGTTCGACAAGATACGTGCCTAATTTAATTAAGAATATTCTTTATTTATGATAAGTTTTAAATATTAAACATAAAACAAAAAGGAAAAAAATTCCCCAGAACCAATCGTTTTAGATTTAAAATTTTTTTCAAGTCGATTTTATAAAAATTTATTATTATTTTTGTAACTCTATCCCTTTCTATAATCTCTCTCTTTCTATTAATTATGACCCAACACAAAGTAGATAAATATTTAATTAAAGATGTTTTTAAAAATTTACTTTTAAAATTGTTAGAAATCTATGAGCTTTTAATTTTTATACATAAATTTAAAATAATTTATATTGTAAAACGAAAATAATAATAAATATTTCTTATCACGTAATAAAGTTTAAGTGAAGATCATATTTCACTTATTCACATATATAATAGTGTTTAGTATATTATTAAATATCATAGTAATATCATATTAGGTATATATTTGGCGTCTAACTATTTATATTCTAAAAAAAAACTACTAATACACAATTAACTATAGGCCTCGATACCCCAAACTTGGAAGCCTAAACCGAGAAATACTACTTGGGTAGATGGCAATTGTTCCACTCTAAAAAAATTTAAATTTAAAGAAGACTTTTAATTTACTTTTAAAAAATTTAAAGAAGATTTTTAAAATTTTATATTTCGTTCCAAATAATTTTTAGAAATCATAGTATTATCTTTTTAATATGTATTTTCATATAATTTACTTCCAATCTTAAATTTTTAATTCTAGTTCTATCTCTAGTAGAATCTACCAAATAATTAGGTGTAGATGGGCAGCCAGTGGCGTCAAAAGCTTGCCATGATGTTAGCCTTTGATAGAATATGAAAGATTACGTATTCGTTGTATTAGTAGGGGCTATTGTGACTTAAGTGAAATATGTTCCAATAGACAAATAGTTTACTTATAATATTTAGACTTCGGTAGAATTTAAAAGATTGTATATATGTTCGTGTATGGGATAGAATTGAAATATTACATATTTCGTGCGTCGGTAAGGATTATAACGACTTAATTAGGATAAATTTCAATGAACTTATAGATAAATATAATATTTTATAGCCATGGAATTTTTATAATGGTATAAGTATATCAAATTTAATTTGATTTAACTTTTTTTATTGAGAAAAAAAAAAGAAAAAAAAGGAGCAGATGGGTATGATTGAGCTCTGTAACCATAGGCGTTTGAGTTGCACGATTTACACGAAACTAACTAAACTAATCACCAGCTACAACTATTACTTTTCTATATAATTTTCCTGAATTTTGTACGCTGACAACATAAAAAATATAGTATTTAGCAGACAAATGATCCACTTGAGTTTTCAAATCACCTATTATTTATTCATTAAAAAATAATAATTTGAATGCTTCCTCAAATAAGTTTTTGATTAATAATTGTGTGTAAATTAATGGTTGCCTTGCTTACATCAACTAAGGGAAATGTTCATTTGTCAATCGTATTATCACTAACATGTTATTTTTTTTATTTTTCTCATCATTGATTGAAAGTAAACAGAAATATGAATTTAGGTTAGAAATATATATATTCACTCATTTCCAAATAGTATATTTTATTTATATTATATACGTTGGTAATAACTTATTCTTGTAAGAAGATTGTTATTTAAGATTTATATCTTTAATTCGACATTGAATTATATTTTATTTTTTCCTATAAAAAATAAGTAATATCTATATTGTATATTTTATCCATTTCAAAATATTTATTTATAATTTTTTAATTTTATTTTAAAGTACTTATTCATGTATATATTTTTAGAATTAATCATAACTAATAATTAGTTCTTTTATATTATACTCCTATTTATTCTAAGTTAACTATATAATTTTATAAAATTTTTATTTCTTCTTACTTTTTAAAAATTTTTACTAATCAATAGCTATTGTATTTATAATACAGGTAAAATAAAAACTTTATATAAACTATACTAACTTCGTTTCACAATATAAGTCATTTTAGATTTGAATTTTTTTTTCACAATATAGATAGTTTTACAGAGTTCTATAAACATTTATTATTTTTTTTAACTCCACCTTTCTTTACAAATTTTCTCTTTCTACTAATTATGACTCAATTCTCTCTAATTACTAAAGTAAATAAAGACCTAGTTAAGAGTATTTTTATAAGTTTAGTTTTAAAATTGTGTGAAATTTACGATCCTTAATTATTGTATACAAATCTAAAACGACTTATATTGTGAACATAAATAGTAGTATTATTTTTAATATTGTTAATCTGCATGTAAAAAATTTTATAAATAAATATTTTGAAACATAAAGAATATTATGATTTTCCAAACTTAAGAAAATTTGTTTTATTGGACTCATATCTATGCCAATAAATAGAAAAACGTTGCATCTTGGTGTCCACAACGAAATAGTCTACTTGTCAACTAAAATCTTTCGCCCTTAGGAGTCATTTCCAATAAATGGATTAGAGACATAAGATCCAAAAAACAAAGACTTTTGTTTCAGATGTAGACCTTTTATTGTGCTCTCCTTAATTGTATGTTTTTGTTGGGTAAACTTTTAGATATATTTACATAAATATCTTTAGAGAGTAGATAAAATGAAGAGTTGTTTCGAATCTAACAAAGCCGAGTTAAGTTGATGGGAACTCTTTTAAGTTGCGGTAGTTACTCCAAGCAAAGGATGATTTCCAAGGGAAGGGAGGGATGAAAGAATATGAGAAATTTTTATATGCACTCAATGCACGTCTGAGTGGTGTATCACTTATAATAAAAGTTATACAATAAATATTATATATAACATTATTTGTAAATGATATAATTTATTAATATCTCAGATATATATATTGAGGGTATATAAGAATTTTTCAATAAATAGTAGCTACACGTGCCCCTAAAGTAGGTGGTAAAGAGTCTACTCAATTCCATGCCAAAAAGCACGAGCAGCATGCAAACTGTCTTCTAATTTATACGCGCATAAATGTAATGTCTGGTCTGGTGATCCATACAACACGCTGTTTTTTTTCCTCCTCCGCCAGCCCTATGGCCGAACCTCCTGCCACCTCGCTTCTCGGCGGAGCGTGCTGTCCACTCTGTTTAATTGGGTCCTGCCGCCTGCTGCTAATGGTCGTGGTTAGGAATATTACAATCACCATTTGTCCGTTTCTGGGTTGGTAGCAGTGCTTGCTTGGAACCGGCAACTGGACGGCATTTCCAGATATCACAAGAGGCCAAATATCATTCTTTACTATAATATTAATATGATTATAAAAAATGACTTCTGTTGTTAGTAATTGTTTCTATTTTCACCATACAAAAAGAAAAAAAATTATACCGTAATTCATAATTGAGCAAAAAATTAGCATATATGACTTAAATATTTTTAGAACATGATGATGTTAAAAGGGCGTAACAATCTTCCTGATAAAAGATTGCAAGCAAAGAACGGAGACCAAAGCTTGTATCGCCGAGACCTCGGCCAGCAGGGGCGAGGGAGGAAAGATGCCCGGAGACACGCGGCAAGCTGTGGCCATTTGGACCACACAAGTTGGGACCATATTAAGCACGCGCCTCCAAAGCCCAATGAGAGTTGCACACGTGGGTGAATCTCAAGGGAGGAGGGACCAGCCAAAATGTTGACTTGTGGTCCTCTGGCGGCTCAATGAATGGAGAGAAGAACTGTGTGGTGCCCACTGTATACCACGTCGATAGGGTGGGTCCACAAGAAAACAAATGAGGCGCATGCGGACCACGGAAGCTGAAGGCCACAGAGTTGGCTGTGAATGGCAAACCGTGATGAAGGAAGGACCACCACCGCGGACACAGAGAACCAGGATGCGATTATTTATACCTATATGTATAATTGTATACGTAATTAAGTTTTGGACGAAACGATGGATATGTGGATCAATTTAAGGTCCATCGGTCCCCTAGCTGTTTTTAGGTGAATCTCTGGTCCCGCACCGCCTAATAACCGGCACGTAACCACGGCTCCTACCTAGTTGGACCAATCATAATAATCAACTAACTTTATTTTTAATTAATTAAATCACCATATTTGAATTTGTCAAAATAATTAACATTAAAAATTTTATATTTAGAATTAAATTTTTTTGAAATATAAATTTATATAGTTTATTTAAATAACGATTGAGAGTTTTCGTGTAAACATATTATTAGAATTAATGCATGTTGAAAATGATAACATGAGGCGGAGGGGCAGCGGGAAAGGCAAGAGAAAAAGCTACCGGGTGCTGTGCTGACAAAGTATCCAGCGTGAGTGGATAAAACCGGTTATTCCTTCTTAGCGAAGTGCAACGTGGCATCTAGAGAAGCACTGACCCACACATTAGGAGTCGGGGCGGGCGGCCCGAGTCTGATGTTTCGTGGAGCATCAGCTACCTCTGATCTCAGGTCATTTATGTCTAAGTCAAAGGCATGGAGTCGAAGGCTCTAATCTTGAAAAAATTTTAGTATGAATCAATGCTCTATAAATCAATTACATTGATAAATTTTATCTATAATTTATCAATACATTTAATTTACGAATTCACGATCCATATAAAAATTCTATCTAATCTTGATAAGATGCTGCCGACGCCCCCATGATCTTCTTCAACCAACCCCCCATTTTTTCCCTTTTTATTATTTTTGGACCGCATCTCGGACTTTCTTTGAAGGAAGAAAAAGTTTTATTATTATTTTTTTACTCTTATAATTACTAGTGCTACTGTTAATTTTGTGCCACTGTTTTGAATCTTAAATAGTATAAAGAAAACTATATAATAAACAATATTAACATATACTTTGACGAGTAATAATTATTAATTATATTATTACTATGTTTAAATAATAAAAAAATATGTGTTAAATATATTAATTAAGTTGTACGGAATTCAATTATTGATATTTAAAAAACAAAAAGTTTTCACACATTTTGCCCACGTTTTTTTGTTTTTTGTATGTGCGTGTTGTGGAGGCCTGGAGGAAGGGTATTGGAGATGGATTCTTACCACATGCCAAGCTAGGAGTCGAAATCACAGGTGGGATTGTCTTGGTTTAATACCTTTAGGAACGCTGCTGGAAAAATAGACAAAGGCTTCTTTCTTTTCTTTCTACTCACAAACTTTTGACAGAAGTTAGTCTCTGTGTTCGATTGGAGTGTTTCTGTTCAAAGGCTATCAACGTCGAGCTGTCTCATGAATTTCGTTACGCGTGACCTTTACCGGTGTCCCACTTTGAAGCCATCGTCTTTGTCCATTATAAACAATCCCAAGTCATATCCTACTATGTGTTTTCTTTCCAAGATTTTCAACTGCCTATTCTCTTATGGTACTAGTTCTTTATTTAACGATACAAAGGAAAGGCTTTTGATTGAGGCTTCAGCACATGAAAGAGAAGAATAGGCTAGGAAAATGAATGAATAGCCTCGGGCTAGCAGCAGGGGAATTGGAAAATAAAATGGATCAGTAGCAGTGATCTGATTGATGATTATTCACGTACAGTGTAGTGTAGACCTGGTGAGGGGAGTGGTGCATGTTGTTGTTCTTTTGCCTTTCATTTACCCTCAAAATAAGGCTTTCTCGATGGACCACAAGAGCACTTATGGAACCGGAAAAGTTTAGCAGCAGGAACAGGAATCGGCTCCTTTCTTTCATGGACCACATATGCACTCGTGTCTTTCTAGCTCTTTATACGCAACTCCCTTTTAAGTTTTCCCGACACAACAAGGAAGTGAAAACTGGAGCCCTTATCCCACACAGGCACACACAGAGAGCACCATCATCATGATTCATCTTGGCTATTCCAGTCCCAAATTGAAGAAAAAGGATCAAATATGAAGCAGTGAAAACTGAGAATGTACCACTAAGAAATAGGAGCGGCATGGAAGGCAAACCAATATCAAGTAAGTAAAAGGGCATCGAGTGACCCACCATCTAATCTGGGTGACATGATAGATGAGGAAAAGCAAATCCAGAGCCAGAGGACACAGCACAACACCATAGAGCAGTTGAGAAGGGCATCGGGCACGGGATGGTTTGATGGCAAATGGTCCCTTGTGTGACGTCACACCATTTTCCATCCTCGAGGAAGCTCGCCACTGTATACACATCAATAGACAGATTATGCTTGCTATTTTCTGATGTGAGGGAAAGGGGAGAGATGGATAGTGCTTTGCTACTTGAAATTGGATCAAAGTGTGCAACAACAGTAGAAGAAGAAATGATTAGTCATTCCAATGCAAATATGGAATGGTCCTTCTACCCGACAGATACCGTTTAAAGGACCACATTACATTGGCGCACTGGCACTTCGACAAAGCAAATGGGGCAGCATTGCCATACCTTACCACATACAATTACAGAATAAGGATCCTAACGAAACGGAGGAAATAGGAATTGTTCATTTCATTAGTGTATAATCATTCTATAGAAAAATTATTAGTATGATCTTCTGTCTGTAATTAAATATATTATATATAAAGATAAAGTTGTTTTGTGTAGTGGAAATTGATATAACCGATAATATAGTATACTTGCAGTTATTATTATAAAGAAAAGTTTCCGAATATTAACAAACATTGGGGGTCAAGGGAAGATGCCGTAAAAATTGAATACCTTTGCCTAAATTCACGGGCTGGGCTGGGCAATTCTGATCCATTCGTGAACTTATATGCGTGAAGCCCAGTCTGTTTTTTCTGAAACTTAAAAGAGATATTGGGCCAAATCTCTCGTAGTGTGCGAAGCATACGCATGGGCATGGCTAAGTCATCAGCCCATTCCGATAATAACCACCGAGACCGCTCTTTTTTTTTTTCCCCTCTTGTCCGAAAATACATATACAGAGAATAAGAGGCGTGTATTCTTATTTTGATATTTCCACCGTCACAAATTTTTTTTTTATTTAATTGATTATATAAGTATTAAAATAAATAATTTTTAATTAATTAATTAATTAATTAATTTTTTATTTTTAAAATTTAATTAATTTATTAAGAATATTAAAATTATCAAGTTTTGATATATTTTAATTTTTTTATTATTTAAATAAAATTAATTTGTTAAACAAAATTATTTAATATGGTTAAAAAATAAAATATTATTAAATGAAAATAAATTTGATATGTTAATTTTTAATTTTTTAATAAAATATATAATTTAAAATAAAAATATAATAAATAATTTAAGACGGGTAGACGGAGTAAATATTAAGGGAGGCCAGCGTGAGTAACCATATCAGTATGGGCTTCACATCCTAATCATACCATCCGACCCGTTAGTCTAGCTTCCTAATCCCAACTATTGGAAGTCGGAACTGCAAAACCCTAATAACCAGCAGCGACGCAGCTGTGCTATATAATTCAATACAACTCTCGCAGCAAGGGAGCAAGGAAGGAAGGGAGGAAAGAGAAGAAGAAACTGTGAAGCTTACACAGGTAGCAAATCGTCCTTATCTACTCCATTTCTCCGTTCAATGGCTTCAGCTTGTAAGCTGTTGTTGGTGCTTTTTGGTTTACTTTACTCATTTATTGAGGAAGATTGATTTCGTGATTATCTTATCTTTCTTTCTTGCAGGTCATATCATTGCCACTGACATAAGATGTATCTCCAGTTCTATATAAACGAAAATGGTGATAAGGTTTACACTACAAAGGTCCGTCGGCTCACTTTTTCTTTTCTGGGTTTGATGGAATGAATAATGGATGTTTCACTTTTTCTGTTTCTTGGTTTATTGCGTTTTTTCTTTTAGCATAATTGCCATAATTTGAGCTCTAAAGTGCGCCTGCTTTTGATATTGGGATGGGTTCATTATCAGCTGATTTTAGTTGTCTCTTTTACTTGTGTTTGTGTTTATTGAATATATATCAGATTTGGTTTGGCTTAATGATGTCTGTTAACTGTGGAGGTTGGGCTGCCGCATACACTTCACACGTTTAGGTTTGGGGCAGTTCTGTTTTTTGTCCTTGTTTTGAACTTCTTTAGCATTTGCAGATATCCATACAACTCCTAAATTGTTCAGTTTTCTGCATATCTTGATTGGGACCCGTACTTTTGTTGGAATTGGAAAACTTTCCTCCTCAGCCGTGATCTTTTGCAAATTCTTTCAAGATGTTTTTGGGGTGTTTCTCCTAGTATATTTGTCTCAGTTACATTTGCAAACGTGCTGCAAGTATTAAGTTCTACTTTCAAGAGTAAACAATTACTTTTGTGGATCCTGAATATTTTTAGAAAAAAGTACATGTAACACAAATCAAATGATTTTTAGATAGAAAGGAATGAGTCAGCAAGTGAGGTTCTACTTGGTGTGCATGATCAAGCATGCTACATATTCACTAAAACAATGTAACTAGCATGTTCTTTGTTGTTATCATTGATATTTGTTCCAGAAATTAGAAAACTTATAACAGTGCCCTTGATTAATGATATTGCCTTAATACATACAGAAAGAATCACCAACAGGTTTGGCCACGCAATCAGCTCATCCAGGTAATTTCTTTCAACCTTAAATGTTCTAGCTTTATTCTTCCTTGTATAATGACATGTAGTTTTGCACAAGTATTTTGGAGCCAGTGAACCGTACTTCAAGTAGATACTTTCGATGTATTATAAGATATGAAGTGTGGTTAAGTAAGCCTTTCCCATTTATCGGTTAATGATCTTGATCTTTCTCAAGCATGGAGACTCATTCAAACATGCTAATGTGCATGATTTGTTTGTGTGCTATGCAGAACATTTTTGGTTCCCCAATTTTTCTTTCTTTCTCTCTCTCTTTCTTTCTTTCTTTTTTTTTTTTTTTTTTTGGGGGGTGGTGGTGGTTCCAGTATATAGGTTAAGTTGAATTTTATATGGATGGCTTGAATTTCTTTCAAGTTATGGAAAGATTTTGATTTTGTAAGATGTCCTATTTTATAGTTTGAGCCATTGTAGAGAAACAAACAAGTGTTCTAGTTCTCACTTAAATGTCAGATTCTGTTCATCTCTTTTGGATTATATTTCTTCCTTTGGGATAATTGTTTGTGAAAATCTAAAGCATATTTAATGATTTCCTCGTACAGCTCGTTTCTCTCCGGATGATAAATATTCAAGACAGCGGGTGCTTTTAAAGAAACGATTTGGTTTGCTGCCGACTCAAAAGCCCCCACCAAAATATTGATTTGACGCTTTCCTTGGGGTGTCGAGTGTTGCTGGTGGTTTGGATGACTTTTTTAGTGGTATGTTATTGGAAATAATTAAATCCTAGGTTTTAGTTTCAACTGTGGGCAGCTTTGGTGTGCACCTTTTGCATTGTTTTCTATGCCCTTGCGGTGCTGGAATCAAATTTGTATGATATTAATTTTGCCATTCAGCGTATAATATCATTAATCCTTTAGGGAATTACCTCCTTTTGGATGGAGCTGTTTTATAGGCGAATTTAACCCTTCAGAGGCTTTAGAAATTTGGGTGTTTCATCAGTGACGTAAATAATATTTACTTCTGGGGTATTTCTATGGTACAAGATGGACTGCTAACAAAAATTCTTGATTACCTGTACGAATAATTGAGGGAAAATTGAAAAGAAAATAGATCTTCGGGGTTACAAGAAGTATGGAATATTGTCAGCCAGATTGCATAAAACTTGCCTGATGGCAGGGTTGAAGCACTGATAACACGATCATATTAGAAGAATATGAAAGAAAACGATAGCAATTTATGGGCAAAAATGGATTTTACAAAACACAACAAGATCCTAAATAGAACGTTCAACCTCTCATGCAGCTAGCTATATGCAAAATTACAATAAGATGCGGTACCTAGGCGCAGGCAATGGTCGTAAAACCATGGGGTCCCATTTTGCGATAAGAAAGGAACAGGGGCGCAATATTTTCCCAAAATGTTAACTGCAAGAAGACAAATGCTAGACAGTTCCATTCACTTGGACATGGAAGGGAGGTCCACGACAGAAAATTGGCTCTTCAAGTGAATTGCTTTTTGCTCTAGTTCTGAGAATTTCATTTGGATCATCAATAACTGCAGCAGCTAACAACGTGTATTCTCCAGGGACCAAAAAATAGAGGGAGAATGAGTGCTTCATTTCTTCAAGTGGAGGAACTTCCATATTGATGCCACTTAAGACCCCTGAGCACAAAGAATAAAAACTCAATTGTCCTCCCTGTGGTCATAACGGAACATTGCTGCATTTGTCTAACTTTGATTTTATGTGAACAGAAATACTTCAAGTTATATAAAATGCAAATTCCTCTAACCTTTTATGGAACAGCGATAGTATTCGCAGACAGATAATATTTTAACAAACATTAGGTGTTTTACAAGGTTAATATGCAAGAATAACTAACCTGCCCATAAGACAGTCGCCTTCTCACCCTCAAAGCAGTTCTCACCAGCAACATCTCTGCAAGTGATGCTAAGACTTATTCTGATCATTTCTTTTGTATTATTTCGCACTAGAACTTCCATTGGAGTCATATCATGAGCAACAATAGGACTCTTATACACAGAAGATGGACTTTGTGTATCAGATTCCTCAGGTGAATCAAATTTGACTTCATGTCCTGAATTACTTTTGGCAAGCCCAAAACCAAAGGTGAGAGGATCAGGTAATAGTACATCCATCACAGACGACTGAAGTGCAGCCTGCATTGCATCCTTGATATTTAATTCTCCTGAGCTGTTCCTTCCAGATTGCCATCTCACCTTTACTCTAGAGATTAAATTCTTAATGGATGCATTAAGTTCAGCCTTGGTATTTCTCTCTGAGAAAATCAAACCTCTACTAGAAGCAGGTCCATTGGCTTGGGAATCCTTAACAAGGAATGAACCGTCAAGAACTGGTAGTTTGAAATGTTCCAGTGGTATTAGCACCCTAGCAGTGTAATCGCGATCAATCCTTGTCTTAGGATAACGAAATTCAGCACTGCTAGAGTCGAAAGAACCATCTTCTTCATTGGAGTTCTCTAGCTGGACAGAGACACCAATCTCAAAAACTACATCAGTTGGGTTGGATAACTCCAGCTCAAGAAAACGTAAACCCCAACTTCCCCTGTATGGATCAATTTTCATGAATCTATCAGCCTGTCTTTCAGAATCTGTAACTTCTTCTACACAGCCATGTTCACCTTGGACCAATTTTGGACGGTTTGCACCAACATGGGCTGGAATCTCCATCGATAGCAAACGAGCCTTAATGAAAGACAAACCCGGCAAAACACAGATATTCAAGGGAACAATCAGCCGTCTACCAGGGGGCAGAACAGATGCATCTGTTGGTGGCTCTCCAGAATTCATCAGTGGCCCTGGCATGAGAAGCTTACACTTTGAAATAATGTAGTTTAATGAATAAAAATCTCAGATAGGAGGTTCGCTTGAACTGATTCTGAGAAAATTACAACTTTACGGGATAGAATAATTGCCATGAACAAATAATTTAAGGTAATGAATGGATAACCAGAGAGTTCAAACTCTTACACATTTGTCAATTATTTTACAAAAGATACCTACTAGAGATACTAAATGAAATTTCGACTTTCTACAAACAGGTTGAGAAAATTTCATTGAGGGTGGATGTCAGAAAACAAAAACAATCTACAATCTTTAGCCAGTTAAAGTCTACACTCTTCAGATATAGACAAATTTTATAATAACTTCCTGCAAATGAAAACTCAAGATTACTCTGGGCGGAGGAGAAGGTGCTGGCGAAAAGCCACATTATGGCCAGCTAGCCATCTCCATCCCTTCCCTTTCCCCTTGCCATCTTCCATATTTGCCTTTTTGAGTTAGCTATCAATTTTAAGCAAGATGAATATCATTAGTAAATATGCACATTAACATGATTTGGACCTCAAAACACATTGCGAAACTACAAAAATAGCAAATCTAATTCATTTGTGCCAAGTTGGTAGGTATGAAATTGACCAATCAAGACCTGAAAATTGAAGTATGTAAATAATAATTGCAGCCGGACAATTGAGCAATATTAATTGAAAATGTTTATACTACCTGCATAGTGGATAAGCAATATTGGGCTGCTCCTATCCTTCACTTGCTTCCCTGAATTACCAGTGTTCTTGCCAGCAGTAGCGTCTGGATCCACTAAGCCAAGCTGCCAAGCCTTTACAGTTATTGGTATTGTCACTTCTGCACCCGGTTTCAAAGGAAGGGAAGATTTTAAGGTATCATAAGAAATTGTTACGACAGAATCTTGGTTTTTCCCAGATAAAGAAATATGTGCCTGCTCAACTGGGAGTGTGCCTGCATTAGCCAAACTAATGCTTACATCACGAATCTCGCCTTCATATAGAATAAGAGCACCATCCCCACCAACTACATGTGACACAAGCAATGGGAGTGGAGGAACCACAGAAATACCAGGAACAGCTATATTTTTCAGCTTCCCAGATCCACAGGAACGAAATGGGTCAGAGAGCACTAGTCCTTGTGCTGCTCCAAGGAGCAAATTATCCACATCCTTGAAGAAATGCTCCGTGATAACACCAAAGCAATGAACTATGCATCCACGAACTGTCAGTGGACCCATTTTTGTTGGAATTCCAGATAAAGTAATAACTTTCGAAGAATTAGGTGGAAGGCTAACACTGATGGGAAAAGCATCAAAATTTTCAGGCTGCACTGATAGATATATACTATCAACCATCAAGTCAAAGCCACATGGATTGGCCAATTCCACAAATACCTGGACTGGTTCCCCAATTACCCAAATAACTTCCTGCTTGTTGCTGTGGTTTGGCTCTCCCTTGCTAAATGGGGTATAAATGAAAGGCCCTGATGGAGCAGCTCCAGCCCACCAATCTTCTCTAGCAGGATTACGTTTCACAATATCCATTTGCGAAGGATGAAGAGGGAAAGAATGCAACCTGGAACAATTTAAACAGAGTTAGGAGAAAGTTTATGATGAGAATAAAGTGTAAGAATTGACATTTTGTCGGAAAAAACAGGATCCTACGCTAAGGCTCCAATCATTTGGCAGAAAATGTTTCCCAGGAAAATAATTTTAGTATGTAATGAGTTGAACCAAATCAGAGAAACACTTTCAAAGAGAAAATTTTCTGATGTTCTTTTCTTTCCTTCCTTCGGCCAAAAAATTATTTCAGAAGTTTATTAGGGGAAGAGATTTCCGAACTATATACCATGGCATCAAATAAACTCCAACTTGTACACTAACTGCAGTAACATATGGGTACAATTCAAACCACCTTTTCTCTATTGGCAACCCACTATGTGGGTCCACATTTTTAAAACTACTAGGATATATCTCACTATTATAACTTATATTCATATTGTTATTCTATTAATTGACAATTGCCAAGAAAATTACTTATAAATGCAACAGAAAATTTATTTTCAAACTTGCAATCCAAACACTGGCAAACAGCTTAGAAAATCACTTTTCCTTTTCCATCTGTTTGAAAATATGGCTAATTGGTTTATTTTAGGAAAGCAATGCCATAAATATTGTAATACAAGAATCAGACTAAATTAAGGAACTTGCTGGTTCAGAGTAGTTGGCGGTTTTGTTTCTTCGATAGCTTGCATATAATTGACTTATTGTAAACCCTAATGGACATGAAAAAGAAAGCATTCTCCCTCAGTTTTACGATAAGGTATCAGAGCAATTCATCCTAGACAGCTTCTGACTTTCTACTTCTGCCTTTTTCTCTGTTCCTTCTTCTTCAGTAGGCCTTAATTGCTGGTGGTTTTCTTTCATTCTTATCCCTACGAACAGCTGGTGTTTATTGCTGGTGTTGTGTCCAGTTGTTTCAATTCTAATTTGTGCCAAGCAGCATGTCAGAAATTACGGAGACCGCCACATCCCAACAGGAGGAAGTAATTTGTTCACAGCAGCCTGATGAATTGCAGCATGTTCCAGCGGCATACAAATTAAATGGAAAAAGTTATCTGAAGTGGCCCCAATTAGTCCGGACCATTTTGAAAGGCAAAGGGAAAATCAGCCATCTCATGGGATACGGGTCCAAAGTCTAGTGATCCGAACTTTGTAGTGTGGGATGAAGAAGACTCGATGATTATGGCATGGCTATAGGGATCTATGACCCCAACACACCCCATAAATCAGCAATCTAAACAAGCCCTCAGGTACTTGTTCTTCGGCATATTCAGATGGGTTTTCATTTTCTTTTGGATTAAATGTTTTGGATGCAACCCTTTTCACCTCTTGGATCATAGATTCAGGAGCTATCGATCATATGACCCACTCACCAAACATCTTTACCACCTATTTCCCGTGCCCAAGCAAGAGAAAAACAGCCACTGCAAATGGTTCTTTGACAACTGTGGCAGGAATTGGAAGTGTCCAAATTAACCTATTGTTAACCTTGCAAAATGTCCTTCATGTCCCTAAGCTATTTACTAATCCGATATCCATCCAAAAACTTACTCATGACTTACAATGTAATGTGGTTTTTCATCATAAAGAGTGCGTATTTCAGAAAAAGGGTTGAAGGAAGACGATTGGACATGCTAGATAACGGGGTGGCCTCTACTTTCTTGAAGCAAGTCAACCAATTATCACCAAGGGTAAACAATCAGTGTCATTTGTTTCCGAGTTATTGTCATCCAATAAAGAGAAAATTTGGCTCCATTATCACCGACTTGGACATCCATCGTTTAGATTCATTAAACTTTTGTTACGGTCTTTGTTTAAAAATTTGGATGCTAAGTCTTTTTATTGTAAAAAATGTGAACTTAACAAACATACACGAGTATTCTCTCCAGTGAGCAATAAAATAAGTTCAATTCTTTTTTATTTAATTCATAGTGATGTTTAGGGTCCATCTACTGTTGCTAATATCTCTAAGGCACGATGGTTTGTTTCCTTTATTGATGATTGTACTCGAGTTTGCTAAATCTTTCTTCTTAAACAAAAATCTGATGTCAGTATTATTTTCCCAAATTTCTGTTCCATGATTAAAAAATCAGTTTGGAGTGACCATCAAGAGAGTTAGGTTTGATAATGGAAGGGACTAATTTCAATCAAATTTTAAGTCCATATTGGAAGGAATAATACATGAGTCATCTTGTGTGAATACTCGACAGCAAAATGGAGTTGCAGAGAGGACAAATGGTGATCTTGGAAAAACCTGAACATTGTTATTTGAAAACCATGTACCTAAAACCTTTTGTGGGAAGGTTGTTCTTACAACGAACGCATCTCATTAGCATATTGCCATCTAGAGTCCTAAGGTTTAAGAGTCCGATAGACATGTTGTCAACCTTTTACCCTAATCTACACACCACAAATAATCTTGTTCATAGAATGTTTGATGTACATCCTTTGTACATGTTCATAGTCACAATCGAGGGAAACTAGATTTAAGACCTATAAAGTGTGTATTTGTAAGATATTCGTCAACCCAGAAAGGTTACAAGTGTTATCATCCACCTCCCCGAAAATTCTTTGTTTCTATGGATGTGAGCTTCAATGAACGTAAATCTTTCTTTTCAAACCCTTATCTTCAAGGGAAGAAGTTAGTGAGAGGAGATGAGAGTTTAGTTTTTGACTTGATGTTAGATCTTTAAGTTTCAAACCATCCTACTTCCTCGTCCACTTGTGATCATGCCCCAGTTTAATCTAAGCTATCTTAGTCTGTCATAGTCTCCTCTGAACTTGTGTCTGATCTTGTAACGACAGCTTTCATGTCTGCTCAACTTGACACTTAAGTCTATTTCCGAGGATGTTAGATATGGCAAAGGTAAGAAGTATATGCGAGGAAAGAAGATGGTTGCCCCCAAATCTACGCAAGTCCAAGAGTTCGATAAAGTAATGATTTCTGAACCCACATTACAGATTGAAACCGAACGTGAGACCTATGGGGGTAATAATGACATAGACTTGCCTATTACATTGAGAAAAGATACGAGAGAGTGCACTAAAAGACCCTTATATCCCCTTGCACATTTCTTGTCTTTTAAGCATTTTTCTCCATCACACCGAGCCTTTCTCAAAAACTTAGAAACCATTGCCATTCCTTCCAATCTATTCGAAGCTTTGTATAATGAAAAATGAAAACAAGCTATGAATGTAGAAATGGAGGGACTAAAAAAGAACAAAACATGGGAGCTTGTAGAGTTACCAACAGGGAAGAAACCAGTGGGTTGTTAATGGGTATACAAAATGAAGTATAGAGCTAACAGTTCAGTGGAGAGACAAAAGGCAAGATTGGTAGCCAAAGGTCAGATGTATGGAGTGAACTATCAGAGAGAATTTTGCCTCAATTGCAAAGTTGAATACTATTAGCCCTATTATCTTTGGCAGCCAACTTCGGATGGAATTTACAACAGTTTGAAGTTAAAAATGCTTTCTCGCATGGAGATCTAGAGGAACAAATATATATATAGAGATTCCACTTGGTTATGAGAAAGGAGTTACTAATCATACAGTGTGTAGGTTAAAGAAGGCATTATATGGCTTAAACAATCTCTTCGAGCATGCTTCGGCAGGTTTGCCAAGGCTATGGTGACATTAGGATATAAGCAAAGTCAAGGAGATCATACATTGTTCGTTAAACACTCGTCTTCAACGGAAGTCATGATTCTTTTAGGTTATGTGGATGATATAATTCTTACAGGAAGTGATGATGAGGAGAGACGTTTTTTGAGTGAGTGCTTAGTGAAAGAATTCGAGATTAAAACCCTTGGGAAGCTAAAGTATTTTCTCAAAATTGAAGTGACACATTCAGAGAACGGTATTTTTCTCTCTCAACAGAAGTATTCAATTGATCTACTCAATGAGACGGGTAAAATAGCATGCAAACCGATGAGTACGGGTAAAACAACATGCAAGCCGATGAGTACTCCAATAGATCCAAAAATAAAGCTTGGAATGACACAGGAAGATGCTATGGTGGACAAAGAGATGTATGAACATTTGGTGGGAAAGCTCATTTATCTCTCCCACATACGACTAGATATAGCACATGCAGTGAGTGTGACTAGTAAATTTATGCATAGTCCAAAGAGGTTCATCTTTGAGCAGCATACATAGTGTTGCAATATCTTAAAGGTATAACAGGAAGAGGAATTCTCTTTAGGAGAAAGGGGGGAGGGGGGGGGGGGGTTCTAATGATTGAAACCTATACAAATGCTGGGTCATTGATTGATAGAAGATCGACCACTGGATATTGTACGTTTCTTGGTGGGAACCTTATTACATGGAGGAGTAAAAAGTAAAATGTGGTAGCACAGTCTAGTGCAGACTGTAGAGTCTAAGTTTCGAGCAATAGCTTAAGGATTATGTGAGTTACTTTGGTTGAAAATCATTCTAGAAGACATGAGGATCAAGTTGGAGGGCCTAATGAGGCTTTATTGCAATAATAAGTCTACAGTTAGCATAGTCCACAATCCTATGTAACATGATCAGACAAAGCATATCGAAATTGGTAGACATTTTATCAAGGAGAAATTGGAAAGTGAATTGATCTATACACATTATGTGTCTACAAATGATCAACTCGTTGATGTGTTAACCAACATGTTAAGTGGTCTGAAGTTTGAAAGTATTATATCCAAGTTGGGAATAGAGAATATCTATTCCCCAACTTGAGAGGGAGTGTAGGAACATATAGCTAATTAGTTTATTTTAGGAAAGTAATGTTGTAAATACTGTAACACTAGAATCAGACTAAATTAGGGAAGTCTGACCCTTAAATTGGGAGATTTTGTTATCAGTCTTTACCTGTGTAACATGATCAGACAAAGCATATTGAAATTGGCAAACATTTTATCAAGGAGAAATTGGAGAGTGAATTGATTTGCACACATTATGTGTCAACAAATGATCAACTCGTTGATGTGTTAACCAAAAAGTTAAGTGATCCAATGTTTGAAAGTATTGTATATTTGTATCCAAGTTGGGAATGAAGAATATCTATTCACCAACTTGAGAGGGAGTGTGGGAAAATATGGCTAATTAGTTTATTTTAGAAAAATAATGTTGTAAATACTGTAATACTAGAATTAGACTATATTAGGAAAGTTTGACTCTTAAATTAGGGGATTTTGTTATCAATCTTTTAGGGTAGTTGCCGGTTTTGTTTTTTCGACAGCTTGTATATAATTGACTCATTGTAAACCCTAATGGATATGAAAAAGCAAGAATTCTCCCTTAGTTTTACAATGCCATCTAATAACCAGTCTATAGTTCAGTGTAAATTATTCAACAGCCAACCAAATAGAGCACTAATGCTGAAGAATGACTTAAGGTTGTTCATTATGCAGTTTGGCCTTTCTTCCTTAGATACTTCATCTCCTTACCCTCTTTATTCTGCCCTCTAATTCAAGTCTTTTCTATCCACTAACATCACAACAACAAAGAGCTAAAAGCAAGGAGAGCTGATTATGAGAAGCTACTTGCAAAAAGAGATCTACAAGATCCTCATGGACATATAGGCAAGTAAATAGGAATGTAACAATCATTTAATGGTAAATCTAACAGTATATTTGCTTTTAAAAAGGGCATACAGAAATGTTAATTAAGAGTTTCTTAGATGTACAATGGCATGACATGTTCAAGAATAAAACTACAAATAAACATGTGCAAGAAAGCAAGGCCAATAATATTGCACTGTATAAATCAATACACAAAAGCTCTTTGCTTTACTTAAGCATAGCTATGCAATTTCTAGAGGAAGAACTTGGAATTAAGGGGTGGAATCAGAAAAACCAAACGTACAAGGAGACAATACCTTACGAAGGGTAATGCAGGGTCTGCACAGCGAGTTCCTGAAGGAAGCCTCTCTGCTGAATTCGCAAGGGCACTTGCCAGACCATTTTGCCCGGGAGGTGTAATTAGAGGATAATAAGATCTAAGTAGACGTGCAGCAGCACTCCATGCAGCAAGAGGATCTCCAGCACGAACAGCAGACAATAGTATTTCCCGTAAGACCACCATCTGGAGGGTACTCCACTGAGACTCAAAGAGGGATACAACCAAGTTCTGATGTACTTTGCCCATTTCATACTGGATTGGGCCAGTCTCCTTCTGCAAAAGTTCAATATTTTGAAAGAGAATGTGTATCAGAACTTACTTTTACACTTGAGACAATTTAAAAGCATAATTAACCTGACTTTAGTTATATAAATGGAGATGGTTATTACTTTTCTTGTACAATCTAATCCGATGGTTTTGTTCATTATCTATTCAATTTCAGTAACAACTGAAAATCTATATCGAATCTAGACTCAGAGTATCTCAGGTGACTTGGATAAGTTCAAGCAAGATAGTTAACAAGGTCAAAGCATAAATCCACAAAGGAAAAATTTTAAAAAATAAACATTCAGTCATCAGAAATGCCAGCATTTCCATAAGACTAATAATCTTTCAAACTTAGTTGTCAGATGTGCAAGACGAATGTTGTTTATGGCTATCCCTCCAAAGGCTTTTCTCCAGGTGAGATTGGCATGGAGCAAAACTAGCTTTAGGCAGCAGATATCAGAAAGGTTGTATTAATAGGATCAAAGAACAGAACTGAACACGTAGTGGGTATCAAAGTCAATAAGTTTACAACGATTAACACGAGGTGAGGGAGCAGGCTGGAAGGAAGACCAACAACTAGTGACGGGCTACTCTGTAGGGTGCTTCAAGATTGAAAAAATTTTAAGAAACTAGGGGATTAGATTATACAGGAGTCTAATATACTGACAATATCAATGAAGTGATTCCACAGCAAAAGATACTCTAGGACAGCTATTATGGGCATACAGAAGCACTGAGGAACGTTTCTTCTCTGGTGCCAATCTCCTGCAAATGAAGAAGAAAGGGTTTCTTCTAAAGCTCTTATATAAAGCTAAGTGATATTCATGTTCTCAATTAAACAGAAAGTATGCAAGGAAATTAGGGACGGATATATAACTATGGTAGGAGGGGAAGAATGAGTAAGGATGACAAGCAAAACAGTCTTTGCAAAAGAAGAACACAGTGGAAAGTTAGGAATGTGAGCTACAAGATGTTGAGGTGTCACAACATGTCTTTGATCCTTTTTCAGATGCATAGGCAGGAAAATGATGTAACTTTCCAATCAAGATAATGTACAGGTACTCTCCTTGACATATCCAATGCCAACCTAGAATTTTGGGTCGCCTTAACTTTTGTATCTATTATTTAGTGCTAAGGCAATGGCTGATTTTCATAGAAATTAACCGAGCCCAAAGTGGAACATACATTTTGCTGAAAAGCATACATGGATATCACAATATAATAAACTGTTCCTCTGGTAGGACAAAACAAAGTTAACTTCTATTTGTAGAAGAAGTAAAATAGATATATTTTACATACATTGGATGAGGCATGTTCAATGGATGCTCTACTTTGAACACGATATGCTTTAGTTGTCATCGCCAACACTTGCATGGCACTAGTAGCAGCCAATCTATTTTCTTGTTGCAAATACAACTGAGCCACTTGCCTGGAGAAAAAGGCAGCTTTCCTGTGATAACCAAGGGTCCCAAACAGCCGAGCTATTTCGACATATAGTATCAGTCTGTCATCGGCATCAATCAAAGATTTTCCACCATCTGCAGCAGCAGTCAATAACTCCACCACCTCCTTGGCCAGCTCCCGCCTGTCCAGAGAAATTGATATGAGAAACCAGCTTCTCGAAGACAGCTGTTTTATCCAGTGCATTGACCTGACTTGGAGAACCCAGGTGAAGTAAAATATCCTAGAGCCTAATAATACAGAGGTCACAGGAATGTTTCCTTTTCTTTCTTGTTCCATTTCAGTTAATATCCAATCCAAATTTGTATCCTATAGGATTTGGAAATTGATCAGCCTCTACCCATAGGTATTCATGTCCAGTTTTAAGTGCCTCAATTAGATTGGAATCCACCAAGAAGATATTCTGATCCCATTGTGTAACCCATTTAAGATCCCCACACTTAGCTGGGATTATATATATATATATATAAAATCTGGATCCGAAGGATACTTCAGAATTTTCCCCAAAAAATTCCCATTTGATTTAAACTCTTTCCAATTGTAATGATGTGGTATTACTTATAGTCCAAATCCCATTCAACTCAAGAGAGTAGGCAAGGAAGTTCAATTAGTCAAAAACCAAATCATTATCTTTTAAAATTTGCCCACCACCGAAACCTTACAGCACTTAAAATTCATGTTTGGCATATGAAAAGCATCAGAGAAGAGAAACTATTTATTAACATGGCACAGGATAGTGGTCAATGCACATCACAGCCTTTACTTTTGGTGCTTCTCCTCCACCAAAATAATCCATATATACAAACTTCAGGAATATGCAGCATTAATCATCAAAAAACTAACTCCCACAAAATTCAAACAATAAGTTTTGACAAAACAACCTGCAGAGATATCTAGCCAGCTTCAGTGTAGCCTCAAGTTCAAAACTTAGTGGCGAAACCCTGCAGACAAACAATTGAAAAACATTACTCTCCTTCAACTACAAACAGATGGATATTAATTGTCACTGAATATTGCAAACAACTGATTTTGAAAGCAGGTTTGTTCAGGGTTAAACAACAGCTTGTTTTTGTTTTTCAAGAAGCAAGATACTCCAAAGCACAAAGAAAATGTTTTTACCAAGGATATTGACACGGGTAATGGATACAATCTTGTTAGTGCTTTGTGTCATTCCATGAACAAATTTTCAAGAACCAAAAAGAGATTTCTTTTACTGTGGCCCAAAAATAAGTCTGATCTTTTCCGCCATTTCTCGCCCTCCCTCAGCGGCTTGATGGGAAAAAGGATAAAACTAAATCCCACAACATGCACAATATATGAACTACATATATGCAGGTAAGCACCCATTTTCCAGCAATCTGTAAGTGTATTTTGCTTGTTTGTTTTTCAAGATCATATCCAAAGGACAAAAAAAAAAAAAAAAAAAAAGAAATAAGAGCAACGTGGACCACTTAAGCCAACAACATTCCAGTCCTTAATCACTTTCATAGCAGATTCAGTATGAACATACCATAGACCGGAACTTGAGGTTTGGTGTGTGTTTTTTTTTTGGTGGGCGCAAGGGGGGGGGTTTGGGGCGGCGAAGCAAAATGCTAAACCAATAATCACACAGATGGACAAAATGATGTAAATGTGAAATTTCTCTTCTTGTCTAGGCAACAACAGGGGGGGGGGAATATACACCTTACAAAAAGTATTTTGGTTCCCAAACACTTTCTTCATGAAAGCATCATTAATGAAAACAAGGAATCATATCTTTATGATCAATCTGAATTGATAACTTCAGCTGACCAACCTGCATCTACAAGTACACAGTATGCTAAAGAAGAATTTAGAGTGAAGATCTCTGGTTGTCTAATTCACATTTCAGTCCATTGTCATCTAATCAACCAGATTAAATATCATTCCAAATCTAGTAGGAATCTAACATGGCACTCATTCATCACTTATTTCTCAGAAAATGTAGCCCAGCCAAACAGAGGAAGGTATGTGGATTGGCAAGGAAATGCAAAATGCATAATTTTAGGAGTTAAATCAAAAGATGAACTAATGAAAGAGGGAGTACCTCTGGGCATTTTCTTGTATAAATGATTTTCTGTAATGCAAAATGATGCTGTTGTATCGGTACTTGACTTCATCCTCCAGGATTGGGTCCTTTTGGCCCATACGATCTACCTGGTAATAGAATACAAAGATGAAACATGCGAATGTTCATCTAGCTCAAGCCTCTTGTAGGTAAATTATTGTGAAAAAGCAACGAAAATCGAAACTAATGAAGATCTATCATTAATTACGTGGTGAACTATTACATAAATGCAGACAACAATAAAATCTCAGGATGGTTCATTAGAATCCAAATGATCAAAGTGATGCACAACACGAAAGGGTCCAAGAATTGGAAAGTTCAAAGTCAAGCAATGATTCTACAATCCAGCTGTAGTCTTGAAAATTCTGGCTTATGAGTTCATAGCTAGGAATAATTAGTTTAAAACTTTATGACTCTTTTAGAGATCTAGGGTGTTTAAGTTATTTTACTGTTTGCAAAAGTTTCCTAAGAGTTTTAAGCTTCTGTTTCAATTAGGATTCCTAAGTTGATTAGTTTAAGAATCCTATTGTCTTAGCTATTATTATTTTAGAATATTAAAGAGTCTAATCCTATTTAGTTTAGAAATTGGGGTTTTTAACTCTATAAATAGAGAAGTTCTCCATTGTTTATGTATGCCTATATTATTCAATCAATAAAAGAGTCTACAAAATGTTCTCTGTATTTCTGGTTGTGAGACACAACTAACCCTAAGTTGTGATGCCTAGGGTTTCTCCTTCTTCTTTCAGTGTGTTGCTATGCGTTTGTGATCAATTTATTTGCTGGAATTCTGAATTTACAACAACTAAATTTAGCTGTTCTAGTTTTCAGTAGCTACTGGGGCCTAATGGTTGTCCTGCACCACAGAGTGTCATATCCATGGGAAATATTTCAAAAGTTTATTCTATCTCATTCCCTTTAAACGCTAGAACCTATGCAATATCTGAAGCACATTACGTTGGCAATTCAATGCCCTTAGACAACACTTACTTGTTTTCATTGACAAGCAGGTGTTAATTAATTGGTAATTCAATTCAATGGCACCATAATGCATAATCATACAAACCCAACCATGTCAATTGGATGACCTTCACTTAAAGGAAATAATATACCAAATTAGAGTACAGTCGTGCTTGATCAGATATAGAAATGAGTACATAAAACCAGTGAACAAAACCAGCTATCACTTATTAAGGCGACAAATTCATCTTTTATCCAATAAGGTTGTACTTCAAATTAACGAGTATCTCTTCCTTATGAAAATGTACCAGCATCTATTCCTTCTTTCCTATTAATAAGTTCTTCATTTCCTATCTTTAAGAGGTCCTTCAAGTACTTTCAGCCACTATCCTACCATACCAACTTCATTTTTAACTAAGTCAACTGGGACTGCCTTTAGTTAAAATTTGCATTACGTTAAAAGAATAAAAAAGAGGAAATAACCAGCTTCTTATCCTTGAATCGACTTAGTAGTGCTTACCAGCAGGGCACACACACTACCCTCCATTGCACCTGCATACCAGAAAAAATCCCCTGTCAACCTAGCAAGTTCCAGTGCTGTTGTATAATGGGCATTGGCATCCACAGGTGATCCTGCCAACAAACAGTAGTCCCCAATCGTTTTCTGTGCACGACCAAGTCTTCTTTTCTTTGCCTTGATCACCTGATAATTTTCAGTTTAAGAAACCAATGGGAAAAAGAGGGGGAAAAAATCGATCTTCAACACTTGGGGATCTCAAAGCAATTAAAAAGTTGAAAATTTGGAAAAAAAAGTGGAGAAATACTGTAAACCCATGAATAAATACTTTAGGACACCTAAAATATAAACCTCCTCTGAGCTAAGGTTGGTTTGAGAATCCAATGGCGTCTTCAGAATAGTTCCTCCGGATTCTGCCTGAAGGACCCAATTCTCAAATTTCATCAACAATGAGGCAGCGAGATCTTGCATCATTGTTTGTAGGTGGAATTCCTGTGTTTGTCGATCAGCAGGGGGAAACAAAATCAGGTTACTGCCCTTGTGGCTGTCATCCTCAAGCTGCAAACAAATGCTGAATTAATATTTAGGATCTATATGATACCACTCCATATCAATGTGTAATACAATTAAAATTAGAAGAGAAGAGAAGAGCAAAAAAAAGACGGAGAAAAGTGTGGAAAGTTATTGGAGAATCAAACCTGAGTATCACCGGGACAAAAGGCGAAGCAGCGTTGGACAAGGGAAGAAGAGTAAGGCTTACAGGCGGAGGCGAAGTGTCGAGCAACGGATTGGAGATCTGGGGAGGAAGGGCAGTGAGAAATGCCGATGACGGCGAGAATTTTGCGGTTGGATTGAAAGTCCTCCCAAGGACTGGGCGGAGATCCACCGAGCATGAACTTGAAGCGGATGTTACCGGAGTCCCAGGGTTGGTTGGCAAAGGGTGATTTCTGGTGCTCCGTATAGAAGGAGCTGATGGAGGATAGTGACACAGTCTGGTGCCGTACCAGCATGGAAGTGTAGTCCCGGAACAGCGGTGTCGGGATTGCCCCGATCGGCACCACTGCTACTCGGATCATGCAGCTGGTCTCGATGCTCACGTCTGGCTCCATTATTATCCACTGACAATATTTTTCTAATTTCACTGGTCGCTACCGGTATTAAGACCACTCACTGAGGAAGAAAATGTGAGTCTGTCTTTGGATCACCAGTCCATTTGAATTTACCGTTGCAGACAATACCGTGAACAGGAGAGAGATACAAGTAGGGAAACTGGGGGGAGCGGCCGGGACTGTAAAACAACGGAAGATGCGGGGTTGTTGTGCAAATTGTCCATAGTTTTACCATTTTTTTTTTTCAAAGAAAAACCTTTTAAAGGAGGAAAAAGTTGAAGTATTTCCCCTCTCCCGTCTTCTCCTTGGTCTCCCGAGCTCTCGCCAGGCCAGTGAGTAAAGCACTCGAGTGATTGAGATCCGGCAGGACAACCTCGAAGCGAAGGGCACTCCACTTAGCACCAAGACGGCTGGATGGCTGCAGAAGAAATACTTGATATCCCTGCTGACCCCGGAACGAAGTCGAAAGTAGAAGCTTATTCACCCTTTGCTAATCCTCTTCTGCTTCGCCTTCACCAGGCTCTCTCCTCATGCTCCAACAACGTAATTGACTTCTTGCTTTCTATAGCACTCCCATTTGAAATACGCATGCTCTATGCTCTCAATTAATCTTAATCTTCTTAATGTTTTTCTGCAGCTGATTGTAGGCACTGATTTTAGTAAATCCGAGCAATCGGTTATGGAGCTTGTTGATTTCCTCAACTCGATCTCTGATTCCATTGTCAGTAAACCGGAAGACGATATCTTGGAGAATACTGCGTTTCAAATTCTTTCCGAAATTCATCTATACATTGCTTCTTCTACTCTGGACCAGGTGCTTTCTTCTTTCAAGTCTTCCTTCTATTGTATTTTGTTAGGATTTTAGTTCGTTTTACAGTGTTCATTTGTTGGTTCTTTTGGTGTTAATTGGTGATAGTGGTTTGCGCTCGTTGACTATGTTTGAGGATTCTTTTGGTGTCCCGCAGGCAGTTGTCGATGCCCTCTCATTTGAGTTGCCCAAGGCAGTGGCTAGGTTCGCCTGTGCATCAAGGAGATGCCTAGAGATGGCAGAAACTATTGTACACTGTTTTACTGACAAGTGCAGTGCACGCGATATGCTTTCCATTCTTTGTGAGGTATCCAATTGCCAAGCTTAGTTTCAATTCTTCTTTTATTTGTTCACAATTGTCTTTATTTCATTTCATCATTTTGTGTTGTGTTTGTTTTGGGTTGAACAAAATAATTTCACCAAATCAGTGCTGGTGAAATATACTAGATGTGTCCTAATTTGAGCAAGGACTCAGGACCCAATCATTTTTCTCTCAAGTTATAGGATTTGTGTCCGTAGAACGTACGAGGAGAAAGAATAACTTAAAGTGGCTTCTTATGCGTGAGACTTGAGTAGTTGAGAGATACAATTCGGTGGAGTTGTGATGTGGCTTTGTTGTGCCAGAACTCAAGATAGCCTGCCTTTGGACTTTGCCAGCTTTGATGACTTCTGCTGCAATTTTATTACTTTTTTAATATTGTTCTAAATGTTTGTGATTATATTTTATCCATCTCTTGCTTCACAATTGTTTTTTTCAATTGATCCAGGCACTTGGATTTCCTAGTGAGATGATCAAGGTACCCAATTATTTCACTCCACTATTAAGTGGCCTTCCAAAAGGTAATAACATCAATAACTGATACTTGTATACTTTGACAACTAAGGGATGAGCTAAACAACCTAATACTACAGGACCTTTTTGCTAAACGTGTCACCTTGGGAAAAGTTTTTTTTCTTTTTCGCTTGTGCCGAATTGAATTGGTGGATATTGGTTCAAGGAATTACAACAACAACTAAGCTTTAGTCTCAAGAAATTTGGAGTCGGCTACCTGAACTAATATAAGATTACGTGTAGTTATCTACCTGAATCTCTCTTTTCACTTCTTTCTATCCACTTTTATACTCTCATCCAAATCCAACAGAGATATATCTCTTCTAATTACCTCCATTCATATTTTCTTAGATCTAATTTTACTTCTGTTCAACCCATCATGCCTCCATCTCTCAATTCTCTTAAAAGAGCTATCACTCGATTTTCTCTGTATATATCCAAACAAATACAAGCGTTTTTCTCCTATCTTGTCTTCAATGGATGCCACTTCCACATTTTCCCAAATGATCTCGTTCTTTACTCTGTTCTTTCCAGTATGCTCATACATCCACCGTAACATGTGCATCTCAGTTACCTTCATTTTCTGAATACAACATCTTTTAGTTGCCCAACATTTCGTACCATATAGCAAAGGAGATCTTACGGCTATTAAATAGAACTTTTCCTTTAGGCTCAAAAGCATATTACAATCACACAGAATACCAGTCGCACTCCCTTTTCAACCAACTAGCTTTAGCTCGGTACTCAACGTCGCCATCAAACTCTCCATCTTTCTAAACTTGCATTTTACCAGTACTGAGCTTGTATTTCATATACTCAGTTTTACTTCTACTGATACTGAAGCCCTTAGATTTAAAACTTCTGTCGCCGCAACTCCAATTTAGCATTTACACCAACTCTAGTCTCATCAATCAGAACAATATTATCTGCAAATAATATACACTATAACATAGCCTCCTACATAGCATAAATCAACTCATTCATAATGGTCGCAAAGAGGAAAGGACTAAGCGTTGATCCTTGATGTACCCCTAGAGTAATAGGAAACTCTGTAGTTACTCTGGCGCAACTTCTTGCACTCATACATGCTCTATCATACATATCTTTAATGAAGACAATATACTTTTGCAATATACTTTTCTTTACCAACACCCACCAAAGTACTTTTTTGGGTACCTTATTATAGGTTTTCTCCAAATCAATAAATACTATATGCAAATTCTTCTTTCTTTCCCTATAGTATTTAATCATCTGGTATATAAATGAATTGCCTCTGTAGTGGAACACCCAGGTATAAAACCAAACCGATTATCTGAAATCTTTACAATGGCCCTTAACTTATGTTCAATTACTCTTTTCCTAAGCTTCAAAGTATGACTCATAAGTTTAATCCTGCGGTAATTGACACTGTCTTAAACATCCTTTTTAGTCTTGTACAAAAGACTTGCATTACTCTTCCTCCACTCTGTAAGCATTTTATTATCTTATTGAACAGATTTGTCAATTACGCAAGACCTATCTCTCTTAAACACTTTCAACCCTTAATCAATATACCATCCGGTCCCCATCTTTTGTTCCTTACGATTTCTCTCACTTCGTTATTCCACCAGGATGTGTCCCTGTTCAGTGGTACTCTTCCTTTAGATTTACTAAGCACTTCCTTAGCCACTATCCTGATACCTCGAGCCATCTTTCTCCTCATAGAATCTGGATCCGGATCCATATCGAAAAACCAATCATCTGCCTGAAGACTATCTTATTGACAAAGGCTATTCTTTCATCCCCTAGAGCTTCCATCACTTGATCCTAGAGTCAACTCGATAATTCATTTGCTTACCCTATTTCTTGAAATAAAAATCGAGAACCGACACCCTGTGATATGTAACCACACTCTCGCCTGGATTAACTTTACAATCCGTACAATAATTATCCAACTTCATTTCTATTTTTAACTCTGTCTGAATATCAAAGCTTATAACCCCAAAGACGCTTCTTCTCTTACTTTCTCACCCACTCATTTAGTTTTCTAAAGAGACAAAATGTTAATCTTTCTTCTCTTTATATAACCTTAACTAATTCTGTCAATCTGTTGGTCAAAGATCCTATTATTGTAAACCGTCTTTTTTACCTTGCACCCTTGCATATTTGACACCATATCCGGGGGACTGACATGGCGTGTTGCTTCCGGGCAACGACCTAGTAACCCTTGCACATTTATCGCAATGCCTGGGTCTAGGAAGTACAATGCGTCGCTGAGTAGGAACGCCCTCACGAAGTCAATAGATTGGTTCATATGATGGATGTGACTGTATTTTATGCTGGCCGTCACAAGTCTTACTGCAACTCTCTTTCTTTATTCGGGCTTAAGACCGACAGAAAACACCACAAAGAAAGTCCATGGAGCTCATAGGCAAAGTTATTGGTTCAAGGAATTATTTGAACGAAATAAAAGATTTAAATTCAGAGCTCATTCTTTCCTAACAAAAGACATTGGAGGAGAATCTCACATCTGCAACTGAATATTATTTAGGAACCAATAGTGGATTTCAATTGACAAATAATTTCTGACAAATATTAAATTGTTCAATCCAAATGGACTCTCAAAGAATTTGCTATTTTGGTTTTTTAACTGAAATTTTAACTTTAAGAGTGCCATCTGTGATCAAAGAAGCAGCAATTGGGTGCCATCCATTTACATTTATGGGCAATGTCACATTGCACTTTGCAACATGGCAATCAACACTCTGGGAAGACCAGGTACCTAAAAATGGGGATGAATGATCTAGTTAGGATATAAAGCTCCACCACAAATCACTTTCAATTTTGGGAAAAGTGGAAGGGCTCTTGTCACTTTTATTTTTGTCCATTTAAGAAATCTGGAGTGTTTTGTCGCCCTAGTTGTTAAGGTCAGATTCAAATTGTTAGGCTGTTATTAATCTAATTTGTGTTCTGCTTTTGCTCCTTATGAAACATTTAGGGGCTGGACGTCTTACAAAATTGTTTCCTGGTCTCAGTTCTCGTTTCAATCCAGAGGCGGCAACTTGAACAAGTAAAAGCAGCAGTTCCTGTTATTCTTAATGTATTGAAGACCATGTCTTTAAAGTTAGATGATGAAGATACAGATCCTCAGGGTTTATACCTCACAGCAGTTCACGTTGCAGATGCTATAAAAGCTATTTGCATGAAGTTGGTTGGTGATACTTTTTGAACTTGGAAAACTTCTGTGTGAGATCATTCCATTATCCCATCATGCTCTTAACAGATACAACTTAACATGGCAGGAAGGCATGGATAAAGAGAAACTCCGTGCTTTATTGGGTCTTTATGTTCTGGATATCATGGTTTGTACCCCTTTATTTAACAATTCATAATTGCTGATTTTGTTCTCTCCTCATTGTCTTTATAGAATTCTCATTCTTGATGTGCAGGCCCTTGTTTCAATGGGCATGAGACTTAGAGTTTCACGCTCCCTTCCTTTGGTGATACAGTTGTCACAGTTCCTCCAACATTGTGATTTATCATATATTGGTTTAATAGTTGGGTCTGATGTGGATAAACTAATCAATTTCTTTATGGGAGGTACATTGTCATTTAAAAGAAAAAAAGAAAGAGGATACTACTCTGTTGCTTCATTGTCCCTTATCTACTTACAAAATGTACAGATGATCGTGATGATTGTCTAAATTGTTTCTCCTTTATCCAACATGGAGCATCACTCTCAGGTTCTATTTGACAGTTCACCTGTTAGCTTTGTAGTTAGGATGTACACATTGTCAGAAGTTTCAATTATTTTTCCTATCATATGAAACATCGATGCAGTTATTTGGGGTCACAAGTCAAATGAGGTTGCTTCGGCAGCTAAGGCAGATATTGCAGCAGTTAAGAATGAACTGATGTGTAGCCAGACTAAAAGATGGCAAGCAGCAGGCATGTTAAAGCACATATTTTCAAATGGGAATCTGCCCTGGGATTTGAAGCAGCAAGCCATTGACTTCCTGCTTAGCATTTTGGATGGAAATATGCCCCTGATATCTTCTGATGAAAATGTAGACTGTTTAACGTATACTCCTTCTCTCTATGCTGCATTGCAGGTAAACCCTTCCAAGTTAATAGAGTTCCAGATTGCAATTTTTCATTTTATTTATTCACTGACTGTTCAAAGACATAGGCCATTCAAGTTGTAGTTATGTATGCACCAGATGTAATGCTGAGGAAGAAAGCTTTTGCTGCATGCAAAAAGGTTAGTTCACATTTTTTCTATGTTCAAGCTATTGATAGATTGTTACTATGATGTTTTGGTCTAATAGAACAGCATCTGGTTTTGATCAATCAGCTGTCTTTCACACTGGGATACACTGTAGACTGAGCTTTTGTTCTGCTTAGCTGGTTACTAGTTAGAAACTAAAATATTAGATGTCAGCAAATGCGTGGTCTATGATTTCTGCATTAAGAAAATATTAATTCTCAGAAAGATCTTTTTGTCTCTGGAATTTTGTATGCTTATTTTTGCATTCATTTCTTCGCCTGTCTAGGTACTTGCAGATGTTCCTAGTTCCGTAAGGTTTGATCTTTTGATGGCATTAACAAAGAACAGTGACTCTTCTTCAATGGTGAGTGCTTTATCAGCTTCTATTAGTTCTGGCTAACTTTTTGAAGTCTTCAGTAGGAGCACTTCTTGAACTGTGCTTCTGCCTATCTATTTATGCAATTTTTGGACCATCTTATCCATAATGTATGTAAAGATTGCAGTGCTTTTAGACTGCGTTAAGGAGGAAATGCGAAATGAAATTACAAGAAGAACTTCAGTAACAAATGGAGATTTTCAAGGTGCATGTTTTTGGAGTGCCAGCATCCTTGAATTGGTGGAATTCGTTTTAAGGCCTCCTAGGGGAGGACCTCCATCTCTTCCTGAATACAGTGATGCAGTAAGATTCTCTACATCCAAATCATTGGATTGCTTCATTCTGCTGGTGAAAACCCAAGTCGCTATCAAAATATATTATCGGAATTGAAACAGATGTATTATAGCAGTCCCAAGATTGTTTTTCTTGAACCCGATTGACTAATCCATTTGAATTAAATGTCTTGTGCTGCCTTATCTAATCTATGAATGCATGATCTTTGGTAAGCCATTTCTTGTATGGGTAAAGTTTTTTTACTTGGACAATGACTTATTGATGTATATTGTTTCTTGTGTTCAGGTTCTAGCTGCTCTTAATCTCTATAGATTTGTTTTGATTACGGAGTCAACTGGTAAGAACTGCTCCTCTAATTAAATGTTAAATATTGAATAGTGAGGTAACATGTTCTCGGGGGGTGTTTTGCACGCGACCTTTTGTAATAAATATACCTATAATAAATATATTGGTCAATTTTGTTGCTAGGGTCAGCTAATACAGTACACAATGGTGCAATGTGGTTGAAATATGCAGAGTGAAAATGATATAAACGTTAAGAATACAAAGTGGCATTAGTCGTTTTTGTACTTGTGTAGTATTTTCTGCTGAATGTTACTTTGTCTGCAGTTATTTCTACTTGCAGATAGATATATATATATCATTTCAGTTAATTTGATGCATGAAACAGGGAAAACCAATTATACCCGAGTTCTTTCCAAGGAAAACTTGCGGAAGGTCTACAATGAATGGCTTCTACCTCTCCGAACCTTAGCGATGGGAATTGAAGCCGAAAATCAGAAAGATTATGGTGAAATTGCATCAGACATTTTGTGTTCCTTGAACCCTGTTGAGTCGGTCTTGTTCCGCTGTATTGAACTCGTCGAAGAAAGCCTGCATCGGTCCACATAGCTTACCACCAACAACTGTGGTGCTTATCAAGAAACAATTCCTTGATCATGAAATTTTGTTTCCATCTGATTGTACAGTCTGAGTTGGACAGAATTTTGTTATTGTCATTATCATTCTTTGTTGGGTTGAGAGAAACTTATTCTTGCTCTTCTTGTTAGATGTTTTGAGGAGAAAAGGAGTTGAAAAGAAGACAAAAGGCAGAAGATACCAGAAGGAAATCATAGCCTGGAAAAGAAAAACCAAACAATGCCTCCCCAGTGCTTGGCCGCGGGCATGGCGTGGCATGTTTTACACCTAGATTAAAGGCTGCCTATAGGACATTGTAGAAAAGTAGAAACGAGGAATCAACCGACTTGATGCTGCAATTACTTCTGGAACCTACAAGGAAGCTAATCTTCAAATTCAGGCTAATAATCAGTAAGCCCTTATTAAGCTGTTAAGCCAAAAAGGGAAAATCCCGTTTTTCCCATTTTGTCGAAACGATACAACCTACGAGAGGCCACTACAGACAAATACTACAACGTTGGAAGCTCACATTGTTTGTTAAAATTTTGCACACCAAAACACTTAGGATAGCGTGTCTTTATTATACTGCTATCCGGTAAAAGCTTCATAAAACCAGGGAGCTTGTCTTCCACTAGTAATAGCCTATATAGACCGTCTTTGGAGGGTAGCAAAGGAATAGCAAAATGATCATCCCAAGAGATGTACCCCTTACTACGAGCAGGAGTGCGGTAGTAACCGTTCTCTTTCCCAAAGTGAACTAAAACTTGGACAAATGACAAAGTCGCGACTCGCAAGTATCTGCAATTTTTTTTTTTTAACCTAAAAGAAGGAAAGAATTTAAAATGCAACCCTTGTCCTCAGCAGCAGTAACGAGAGTTTACCCAAAAAGGGAAAAAAATTCAAATAAGACATTAGAACCTATGAAATGTCAAAAATAGTACCTGCCCGACTACATATATGGCTAAGAGTTAAAATCTCTATACTATGCTCGTGAATCTTTCTTCAAGAGCTGGCCAGCAGCAATCCTGGACTACGATCCTTGCTTCTGGTTTGCTCAGCTTGAATATCCGTTGTAATGTACAAACAAAAGTCCTTGGCCCTGCGCAAGCATGCCAATAGCTAATCATCTCCACCAATTGTAATTAGCAAGAGGAAGAGAGCGAGAGAGCAAGGAGGAAAGCAAGGTGGAACACATTAATGCTCAGCTGATTCCATATACAATTTCTGGAGCAATATTCTCCTCCTCAGATGGCATCATATTTAAATCAGGTAGGATGAAACATCTTTGCCGGGCCGTCTCAACCTCCTCAACTCCACTGGAGCTAGATGACCCACAACCCTCACGTGTGGCATTTCTTGGCAATTCCTCTGCCGCAGGAGCTGCGTCACTACTAGTTGATGCTTCCATCTGGTTGCTTTGGTTTGGAACCACAACCATTGGATCAACAGAAGACTGTAGATTAAGATCACGCTGCAAAACAAATAAAAAGGACATCTTTCAGCCCTCCCAAGACTAAATTTCTTGGACATTGGTAGCACTATGTACGGAGTAGCTAGAAATCCCCGGAAAAACGCACATCGCGTTGGAAGACTACCTTGATTCTCTTGAGATTCTCTCTCCTGGCCTTTTGTTCCTTGAGCTTAACGTGCACTGATGCCATCTCCTAGTCAACCAGCCAAGAATAAGGAACTTGAGACAACTAGTAATAACTAAGAAGTCAAATAACCGAACAAGCTGTCCACTTATTTAGAAATACATGCAGATACACATACCTTCGTCAAATTTACTCTCTCCTTTAATAGGGAACTCTCTTCCTCTTTAAGCTCAGCAAATGTCTGTGTGCAATGAACGAATCTCTGTTAATAGCGATCAAATTTCTCTCTTAGAATAAAGGCAGAGCACAAAAAAATATAAATTTAAACTTAAAGAGGAGTAAGCGAGCTTACCTTCTTCTTTCTGGATCTCTTGCAACTGGCAGTAGCATTGATGAATTCATTTATATAAGAACCACCCTGGAAACACACACAGATCATGCAACAGCGAAATAAGAGCCTACATACTTGTTAGTGAAGTTGCAGACAGACAGTGACATCTACAGAAAGCAAAAGTTGAAAGACATGCGTCTGGATAACATATAAATCCCAGCTTAAGGGGTTAAATGCTGGCTAGAAAAACAAAGGCGAAAATATTAGTATTGGCCATTATTTAGCCCCCAAAAAAGTGTATTGGGCATCAATTTCAGCACCATCAGAGCATCAGCTTCTTCAGAGACTCCCCAGAGAGCGAGAGGATGGAAATGACATTGGGCCACCTGAGAAAAAGCGGATAAAATGAAATGAAAAGGCCCAGCAGCAGAAGGTAGAGTGGGTGGGCCCGAGCAGTGAGGGCTGGCGACGGGCGGATCAAGTGTGCTTAGTAATAGATGAATAATTCAAATTCTTCTATGTTTGTTGTGCAGTAGAATATTGGACATGGACAATCCACTGTATCTTTCAATTCCAGCGGACAAGAAATGTAACGAATCCAAAAAAATCATACATTCTGCACTCTGAAAGCGATGCCCTTGAGAAAGCCGTCCTTCCCCACCGCTCTGAAAAATAAAAGAAAGAAGAAAAGGCAAAAGAAGCCGGTGGTAGTGACAAGGAACTGGTGACTGCCACCATGGGAAAAAGAGGAGGATGGACGTCGTAACATTACAGACAGAGGAGGGGAAGCGGTGCTGACTCCTTAGTGTACTAATACTGAGAAAGTGTCATTATAAGGAAATTTCCGGAGTCATTCCACTGCAGACAGCCCGTACCCACCCACCCCCGCCCCCCGGGGCCGGGCCAAAAAAAAAAAAACAGCAGGCTTACCGCAGCTTCTGCTGCTGTTTTTTTTTTTTTTTTGCTAGATCCCTCCAAATAACCTTAAGATAACAGTGCTAGTAGCTAGCAGCCTAGTACACTCAGATTCACCATCCAAAAAACCAAAAAAAGGGCCATCGGAGGACTAACTCAAACTATAGACTATAGTAAAGACAGGTATGTGGGCCCATCCACTTGTCCACCATTACCACCACGTCTTCATCAGACACGACCAACCAGAAGAAAAATTTTAAAAAGTGAAACAATTCGCCTAATAAATAAAAGAGAATTCCTCAATCTCGAGAGGGAAGTCAGGAGAGGAGATGAAGGAGGTTGAACATGGAAATGGAACTTCCGGGATTCCATTCCACACCCCAACCGGAAAAAGGTCTGACCTAAAAAACACAAGATCCTGGCGGTCCATACTATATTGGCCCAACTGGGCCCCACCACCCCCCAAAACAACAGATCACTGCGTTAAAGACAATATTATCCCAAGCGAACCATTTCACCACATCAAGATCGCCCGACCCTGAATACTACCCACCAGGTCACCACAACTCACCGTCGGCGCATGATCATCCCCACGCCTTCTTCCCTTTTTATTATTTTCCCCCCCTCCAAAATGTATGTAGTAACAAGTAAGGAATCAAGCTCCTTCCTCCACTCCTGGAGGCTCAAACTTCCACCCCAACCCGGGCACCATTCTTTGCTTAAGATTCGTTTTCGTTTTCTCACGCAAAAAACCAAAAAACACACACCCCCCACCCAAAAAAAAAAGTCCTAATCGGGGCTTCTTTCCATTTTTTTTCCTTTCTAGAAAAATCAAATAACTGAAAAAAAAAACTTCGAAAAAATCAAAATAACTCCATCTCTTCCACAGACACACGCATCCAAAAAAACGAAAACCAAATACCTCAAGGGGAAAAAAACACCAAAAGAGGAAATAGGTTAAACTGGAGAATGGGGTAGAAATGTTGAATAACAAAGCCAGCAAAAGTTGACGGCTGACCGGAAAAGAGGAGAGAAGAAAACGTGATCTCTTTTTATCTCCCCTCCCAACTCCAGCTGACCTCACGTGACCCTCGGGGACATTTTCGTCCCAAATATTTCAACTAATAGCACGCTACCGCGACTGACATAGTTCCTCTCCCTTCCTTCCTCCACACTAAATCCGAAAAAACCACCACCTCTTTAACTCACCCAATGCCCGGCGTCGACAGCCGATGACAGATCCGCCGCCCACAACCACATTCTGACGAACCATTGCAAATTTCCCAGCTACCTTCTCTTTTCCTTCCAATTCTTATAAGAAAAAGGGGGGAAATTATTGGCAGGGGCAGTCTCGTTAAATCAACCATAAATTTGATTTAATTGAATATTTAGAGAAAAGAAGCGAAGAAAAAATATATATATATATATACACACAGCTACAAGGACGCTAAAGCAGAGCACGGCTGGTCCCTGGACTTCCTTGAACTCGTAATCCGAGCCATCGAAGATAATAAGAAGGCCTATGAGGGACAAACTGGTAAATTAAAATATAAAAAATGGCAGGAGCTTTGAAGTTTTTGAGCAAAGAAGTGTCCCTGTCTCCGTCCAAGGAGAAAGGCACCGCGAGCCCTAAAGGACACTTTGGTCAAGTCCATTAGCCTCTACCACACTCTACGACGCACTGCTGGAAGCCGACTTTCACAGATCAGAATCTTAAAGCCCGAAAGCTGACGTCACCATTAGAAACGACTGTAGTCGCGATGGATTGGAAGCAAGAAGAATGATGACGCCGACGAAATGTTCAATAGAACAAAAGCTATGAAAAGCAGTACAAAATTGAAGCAGCTGTCGTCGGAGACGACCTCACTGAGAAAACGATTATGTGTGGAAAAAGAATGCACTAATTAAGGTCATCTGGTTAAGGATGTAACCGTTGGGCCTGCAAGACCAGCCGGTCGTATATCCATATATCGGATATGGCCTGGAGAGTGACAGAAGTGACGGGGGAGAGGAAGAGGTAGAGCGAGAATAAGATACAAACCTTGGATCTGGATGGATCGAAGGAAGGGCGGCTAGAGTTGGAGCAGTCGTCGTAAGCGCCGTCGCTGGGGGAAGCAGCTCCGCCGCTCCAAGAGAGCGGAGTGGTGGGGCTACACCTCGTGGCAGATGTAGTAGTGACGGAGTCCTTCTTAGCCGATATAGGGGGCTTGGACCTAGGCTGGCGGTGGCCCCAGGAAAGCGGCAGAGACAGTGAAGGAAGCTTAGCCGGCTCAGATGAAGACTGTTTGAGGCGAAACAGCAGCTCGACCACGATGGAGTCGTCGGATAACGCGGTCGTCACCCACTCGTCCTTCATATTGAATCTCTCAATCTTCCGTTTTCAGCTCCGACAGAGTAACAGGGAGATGGGTGGATTGATGCGGGTGCAGGTGAAACGGCGGAGAGCGATATTCGTGCAGAGCAGGAGGAGGAGGTCGGAGTGGTGGAAGAGGGAGTTGGAGGATATGGACTAATTTGTGGGAGAGGGAGAGGGAGGAGGTGGCGGAGAGAGAAGGACTTAAAGGGCCTGGGGAGTGTGCGTATCAGTCTATATATACCTCCACGAGGGCGAGGGGGAGGCAAGAAATGAAGAAAGTGATTGAATGAATGTGTTATTACGTGCGTCTGCAATTTATGGAATTGTTATTTTTTTTTAAATATTAGGCGAAAGTATTTGTATATCTCTTTTGTATTGTGTAATTGCGATGCGTCTGCACTATAATTGGAGGAATTCTTAGATGGATCATAGACTCGTGGAACAAATGTATTAATGAGTTGTATCATATAATTTATGTTACATGTAATATAATTCATTAATATTGATTCATGAACTTATGCTATAATTTTCCCGGGCTTTTAGCCTTCTTATACTCTGCCTACTATGGGCTATGGGCGATTCGAGTTCTTTTGGTATGGTGCATTTGCCTATTTTGTGTTTTTTTTTCAATTGATAAATTTAAAGATAATAATCGTATCGTGTTCAAATTGATAAATCATGTTAATTTAAGATAATTATACATAATATACTAATTTATTAATAAACGTATCACGTCATGTTCATCTATTTATTTTCGTATTGTATTCGTATTATAAAATGGATTGACACAACAGATACGATTAGACACAAAAATTAAATAGATAATTACTAAATTCGTCAATCCAAATACCTACTAAACTCGTAAATCTGTCCATCTAATACACAAAAAATTTAAAAAAATCAAATCAAACTATATAAAATTAAAAAAATTTATAAAACAATTTATAAAGCCATAAATAACTAATAAAATAGCAAACTATTCAATTACATATTTAGATATCTCAATAAATTCATAATATTTAATTTTAAAAATCTAAACAAATGTAATTTTGTAATAAAATTGAATTGTTCAAAAAATTATTTTCTCTAGTTAAAAGTCATTGTAATAATATTATTATAAAAATTAAATAATAATTAATTAAGAATGATTCATTTACCATATATCAAACAAATAGCCACATTAGTATTATTTATTTTTCATAAAAGATCTTATATAATTAAATAAAATAGACACAAATAATTTAATTAATTTATATAATAAAATTTAATTCAATTAATTCATACAAAATTAAATTATCTAATTTTTTAGAATGAAATTTATAAAGTATTATAAAAAAATTAAATATAAATATTAAAAAAAAGTTTAACGAATTCGTAGATTAAAACGGATTGAAACGAGCTGAACCCATTTATAATTCGAATACGTTTAAAATTAAATAGACCAATTTATTTTTATCTCAATTCATAAAATCTCAATCATAATTCGTTATAGCTATATTTTATTAATATACGTTCAATATTGTCACCCCTAAATAAATTTATAGAAAAAAGGACCTCGGTGTTGGGGGACTTTTGGACTTTTGTAAACTTTGGGCGTGGGTCTGAATTTGATCCTATTTTCCTCACTCTTGATATAGGGAGGGACCCACTATTTTGGATGCGGCTTTTGAACTCTTGCACCTTGTTATGTATGAGACCGAGTGATTTGGTGTATGAATCATTAGTATATGAATAATAATTATTAATTGTATAAATATTACTTAAATTTTGTAAAATAATCAAGAATATATAAATATAACTCGCAATTATATAAATAAAAGTTATAATTTAATAAATAAACTTCAATATAACAAAAAATAATATTGTTTCACAAAAATAACTTTTGATATGTGTATTTACAATTACAATTATATAAAATTTGTAAACTAATCATAATTAAATAAACATAATTCGAATTGTATGAATAACAGTCACGATTTAATTAACAAATTTTAATACGATAAAAATAATATCATTCCACCAAAATAACTTTTAATGTGAGATCACCATATTATCATCAGATTTTCGATTGTTTTAATTTTTACCGTTAAAAGATCATGCAATTTCCTTACACAATTTGCAACCCTCAATCTCTTATTAATTATTTACTGTAGCAATATCGGATAATTATTAAAAAAATTTCAATTTGAAGTTGAATTAATTATTTTATATGTAAGCAATAACACTTTAATTAGTTCAAAAAAATCTAAAAAATAAATAAATAACCCCCTCAAAAGACCTCAGGAAAAAAAAAAAACTAACGAATAATTTGACCTTTAATTAATCGGGCAATTAATCAAATTGAGAACCTACGTAATCAGTAAAATACTCATCCCTACCATCATACCAGTAGTATCATTCTTCGTCTCCATCTCGTATCGAGGAACACGGTGATGCCACATTTTTACAGTTTTATTCGAAAATGTAAAGTCTTATTTATACTTTCTCTATTTTAAAATATTTATTCAAAAAAAATTTTACACACAAATTAAGTGTGATAAAAATAATACTATTCCCTCAATCCTAAAAAAGATATTAAAATTTTCTATTTTTATTATATCAAAATATTTGTCAATTTTACAAATTAAAAATATATTTATTACGTATATTCTTAATTTATCCCTCATTCAACTACTCAATAAATATTTGATTAATTAAATATATATGTATTCTCAATCTAATTAATAAAAATTTACTTTTATTTAGAGATACAATAGTCATTTCTATTATAATTATATAAATTTTAATAATTCCTTAATCTGTATATCATTTATTAAATAGATATCTTTTTTATGACGGAAGGACTACAATTTAGATAAAATTCTCATTTTACTCATATTAAAAATATGATAGTTATTAGTTGATGGAAATTTCTAAAAAGTAAGAAAAAAGAAAAATTTTGAAAAATTATATAGTTGATTTAGAATAAATAAGGGTAAAATATGAAGAAACTAATCATTAATTCTAAAAATATGTATATAAATAAGTGTTTTGAAATAAAATAAAAAATTTTTATAAACAAATATTTTAAAATAAATAGAGTAACATACTAAATAATTTTATTAAATTTGTGTCGGATAAAATAACAGCGAGCACTTCAATTTACTCAATAAATAAAAAATAAAAATGTATTCTTATTACGCACTCATATAAACTCTTTAAAAATAAGATGTAAATTTTTATCTTTAGTATAAAATTTCAATTTTATATCACATAAATACGACACACATATATATATATTATAATATATAAAACATATTTTATTTAAAAATTTTAAAATAAGTATTAATATAAATTATCTAATATTTATTTATCGTATCTCAATTTTTAAAAAAATAATAATGTGAAGAGCGTCGCATGAGATTTTATCCAAAGCACGGATGTCACGTGTAGGCCTATTAACCGCAGCTCCCATCTTCCTTAGATTGACCTGCAGGCGGCAGCTTTTTGCTTTTTTCTTTTTTTTTTTTTTTTTTTGCTTTGTTATGAAATTCTAAAATTTAAAATTGAAGCGTGATTTGTAATTATTTCATTCAGCTGTAGTAGAAGCTAATCATGCGATAGAAAGAATTAGTACCTGTTAGTATATCTTTTACCCTCTTCTGATTTTACCAGTTGTGATAATTGATAACGATCTTTATTTTGACTCGGGTAATTTGGTAGGAATCAACTAGGAAAGATGATAATTTATGTTGCTTCTATTTTAAAATATTTATTTATAAAATTTTTTGTATATAAATTAAAAATATTAAAAATAATACTATAATTTAATTAAAATTTCTATTTTATTTATATTAAAAATATGATAAAAATTTTTAAGAAGTAAGAAGAAACAAGAGTTTTAAAAAATTGTGTAAGTAATTGATTTAAAATAAATAAAAGTATAATAGAAAGAAATTAATTATTAATTCTATAAATATATATAAATAAATATTTTAAAATAAAATAAAAAATTTTATAAATAAATATTTTGAAAAGAATATAATATTATTTAAATATTTTTATTCACGAGTTAAAACTAAAATAATATCTAAAATTTACTGAAATTATTTATATACACGAACAACAATATTGACTTTTGCTTTGTCTGAATCAAGTGAATTGGAAGAAAACAAAATAAAATTATATAAATTTAGGTGTTTGGATTTATGGATAGGAATGAAAGGAAGGGAAACCGAAGGGTTGAATTGGATTGGATTTAAAAAGCTTCTAACTTTGATTTTTATCTAAAGGTAGATGAAGATGAAAGATATATATATATTCATCAATATAAAGTTAAAAATATTTAAAATTTTAAGATATTTTATTTATTTAAAAAATAAATATATATAAATTAATATTTTTTTTTCTTTCGTATTAATTATATAAACATCACAAATATAAATTTTCTCCCCCTAACCGCTCTCCTATTTCTACTCTTCCCTTCTTTCGTCCAGACATATTTAGTGGCAGATAACTCCAATCCAAACATTTTTAAATAAATTTGATATTTCCTAATAAAAAATTTATAAAAACAAAACTTGAAAATGACTATTGCGAAATAAAATTCGTAGACCAAAGTTTTCACTACTTTGAGAACGAACGATAGTGTTAGACTCTGTAACAGAGGAAGAAAGCAAAAACGAAAAATGGTTGATTGATTCAAAGGATTTAGGATTCTTCGTCCAATATTACATGTACTTGAAGCTAAAGAAAGAAAGAAAAAAAAAAGTTGGATTGAATATATATATATATATATATATATATATATATAAGCTTTTGCATTGGGTAGGATTGAATATAAAAAGGAAAAAAGAGAAATAGAAATAGTAGTAGTGGTAGTGGTAGTAGTTATGATGATGGATGATTCTCTTGCAATCATTTGCGTGGACCTCTTCTCCTCGTTCCATTGGCACCTCAAATTTCACCAAAAACCTCCCCATTTCCGGGAAGAATTCCCCAATCTCTTTGACCTTCGACGTGACTAACCAAGTATTCCATGTTTAATCCCTAGTATGAAAGTAATAATTTAGCACAATCTCTCATTCCATGCACGATTTTCCCATCTTAAAATTTCACTCACAGCAACTCCATCGAGATTCAAGATCTAGTCTTTTGCGCTTTCGTTTCTCATTTTCAGATCGCAACCGGAGATTCCACCAAAACTCTGCCATCTATGGCTTCCTTTGATCAATTCCAGAAATGGGCATTCATTTCTTGTTTCCTTATCCAATATGTTGCTGCCTTCTATCTGCCTGGTAGTTTCCCTCACAAATATGGCGTGGGCGACGAGTTATCAGTGAAAGTTAATTCTTTGACTTCAGTGGAGACAGAATTACCCTATGGATATTACACTATGCCCTTCTGTAAGCCATTAGAGGGCGTCAAGGACAGTGCTGAAAATCTCGGTGAGCTCCTTATGGGAGACAGAATTGAGAACTCTCCCTATCGGTTCAAGATGTACGTAAATCAAAGTGATATCTTTTTGTGCACAACCAACCCATTGTCAGCTGATGACTTCAACATCTTCAAGGAGAGGATCGATCAAGTTTATCAGGTCAATCTGAATCTTGACAACCTTCCCGCAATTCGTTATTTAAATAAAGATGGCTTTTTCCTCAGGTGGACGGGTTATCCAGTCGGTACCAAGGTTCAGGAAAATTATTATGTGTTCAACCATTTAAAGTTCACTGTACTGGTTCACAAGTACGAGAGGACTAATGTGGCCGGCGTGACTGGTGCTGGCGACGGGGCAGAATTGATCACCACCAACGACGAGCCAAACGCAGATGTCAAGGGTTATATGGTTGTTGGATTTGAAGTGGTGCCCTGCAGCATTCATCACAATCCTAAATTGCTAAAGGATCTAAAGAATTATTCTACTTATCCTTCCCCCATCAAATGCGATCCGGCTGCAGTGGCCATGCCCGTAACTGAAGGTCAGCCAGTGACTTTCAGCTATGAGGTGTCCTTTGTAGAGAGTGATATCAGGTGGCCGTCGAGATGGGACGCATATCTGAAGATGGAAGGTTCGAAAGTTCATTGGTTTTCGATTCTTAATTCGCTGATAGTGATCACTTTTTTAGCGGGAATAGTTCTCGTCATATTTCTTAGGACAATTCGAAGAGATTTAGCTCGGTATGAAGAGCTTGACAAGGAAGCTCAGCTTAACGAGGAATTGTCTGGATGGAAGCTAGTCGTAGGCGACGTATTCCGTCAACCAGACAGTTCAGAATTTCTCTGCGTATTGGTTGCCGATGGATGCCGAATTCTGGGAATGGCAGTTGTGACCATCTTTTTTTCTGCTATGGGATTCATGTCTCCTGCCTCTCGTGGAGCCCTGCTAACAGGCATGCTTTTCTTCTACATGTTCTTGGGTATTCTTGCTGGTTATACAGCTGTATGGATCTTCAAGACAATGAAGTGCGGAGATTCATCTGGATGGTTCTCTGTTTCATGGAGAGTTGCTTGCTTCTTCCCTGGAGTTGCTTTCCTTATACTGACCGTTCTCAATTTCCTCTTGTGGGGAAGCCACAGCACCGGCGCCATTCCATTTTCCACATACATTGTTCTGCTTCTACTGTGGTTTTGCGTTTCAGTTCCACTCACTCTGGGGGGTGGATTTTTAGGCACTAGGTCTTGGCATATTGAGTATCCCATTCGGACCAACCAGATACCTCGTGAAATTCCAGGACAAAGATTACCATCTTGGCTACTAGTCTTGGGAGCTGGGACACTTCCATTTGGAACACTCTTCATTGAGCTGTTCTTCATCCTTTCCAGCATTTGGCTGGGCCGCGTTTACTATGTATTTGGGTTTCTGCTGATAGTGTTGATCCTGCTGGTAGTGGTCTGCGCAGAAGTGTCTGTTGTGCTGACATACATGCATCTTTGTGTGGAAGATTGGAGATGGTGGTGGAAGTCCTTCTTTGCTTCCGGTTCGGTTGCATTCTACATCTTCATGTACTCCATCAATTATCTGGTATTCGATCTCAAGAGCCTGAGTGGACCGGTGTCTGCAACTCTGTACATGGGTTACTCTCTCTTGATGGCCATAACCGTAATGCTTGCAACAGGAGCCATTGGCTTCTTGTCCTCCTTTGTGTTTGTACATCGCCTCTTCTCTTCGGTAAAGATTGACTGAAGATAAATCTAGCTCGCAGTTCTCAGGCTGGCGGAGAATTCTGGTGGGAACAGGTCGTTGGACTGCAAAAATAACCAAATTGATTAGGGAAGTGTTACTTATTTAACATCATTTGCTGTGTTACTTATTTAACATCATTTGCTATTGTTTGACAGCATACCACGCAGGGGCAGGATCCAGCTTCTGTTTTCTTGGATTTTGTTTTAGTGGACGGCCGACAACAAAATACCTCATTCTTTTCCTGATTACATATGTTTGCAAATCAATTACAATCTTCTTGAACAAACGTTTCGCTATCACTTGAGTTAATTAATCATAATAGCTAATATATATATAGTACTACAAAGAAACAAAAGGATCCATCTCACAATCGCAAAGAATATGAGAAGTCATTTTCACAGTTCACAAGCAACCAAGACGAGCCAAAATGGGAAAGTTGGAAAAAGCTAGTGACGAGTTTTAAATACTGTATTGATGTGTTTTCAAAACGTAAGAATACAAAAGGATCCATCTCGCAATCGCAAGCACAAATTGCAATAGAAGGCCTAATTATGTCTTTACCAAAATCCACAAACATAATTTCTCCTTAGATTCTTCATTTGTAACCCAAAAAAAAGGGAAAAAAAAACTGTGCTGAATGAAAAATATAGTCTGCATTATTGCCCGCTTTAAAAGAAAGAGAGAAGAAAATGGCGAATGAGCTATAAAAGTGCCCCAGTCAGAGGTCGAGAGTCGCATTCGGACTGGACCCATATGCGGACCATTTTGGGTTGTACTGGAGTCATCTTATCTACATTTTCTACCCAAAATTCAAGAAAGTAGAATTTCCCGCACATCGGGACATCTATTCCCCTCCCTCAAAGCCTGATACCTCGTCGGAGAAGATTAGAAGAAACAGAAAGAATGAATTAAAGACTCTGACAGCCTCATCTTCGTCTATTTTCGTTCTTCTTTTTCTCGGTAAGCCGACGGACCTTTATCTCCCGTCTTGGACATTTTGTATGATTAGTTCGATTCCTTGCATTTCAATAAAATTGCTCAGGAAAGATGCATATAACATCGTAGGTTTTCCAAGCGTCTTATCTTCACTTCTTTAACTAGTTTACTATTAGGTTATTAATTGCTTGAAATGTAACTGCGGACTTGTGGCTCATAAAGGAGCACCATGGGATAGGAGAAAGATGTAGTCTTTCTGACTTTGAGAGAAATGCAACCGGATTCTCAGAAATCCTATAATGAGTTCTATTCTTTTTATCAGTTAAAACTCGAGTGAGGTCTTTTATTTATCTGGTCTGATATGTAAATGCATTTCCTTGCCAAGTTTTTCCACTCCACTTCTATGGGACTTTCGATACCTTCTTGTTCAATTAGGTGAACTGAAGTAGAAAAAGCATATAAAAATTTTGGTGCATAATTAAGTATCCCATTTTTTTTTTTTCTCAACGTATTCCCTGCAAAATATGGGGTTAATACTAACCACGTGCCAACTGCTTGAGAAATTGTTGCCGCTAGCTTTCAGTTATGAAACCAAAATATAGAAATGCTAGTCCACTTCACCCATGCATCATAATTAGTCATACATAGTTTAATAAGGGCAAGTCAAATTCTTACTTGTTTTGTCAGTCCAATCATTAAAGCCTATTTCCCATTGTTGGTACGAAAGAAGCTGAGCATGGGATTTGTTTATAAGCAATAGAGTAACTTTTCAGTAATATGGCAAGCAGGAAACAACGTTCCAGTTATTGGACTAAAGGATACTTGGCAGGAAGGTGAGTACCTCTGAATTCACACCATGGAAAACAACCAACCAACAATAGGAAGACCAATTGAATAACTACATAGTGGTGAAGTTCATAAATGAAGTAATGTTTTGAAATAGGCAGAACAGTGTCATACATCTTGCTTGGTAAACTCTCTCCAAGTTGTTGTGACAGATTCTTGTGAGGCTGCTTAAGGTGGAATGCGGCCAAATTCCCCTGGACTGCTATAACTCGCATGTCCTGTAATATAACATACCCACATTGACAAAGGAAATAGAGAAGATAAAGAGTCTTTTGCTTATGCTTTAGTTTATTTACCTATCTTCTGATTGAATGTAGTATCACAATGGTTATTCTAGAATCATAGGTTTATTCATGCACGTGTATTCTTTTTCTTTAACATTACGTTCTTGTGTTGGATTGAAATCTAGGGTGGATCAATTTTGGAAATACTTTGGTAAGGTTATAGTTTGGTGGCACCAAATGGATTCCCCAATTCATATGTATTGGTAGTGAGTACAGCATCCTGAACTTGAGTCAGTGAATGCATGTAGAATGAGTTCTGTTTCTATTTAATCATGTATGCGCATATAAGTGGTGCATGTGGTATGTATTATGTTGCAAAAGAAGCAAGAGGGGGAGATTCTATTATTTAATATCTTAGTTTCACTTCCTTGAAATGCATCATTATATTATTCCAAACCTGTTTTTATATATTTGATGAGCTTAGTTCAGTTTGCCAAAATATATATTACCAAAAAATTCAACCTGTTTGATTTCTGACTGCAAATGCTAATCCCTCTGCCCTTGCAATTTGCGTTATATTGGAGACTTCTTACGGAGTAGGTATATGAATTGGTTTTTGAAAGTTTTTACCATTCTTTATGCTAATAGAAAATTCTTTTTCCCTTTCAGTCTTGCTAAGTTAGGAAGTTATTCGGCTAATGAATAGTCTAGAAAAAATTTCTGGTGTCATAAGCACTCTTTTCAGCTCTCATTATCTATTTGGATTACTATTGAATCCAAATTCCCTTACACATTCTTCATTAAGGATTGAGATACTCAACTGACAGAAACATCTTTCTTTTGTCAGCATCCTGTATTGGCCGCACGTGAAAAGCATGTTACTACCTAAAAAACCTATTTAAAATGCCCACTTAAGTATCGGTTATTTGCGCATCTGATTATTAGTTTAGTTGGTACTTTTAGCGTACTGTTTGCTACTTTTGTGCTCGCATTACAACCTCTTGTAGAGATGTCAGCCGCAGCTATAGCATATGTAAGATGTGGTATTAATTTAACAACACATAGGCAGATTTAGTCAAACTTAGACTTTACCAGGATTAGGGTAGGCAGGGTGCCTTACTAAGCCATACAAGCCAACACACACACACACACACACACACACACACATACACACACATATTGAAGCTGAGGCATTAGATTCTGATTTTACTTAGCTAGAATGAACCATGTGCATATAAAATAGAACCCATTTTCAAGATAGAGTCCACAGGCTTTCTCAGTCCAAGTCAGCTCCAAAGGGCAAGATCTTACAAAATCTAAGGATATTGAGAGTTTCTCACAAAGCAAAATCTATATGGCTGTTTCTGCTGGGAATTTGGAGGGTGGTTGGCATTGGAGAATCAAACAAGGATAATGTTATTAAATGGGCTGGGGCACTTATCAACCGCATCCTATACTTGCTTCCCACAAGGCAGCTATCAAGGTAGATGAGAAATGCCAAGAACTGAAAGTATGGGTGAGGTACATGGCTCCTGTAAGATGGGCTAGTGGGGAAAGTTTGATATCTTCTTCCGATCTCATTTGGAAAATAGGTCCGCATGAGAAGCTTTATTATACTTTATGCCTTAAATATGTCTCTATGATTTATTTTGAGGTTTTCTATTGATTGGTCTTGCAGTTCTTCAGTTAAGCTTAAGATACTGGTACTAGGTAATATAAGTTTATTCATAGATGATAGTATGGTGATTTTGTCTCACATTTTCACTCATAAAATTGTAGTTCAAAGCTTCCCATGCATGTTAAGCAAATTCTGCACACACGTAGGTGCTTCATAAATTCTCAATTCAACAGGTATTTAAAATTAGCAACTAAGAAATAGTTATAATCATACAACACAGAAGAAAGCTATAAACCATTAGAAAAAGGAGTTAAAGCTTGTCCAATGTTCTTTCTGCATGTCAAGTTTTAATATCATGATGCTACACATCAAAAGTGCACCCAGTTGCAGTTGAGATGTACCATAATTACACTGAAAACTGAGGTGCAGCATACTAAAATGGAAGAAAGGAAGGAAAAAGTATAATTTGGTCTTGATCAAGGATGCTGAATTCTGGAATGGTCTAGTGTAATAAGTTGGACTCGAACTATAATCTCTGATTCTTATTTCTCGTTTTGATCCCAGTGGTGTAATGCTAGTTTCTTGTCCTTTTGCTATCTGATGTGAAGTTTAGCTCGTATGAGGGAGATTGATGGTTTAATTTGCTCTGGATTAGAACGGCATGATATACTTAACTTCTCCCTCTGATGATGATTCTTAAAATGTTTATTCTACATTTTTTCAACTAAAAGAGTTAATTACGTTCTCTTGTGGTGAGCAAATTTAGAAATTTGCATAATTTTCTATCCTCTAAGTAAAGTCCCCAATTTTGTTGATTAGTAGTTGATGGCAAATGATAAAAGTCAGAAGCAACTATCATCATCTGTAACAAATCAACCTCCATGTTCATGCAGAGGAAAAAGATGTCTGAAAATGCCATTTTCATTGAGGATGTAAGAGACAACATTGATGAATTTATTCATGCCTCTAGAGGACGAACACAAATCTTGCTTTACAAAAACCATAAAGGTTAGTTTCGATTTTCTTACATTTTATTTGCCTTACCTCAATGTGAAGCCTTTTATTGAATAGGTGTTCACCTGTAGGTGTTTGGGATGTCAGAAGTCATAGTAGAAAGGGGTTAAGAAGCTAAGGGTATTGAGAATTCTCTCCTTCCACAGACAATCTCAGCTATTACATTATTTTAGTTTTTTTATGCCTGAGGACTTCTTGGTGTTTCTGGTTCCAGTTTCATCGAAACTCCTCACATGTGCAGACAAATGCAGTTAGAGAAGCCAGAATTTGTGTATATTGTATAATTGTATTTGATGGAGTTGGGTTTAAAGCGAAGATCAAACATTATCTCTTCTGCCCTCACCTTTTTGCAAGTTTTTCTAGTGCTAAAAACTAGGGGATAAAAGATGATAAACACAGGCATATAATGAATTCTTCCATTAATATTCCATTGCTGAACAATTGATGAACCAAAAAGTAAAATAACTCTGGGCCGTAGGGATCACTCACAAGTTCACAATCTGGAAAACATACTGAAAATGGTAAGATCACCGTCTAACATAATACTTCCAGTCCATCAAACACAAACAGGGTTACCACCAATTAATTATACATATAGAGAAAACTATTTTACTAGAACATATAAAATTTATTCAAAGGCTGGTAGCAAGAAAGAGAGAAGAGTTACATCATGGACTCAACTAACTACGGGATCAAAGGTGTAGAACTATTTTCTACAACTCAGATACAAACTGCAAACACTGCATTACCTGATATCTAACACCAACGATGTCAAACACTGACAGTAGACCTAAATCGTTAGGCTGTAGCACCACACTATGGCCTAAAATCCAACCATGCATGTAAGTTACTCACATTTGCTAAGACCCTATAGATTTACAACCTTATATTGAAGAAGAAAATAAATACAAAAAAAAAAGGATGCCTAATGGCTGCTTTGTGGATTCGACATTCCCCCTGAAAAAATAAGGGAAGTTCTTCCGAATCTCACAGCCGCCCCGATCCGACTGTCAAATCATGACAGATCGAGCCTGAGAAGTCTTCTCAAGTCGCTGGTGGCATCATAGTTGGTATCACTGCAGTTATCGTCCCCCAAAACAACATCTTTCTTCTTGAAGAAGAAAGGAACAGGAAGGGAGCTCGGTTCAGGCGAGGAAATGAAAGCCGATCCGGCGTAAAAGTCAGAGATCGGAATAGGCTTAGGCACGACCTCGGGTGCCGGACCTAGACGATTGGCAGACGACAAATCCAACAAGTCATCTAAACCTCCGGCAGGGGCAGTACCGACTTTCTGAGCTTTCTTCTCCTCCTTCACCACCTTGGGACTAGCGCCGACCTTAACAGCCGACAAGGCTGAGGTGGGCAAAACTTCACCTCGCTTCAAAATCTTAACCTGACCGGCGACGAGATGAGTACTGGGCTTGGTAGGGGTGTTCTTGTGGTTAGTATTTTTTTCCCTCAACGGGGCTGATGTAGTCTTTTTCTCTTTTAGCGGTGCGGGAGTGGCTTTTGGAGGAGATCGCTTCCGGCGATTGGTGGATCTGGCGATAGCAGGGCCAGAATTGGGGTTTCGGAGAGATTGAGATTTCAGAGTGGTAGGCAAGAAATCATGGCGATTATAGAAAGCATGATTGTTCAACAAGTCTTGCGGCTGAAGCACTGCCATTCCTCCCATTGAACCTCAGAAACTAATTTAGCAGAAGTACTGGAACTAAGATGGCGGTTTAGATAGCAGAGCAGATCGAAGATCAGAAGGGAAGAGAGAGAAAAGGGAAGGCTGCACAGAGAAGAAAGGGAAATTTTTTTGCCCTAGAAATCTGTATGTTATACAGGGAAAAGAGAAAGGTCAAGGATACAAGTGCACATAGGAGCGAGGGTTGTGGCTAAGGGGAGCTTAGGCAGATATATAGAGGGAGCAAAGGCGGTAGACAACGTGGCGGAGCAGGATTGGTACTCCTTTCTTGGTTACACCCTTTACCAGCGTGTCTTCTGTCTTCAGAAAAATACTAATATATACTACTACGTTCTTTTTATAAATTAGTTAGGAAAATGCATATTTCCTTTTCCTTTTAAGAAATAATATTAATAGTACTACATGGATAAGGCACATTAAATATTAAATTTGTATAAATTCCTAAATTTATTTAAATTCTTACGTTATATATAATTAAGAATAACTAAATATAAATTTGCATAAAAGATATGATTGTAAGCTAAAAGAAAATTTGAATATAAATAATCTCTTTTTTTCAAAAAAAGAGAGAGAGAGAGAAAGAATGAATACTATGTCAAAAAGGTTTTGGATATCTGTTATATTTCCTATGCTTAACAATGAAGGAAGGGGAAGTAAAAATTAGAGATAGGCTGTGTGCTGGCGTTGAACGTATGTCGGTGTCGGAGCGCGTAGCCTAGGCCCTACCCTAGAGGTGGTGCACAAAACAAAACAAAAAGCGGGTACGGCTCATTGAACATTCTAGACCCCTTACCCACAGGATAACTACAAACTTGTTCATTCGGTAATCTGGAATATACATACATGCGTGATTTTTTTTTTTTTTTTTTTGGTGTTTTAGAAAGATATTTTTTCTCCAACAAATTGATTTATTTATTATTTTAAATTATTTTAAAACATTTAATATTTTTTAAAAAAATTATTATAAAATTTATATATTTTTTATTTTTATTATAATATTATATTTTTATTTTTATTTTTATATAAAATATCAAATCAAATTATTAATTTTAATGGGACGAAACGAACAACGTGTGAATGACTGAACCTACGCTTGTGTTTGCTGTCCTTTTGATTTTTCGCTTTGATCATTATTGCAATTGGATTCTTTTGACGTCCACCTTTTTTTATGTGTCTTTCTACTTTTTTCTTTTCTTTTTCGCTATTAATTTTTGTATGACTAATTATATTTTTCTAATTTTCTCCTCTCTTCCCAAATTAAATACAATCACACAGAATAAATTATGCGCGATGAACCTCACCTTAATTAAGAATGCATTTGTTTTGCAACACTTCTTAAAATGATATAATTTTATACTTTTTATAAAAAAATAGACTTAATACAAATAATTTTTTAAAAAAATATTAATAATTTTGTTATTTATCCCAATAAAAATATAATACTAATCTTTAAATTTATAAATTTTAAGATTATGACCATATTTATTATATGCTCTAAGCGCGAGATGGACCTCAATTTGTAATTTACCCTTGCATCTTGAATTCAAAACGATGATGAGTCAAAGTTTGAAAGGCAAAGATAGAGAAGAATGATTTATCTTTTTCAAAGAGGATTGTGGAAATTCAAGCTCTATCTTTTGCAAATAAATCATAAGAATAGTCATCATTGTTATGAATTATTGGAATCTCCATTAATTAGTGGAGGCTCCACTAATTATGGATTTATGTGAATTATTAGAAGATTTTTATGGATGTCCACCATTTAGTGGAGACACCATTAATTGAAGATGATGTATACCATGATGTATTTCACTAATTAGAGCTCTATAAATAGAGCTATTCTCTAAGCTTGTAATACACCATCATTTTGTGAAAGAAAGATTAGTGAAAGAAAGATTAGAGAAAGAATTGTGAGAGAAAGAAATAGAGAAGTTTGAAAAGAAATTCTTGTGCAAAGAATAGTTAGAATTTTCTTAGTGTGTAGTGTATAAATTTTATTCTAACACTACCCTAATTTTATAACAATCATGAAATATTTTATCGATATTATTATTCATACGGGACTTTTAATATAAGAATAACATTATAAAATATTGAGTAATTAGTCGGACACAGTATTTGGTTAAAGGTGGGGGGCAGGTGAAGGAGTTGACAAGTGGGTAAGCCACGCGTCCATCTGTGCTGACTTTGTCAAACGTAAACAAACTTGATTGGTTCAATCATCAATCCTAATAAGGAAGGAAATTCAAAGATGGGCGGCGTTCCCCATTCCTCCTCCGCCTAACTTCAAACACATCCATAATTGGCCCATTTCAATTCATCTTCCTTCTATTTTTATAAGCAGCATTTTATGCTTGTAATTGCGAATATGGACGAACATGCGCACGTGAATTGGGTTGAGCTCGCGTAAAAATAATTTTTTTAATATAAAAATTACTAATGTTATTAATAGTATGAAGGATTATTCGGGTGGGAGTGTATTTTACCATTTTTTAATTTTAATTTTTTTTATAATTATTATATACTCATAATGTATTGTGTTATCTCTTTCTTACTTTATTTAATTCCTACATCTTCTTTACAAATTTTTATTATATTCAAATAAATTTATCTCAATTCAATTATTATCTAAATATATCTTAGTATCCTATTTTAACGGTTTAATTTCACCCATTCTCACTTTTTAAAAATTTTATTATATTATATTCTAAATAACAACACTCTTATTGTTTCGTTGATTTTCTTCTTCTTCTTCTTCTTCTTTTTTAGCATTTGCATTATAAAGATATTACATGTAGTTTGGTTGGGTAGAAAAGAAAGAAAACGGACTATTTTTCTTATTTAGTTAGAAGTGAAGGAGGGTGAAAGGGTAAATTGACAGGGAGATTATCTTCCTTTTATTAATAAATGTAATATGCTAACTTTTCAGCGATAAAATGTTCTCTTAACTCCTCCTGGTGTTAAAATTAGTTAAGTCTATCCTTACATTTCTTACCTTATGTATGCTGATGATTTAATTCTTTTCTATAGAGCTAATGTTATTGAAACTCAAGAATTGCAGATACTTCTACTATCCATCAATCTTGAAAAGTTAGCCATTCATTTTAGTAAAAATGCAATCCCCAATCTTAAGTATATGATTTGCCCTATCTTCAACATTAATGAATGTTTACAAAATAGCTACAACTTGAGAGTTCTTTTTTGCAAAAAAGCATCCAAGTCTATGGTCTTTGAATATATCGTTGATCGGTTGAGAAAAAAAAAGTCAGTGGGTGGAAGCTACCCGCTTTATCTCAGGCAGGTAGAGGTGTGCTAATATTCTATCCATGTAATGCAATATTCTATTCTCCCTTCTTCCATTTGTAACAAATTGGATTAGTTTATGAGGGATTTTTGGTAGGGATACTTGGTGGGGATACGTGGAGGATAATGGAAGGTACCTTTGCCTAAAATCTTGGGATTTGATTTTTGCTCCTAAGAGTGTTAGTGGCCTTGGATTTCGAAAGACTTTTGGCAAACAGTAGAACACATTTTTCCTTAATTGTCTCTTCTTTAACACCCCACATTTTCATGGCATAGCGAACTTTATCTTTGTGGAATGTCGCTCCATCTGATCTCTCAAATAAGAGGTCTTTATAATAAACTCAAATCGACACATAGCGAAAATTTCTCAAAATAATATATTAAATAGCAAAAGAATACACGAAGTTTGACTTCTAATACATATGTCCAAATGAGATAACAAGTCCGCCATGTATATATAGAATTTCACCCAAGCTTCTGCATAGGTCCAAGATATAACATAACTCTCAAGGAGTCTACCACACTTCCATTGCGCCTTAGTCTCTAAAATTTTCAAAAAAAAAATAACGCGCGTATGAGCGTAAAGCTCAGTGAGTCTCGTATGTGTTAGTGTTTTTCCACTAAAAACAACTCATGAAGAGCAGTTTCCAAAATGTAATAAGATAATGTACTTGAACTTGTTGTAGAAATGCAAACAGTAATGAGGATTGGATTTCATATAGAAAATACAGGAATAAATTCAAGGATGCTTTTCTAGAAAAAAAACAGGAAATAAAATCCATGTGCTATTTCTTGAAAATAGCTTGTAAGGTTTCATGAGGCAAAACATGCTAATTCATGAATTTTTGTATGAAAATATGCTAATTCAGGAATTCTTGTATGAAAACATGCTAATTCAGGAATTCTTAAATAAGAGGAATTTCAAGGAATTCCACTCATTCACATGCATGTAAAATAATCACGATTCATGCTAAGGTTAGTGCTTACACTAGGAATTGTTAATGCTTACGCCAAGAATTCAGAAACTTAAGAATTTTGTTTACGTCACGAATTCAACTAATTTCAATGTCCTATTATCCCATTCGGAGTAAAATGAGTCCCAAAACTAATCAGATCACTGGAGATCGTTTATCTCTAACGTATGCCAGTACACGGAGAAAGCTCTCATTGAGTACTTTACGCTCACATGATAGATGTGATCTTGTTCAAGCAAGGGAAAAAGGGTGATCATCTCGTTTTCCACAACTTGTCATGTTAATCATGCATTGCATGCAGAAAATATCTCGAAACTTGGAATCAATAGGTAGTGACAATATGCTCAGGAATTTAAGATCATGATATTCATGATATTTTCAAATTCAAGTAGAAAACTTATACTAAAATATATTATGAAAACACTTGTCCATATCAGGAAAATATTTAGCTATATCAGAAAATTACTTAGCAAAAACAAGTTTTGAAATTGAGGGACTCACAAAATATTTATAACCAGATTAACGGATAACATTTAGCTGAAACAAGAGTTGGAAATCGATGGACTCACATCGTTCAATAGATATTTATATTGTCACAGGCTTAAAAGCTTCTCCCGGTCCTCGTCACCGCATTCGAGAATTACCAAAATACATCTATGCATGTCACTGCAAAGCTAAGGATTTCCTGACTCCACCTACAATGATTAAGTGTTCCTTGAAACATTACTTTATGTTCTTGGTTCACATGTAATGTTAGAAGGAAATAAGATCTTGAACATGTTATGATTTCTTTATCCTAAGATATTCCTTTATAATTTCTAATTCATGGAATACCAATTGCCTCTTCCATTTTGTTCAGTTTTGAGTACAATATTTCAGCATTTTGATCACATCACATATTGGCAGTCTTTGGTATTTTCATCATAATTTTCTATTCACAAGTCCAAATGACTTCAAATTTGTGCCAAAACTCACCTTAGACCTTTAGCTACAAAGTTTTGAACCCGTTTCAGTCAGACTTGAAACTGACACAAAACTGTTGCAAGTAAAAGCTTGCTATGTAATTCTCACTTTTTCTTACCAAATGTATTATCCATGTATTTTATTCTCATTTCAGCACATAACTAGCACTTATTCCATATCATTCCTCATTTTAACATCATAAAATCTCCTTAGTTGCAGTCATGAAGAAAGCAACAACATCACATATGCAAAGCAACAAAAGTGGCAATGATGAAGAATATGAATTAATCGTCCATCGTCAAACACCATACAAATCACACCACTATTCCACTGCCACCAAATTCCAGTAAAACAACATAACAACAACCACTTAGTCACCAAGATATTTCATAAATTATGCTAATTTCCATGAAAAAATGTACATCACAATAATATCCATAAATTATATAACATCTTTAATTCATGGAGGAAAGCCTTTTACCTTGTGTAAAATAATGTATAGGTTAGCAAAGGTCCAAACATTTCTTTTTCTTCATTTGTCTCTCTTCCTCTCGGTTTTTCTCTCTATTTCTCTTCCTTTTTCTTTTCTCTCTTTTCTTGCTGGATTTCGGTGGCCAAAATGGCCTCCACTAGCCTTTTCTTCTATTTATAGAGATATTTAACTTTTCTCAAAATCTAGTCATATGATATAATGATTAAGTATAACTAATTAATGATGGAACCTTATGTAAAATTATAGAATCATATGGAATCTTGTAGAAACCTTGAGAATTTAGTAGAACTTGAAAGAACTTTGTGGAATTCTTTAGAAACTTATAAAATTTATACTTATCCATGCAACCAATCAACAAAACCCACATGACTTCTAGGCAACCAATCATTTACAAACGTATAACTTCTAAGTGACTGATCTTTTTGAAAAACTTGGCTTTTCATGCATCCAATCATCAAAAGCAACTTAATTTTCATGTAACCAATCACATAATCACATGTAGTCTTTATGCAACTAATCTCCAAGTAGCTTCCTTATGTATGCAACCAATCATATTGTTCCAAATATTTCATCCATACAACCTATCATAAGCCTCCAAGTAGCTTTTAATCAATCAATTTTATAAGTCCAAGTGACTTCTTATACGATCGTTAATATAGATCCATGTGGCTTTCATTTTGTAGGCTAAACTAACTCAAATCTATTAATTAAATAGCCCACCAATATTATATATAATTAAAACACATTATCTCTTTCTGTCTTGACCATAGTTAACTAGATTTTTCAAAAATAACCATAGTTAACGTTACTATTTATCTCAATCGGGAAAATTTTTTATTTCACCAATATAATCTACACATTAAATTGAATATCTCTCAGAATTTCCAACTTTATCATTTTTTTTTAATTTGCGATTAAAAATTCCTTCGATGCCCTTTAAAATTTTTATCTTACCAAAATGTTCTTCTGATTAAACTGATCATTTATTATTTTGAGCCTTCATGCGTATGCTAACTTAATAAAAAGTAGTCATTAGTCAAAGTTCAAAAAGGAGGGATGTTGCACCCTCTCTAAATGCCTCTGGTAGAATTCTAAGTGGCAGTCTCATATTGAGGTTTTTGCTAATTAGGATATGGCAAACTGCATGATGGTGAGACAATGCAGACCTGGGATGAGCTCTTTGTCCATGTTGCCCGTAGTCTAATGTTGTATTGGAATGCGTTGCATTGGAATTCTATCATTAGTAGGACTCTCAAGCTTCGCTCTCACTCACTTCCACAATATTGGTAGCATCTCCTATTAATTTTATTAAATTTAACTTTGACACAACATATCATGATAATTTTTCTATTTCAACATGTGTATTCAAGGATCATAGAGGGGAGTGTCTCTGGGTATGGATAGGTAAGGATCTTGCTGGGGATGCTTTTGCTGCTGAAGCAATTGCTACGCAAAATGCAGCCTTGATATCAGATGATCTTGATATTTTTGAAATTATTTTCAAAGGGGATTTAATGAATGTGATCAAAGCTATTAATGGTTGTATTCTGGCGTAAGAATAGTTAGGAAAGGTTGTTGCAGATGCAGCTATTCTCATTAGCAGACCCAACTGGAAGTTTGTTTCTGTTCCTACAAGTTGTAATACCTGTGCTTATAAGCTAGCAAAGTGGGCTACATCCTATGAGGCTTTTGGTTATATTCTTCCTTCTCTTCTTCCACATACTATTCTCCGCGATTGAGGAAGAACGTCCTCTAATACTATCTCTACTTTTATAATAGGGGAAGAGGTTTTTGCTTCTTCATCTAATTCTGGTACAATAGAAAATTGTTTATTTATCTAGGAAAATATATATATCTACCGCATCAAAACAAAATGTATTTAATTATGAATAGGAGAAGTTGAAGGAGACGAGGAAATCTTGAGATTGATCGTGGGATGAAAATGAAAGCCCATATTTTGTTGGTAATTCGGCCCAATAAAAAAGCCCATGATCTGATGCAGTTCTAATTAATAGGCGGGCCCAGCAAACTTAAGCCCATACCGTTGTAGATGGATACTAATTGAGTACAACAACAAAATGCACAAGGACGACTGATTATCTCTATATCTAATGCATTGGAACTACTATTAGGTATGACTTTTTTTAATATACTAGTTGACGTCTCCACGCTACGCGTGGTGGTTCTGCCCGTTGTGAAAAAAAAAAGGTTTGAATATATAAATTTTTATAATTTTCCTTGTTCTTGAGGTCTTTTTAATTGAATAACGAACAACTATTTTGAGTAAATATTTAAAATAAATAAAGTATAAGCTCAAATAATGACTTTGTTCATAAAAACAAACATCTTCAAACAAGGGCTTTGTTTTGCGTGGAGAACTCTATATTTTGCTTCTTCTAAGAAGTAGATCCCACTATAACCCTTAATTATACCTTGATATTTGCAAAAAAACATATTCAAATTTTAGACAAAGTCCATATGTTATAACATCACAATATGAATATAAACATTTAGAACAAAGAAGTTGAGAAGTTAGCATACTCCTTAATAAATACACTGCACTAAGAAAATGAAGTTTCATTCCTTTAAATATCAATCAGGGAAAATAGAGGTATAGTGATTAGAATTCTTATGCAAATGAAACTTTACTGGTGGAAGGAAAAGACATTCGCTGAAGTGGTAAAAATTTGTCCAAGGAAAGGGAGGTGGGAGAACAAATTAGAAAGCAGATATGCTAATTCCTAAATGATCACATTACAACCTTACATATCAACTATTTTTGTAGCTTTACCAATGCATACAAAGCCACGAGATCAAGAGTTCTAGCATTCCCCACCTGTAAGTGTTGATTTGAAGGAGAACACCAAATGAGAAAGCAAACAAAAGGGATCTTATTTCAAACAATTGATAAGAAGAAAATCATACATATGACGCTCAATGGAAAAGTTTCACCTTTTTCACTTTGACCATCTGTTGCAGCTTTCTGCACACAGTAAATGAATTCCAACCTGATTAAGGTCAAGAAATCAAGAACTCCAACCTGATTAACATAGTCTTATTCACGAAAAAGATCTAAAAGCCTATGTATCAAAGTTAAGCCTATACAAAAGCAAGTCAAGAAAATCAAAGTTATTCAGTTAAAACCCCAATATAACTATGAATTCCAACTCCTCCTATCATTGGTTTATCCATGCGACTACAAGAATGACAAAATCACTCTTTAGTCATTTTCCCTATAATTTGAAAATAGATACCTTTTAAAACCCAATTTTTAAGTTCATCTTTTCAATCCATGGGATGGGTTAGATAGTGGGGTTTTTTTTTTTTTTTTTGGTTTTGTTGAAAAATCTCAACAATGGAGTGATATTTTTGTGATTTTTAGAATCTTCAATACATCCCAACTTCAGTAATTTCCCAAAATTCTCCCAAAATTTTTTAACTTCCTGAAATATGTTGAATGTTTTCCTAGGGAAACAGAGACTTCTAGAAAGAGGAAAGGAAAAAAGGAAACATGGGAAATAAGCAAATGCTACAATGATAAATAAAGAAGTCAACAATGACTAAGTCCAAATCCAAGCCTGTTTATTCTGACTTTCAGCAAGGTCCTGAATCATATATAAAGTTTTCCTTACAAGCTGCTTCCTCACTATCCTTAAAAAAGAAACAATAAACGGGTAATTAAGGCCCAAGTGCATGAGAAAAATAAATGGATTACATCCAAAAATATCAGTACTTTGCTATAAATATTCTTGCAAAATGATAGATAAGTGGTCCTTACTATGTGATTTCCCTGAAGGATCTCCCTGGAAACATTAAGAAGAGAAGGTCATCTAAATCCACCACTCCCTTTACAAAGCTCAAGTATCTTGGAAATTGCCAATCAGCAATTAAGAACATCTCATGAGACATCAATACCACAAATTCAATGTAACTTGATAATTTTTCTATGTTCTCGTTCTCTAATTCTTATGCTAAAAAGGAAAACTCAAAGGACAGTCACTAATAGGAAGTCAAGCATCCAGGGGTTTCTTCCACAACAATTCAACTTCCTCATTTTTATGAGTTCACTTGTCTTTTCTCAGAAGTACATAATTGTAGGTTCAAAGGTACACTTATTACCATTAGCACGAAGGAAAGGCTTTATCCCTAAGATAAGAAGTGATTCACATTCTTCCTCTCTTCTGGATTGTGTTAGTTTAAGGATGGCTTTTAGGTAAGATAGTACATGAATTGAAAGAGTTCCAAATATTTTCACCCAAATTAGGTTGAAATGGACATAAGATGCTTATTATGGGCCAGTAGAGCATTATTCTCTACTTGACTTCACATGTAAAATTTGTCTAATTATACTTCGGAAACTTCCTCAACAACCATATATACTAAATTTTCATTGGAATTTTCTCTTCTTCTTTTTTTTCCCCTGTCCACAGAACATCTAAATCAAAAAGAAAAAAATAAAAATAAAAAAAGGCTAGCAGAATGATAAAGCAAAAGACCATTCCAATACTCTAAATCCACAAATAATGTTTAATTTTTAGTCTGCTACAATATGTAACTGGTGCTTACACTTAGAAGTCACCACAAGTATCTAGTTTTCCTTCAGAAGTGACATTTCAAATCAAGATATCCTAATTGACACAGTACGTAAGTAAATCACCGTTTCAATTCAACCTTCAAATGTTCTCCAAAAACATGAAATTCGTTGCATCCCTCAATCACTCAGGTAAAATGTTCTCAGCGACAATTGCATTACAAAGTATGTATAACGACATGCAGAGGCGCCAAATACTCTTAAGGGCTCTCTTCTTGTTTGCTTTTGAAGGCACCAAAGTCACTCAGCATATGACATATGTCGTGCATAATTAGAAATATCCAATAGGCAAGGCCACAAAAAGGTTCATATCCCACAGTAAACGATAATAAGAACTGCTAAAATACCCCTTCAACTTTCCCAAGTGTAGTTGTCATTTTGCTAATGTCCATTTTTGTGATTACTTTCCAATCATGGGACATCAGGAAGAGCTCTTTCATACAAAAAAATTCACTTTTTTTTTTTTTTTTTTGCTGCTCAGTTCTTCAAGAAAAATCTACTTCGCCATCACAAAAAATTTCAAAAATATGAAGTCACATTCTGAGTTCTGGAAAGTGAAAATATTACGTAGTACTAAGGATTCATAAGAAGTAGATTCTACAAAGAGAAGTGAGTGGGAATTCGATGTTTACAATATTTGTATGACAGGCTTAGTATACTCCGAAAGGCCTGTAGAAACCTTAACTCAGATGATGAAGACAAATTATGTAACATCAGGAACCAGTGCTCCTCAGATAATTTCTACAGCTTTAGAATCAAAAAACAACTGAAAGCTTCACAAACACGAAGAATACAATAGGAGTATTGAAAACACTGCAAAGTGCAGGCAAGAATGCATGTGTTCAACTCAAAGGCAGACAAAAATGAATAAGGCAAACAAAGTGGGAGGGTCTAAGCCTGACAAAGGAAGAGCTGTGGACAAAACAAAGGCTCATCAAAGAAAACAGAGTGCCCAAAAACAGCCCATATAAAAAATGAATATGAACTGCAAGCTCTGCCTTTTGCCTCTTTATAATGATCTAAAAGAAAAGCTTTTACTAACTAAAAATCTGAATGTAGATGGATCTAATAAAACTGCATTTTGAATGCCCCATCACAACTAAAATCAGGGAAGCACATATAATAACAGAAGATACCTATTACCAAAGCACAAAGCTTCACTAAACATAATTGCATTTTCTAGCTTCTTTGGAAATAGTTGTATATTGCCAGATACCGTGCACTGCACCTCAAACCCTATAAAAGTCATGGACTAACTAAAGTTGAGGCAAATGCTTTCTCTGTTTCTAATATCTATTGGACTTACTAAAAGAATCAGGAGAAAAGAGAAAGAAAGATAAAAATTGATATACTTTCAAGCATTGTCAATGTACTAAAATTTCGCATAAGCATGTTTGGATTTATGCATACATTTACATGGCAATAATCTAATCATTCTCATGTAGATAGTCTTTTACAACAAAGACAGATAACTTGAAAGTCATTATGCATATAACAAAAACATTCACAACAAAAATTGATACCTTTAATGCACTTAGTTCTGGGGAAGGATACCAAGATAGTAATACCAAGTGATAGTTTAGTGCTGCATTTTTCACTTTTATGGATCCTTACACATAATTTGTATACATAATTCAATTACCAAAGAATTTAGATACCAAGGGTAAATAAATCACCGTTTCAATTCAACCTTCAAATATTCCCCAAAAACATGAAATTCGTTGCATCCCTCAGTCACTCAGGTAAAATGTTCTCGGTGACAATTGCATTACAGAGTATCTATTACAATTAAGAGATGCCTAAGTACTTCATTATACCAAAGTCATTCCCAAAAAAATAATAATAATGAGAGAGAGAGAGAGAGAGAGAGAGAGAGAGAGAGAGAGAGAAACCAATCAAATAAACACTTCCAGTAAATAAAATATACACTACATAGAGTCATTTCAATAAAATTCCATTTTGATATCTCTAATAATAAAATATTATTTGTGCCTTGCGATTTTGAAAATACCATAGCATCCCAATCTCTTCTTTGCAGCGGCCATATCCTTCATTTGCTTCAGCTCATACTCCACTTCAACAACTTGCATTCTTATCATATTCCTAGCCTGCAAGAAGCAAAACTTAGTAAACAAGAATCAGCAAGACTAACCGTTTTATGAAGATATTTGTAAGTTAACTAATACAAAACAAAAAAGCCACTAAATCCAAGAAAAAAGTTGGAAGATAAACAGACATTTTGCTGGGTTCTAAATTTCATAGATGAAATCTCTAAAGGCTAAAAAAATGGGTTGAGCCCAGAAGTTTTAAAGGTGGTTCTTTGTGAGTGCTGCTGAGTGCATTCAACAATGAGAAACTAAGACCAAAACTGCAAACTTCTATTACTTTTGGTAACTCTCTAATTGTCTGCCCAACCTTTTATAATGTATCAGATGAATTCTCATTTCCCACTATTATAAAACAATGTATATGCATACCTGTAACTGCAACACAATGTGCCCATCCTGCAGCAGCTTTGACAATTGAAGCTTCAGTAGGAAGAGGAAAAGGTTCTGGGATTTCCTTACCATAGTAAATGCAAGAAAATAAGGTTAACTAAAATGAGATTTTGATAAAATAAATGACAAAAATTAAAAAAATTGTACTATCTCAATGCTGGTGCTCTACCCCATGCTTCCCTATCGTCACATAGCTTTGATCTAAATCATTTGTTAAACCCCATGAAATGAACTCCCCAGAGTCTAATAAAAGCATATGTAAATTCATAATGTCAACAAAAACATTTCACACAGACATATCAACAATTCATTAATTGCCAAGAATACTTGGTCAACAAGACCTTTGATAACTGAAAGAGGTTACACTTCGACAAAACCATGAATATAAAAGTCTTTTTTGTTTGAAATGGTGAAAATTTACGGATGTTTAAAATTTCCTCAGAAAGAAACAAGAAGAACTATCTCACTAAGGACTCATAATAGATATAATACAGTCCTATACCATCGCAATAGAGGGGAAAAGGGTTTGACTCACCAAAATGCCAGTGTAAAAAATGAACAAACTAAGATTGGATTCTGAATGAACCCACAATTGGACAAATGAAGCAGAAAGCTAGATTACCATCCACGCTAAAGTTCAGTGTATTAAGAGTGATAATTGTAAGCAGAAAAAGAGGAAGAAAAATAATCCCTAAAATGCATTGGAACTCCGAAAGATTTGGACTTTAATGGAGCCTCTTTTCTCCGTTTTTGATGGCTTCTGCACTCCAGTTCCCTAGATCTGCTGCTTCCTATCATAGATTTGCTTTTCTGGTGTGTTTTCCATATTTGATTCCCTTTTTTACCCCGCCTCTTCACTTCTCTTATATTTTTAGCTCTTCCCTTGGTTTTCCCCATCTTCATCAGTTTTCTGGCGAAATTATCTTTCAGAGTCTAGCACGTTATAGAAATGGAAAAGGTGTAGTCTGTGCTGAAAAATCAAGCTGGGGTGACGGAAAATTAAAAATATTGTAAAATTACTAAATTAGATATGATGACCAAACAAATCCTGATCGTTCAAAAATTAATCCAAAAAATTTGATGAGATCTGAATCATTAGTCATTAAAAATATATATCTCCCATTAAATCTACACCATTAATTAAAAAATTTTAATAGGTTAAAAAAATAAAAAATACATAAAAATTTTGAAAAGACTACTCACTCCCCTCTTCACATTTAGTATATACATTTAGATAAGATTATTAAGATTTGATTATTAATTTCTTGAATTATGAATTAGTTATTACTTGATCAGTTATTTTTTTTCCTTAATGGTATGATATCGGTATATTTTCTCTAAGGATATTTTATTTTACTATTATATTATAAATAAATTATATATCAAAAAATAATTTTAATAGTAATCGTACCTTCATACATTTATCATATTAATATTAATTTTAAAGTATAAAGACAGCAACAACATAGTTATAAAGGGGCAAAAGGACAGCATCTAAATCATTAATCACAGTTATTTTTACAAAAATATAATTATTAGGAAAAGAAAATTAGTCGTCTAAATCCATCCATATGATTAATATGGTACATTAGTAATATAGCCTGAAAACCAGTTAAAATATTTAGTAGTAAACAGAAATAGCAGGAGGACAAGGCACCCTTACTTTTTGGTGGTAGTCGCAAGTGTCTATATTAAACAACTTTAGTGGGTGTTGCGGGTGAACTACCAAAGCTCATCCTCATGCCCCACCACTGCCCCAATACTGCCCCTGCCTTGTTCCCAAAAATATGGAACAGAAAATTTCTCCCCCTTCTTGTATTTTTTCTTTTTTTTATATTTGCTGATATTCACAAGATGGATTAGATGGCCTATCCACAACTGATCCAGAAGAACTGAATGTTAATATGGATATGCCTATACTGCTACTAAAAAGTATTACTTCTATTCATATGCTTGTCTAATCTTCTTAGAGCTTTCTGCAGATTTCCAGTTTAATCCCTCCCACGGCCTCTCTCTCTGCCTCTGCATCTGCCAGCAAGGGAATATGTTAAATGCCATTCATTGCTTCCAAGTATTCAAACGTCTCTCGTTAATCTTTCTTTTCTCTGTAAAAATACTGGCAGTCGTTCTTAGTTATGCTGGGAGAAGGAAAAGTAAGAGACGAACTTTATGGATGAACAAGGAAAAAGGTTAATTGGTATACCTTTTCTTGGATTTGTCGGCCATTTGATTTAACAATCAAGCAAAAAAGATACAAAGAAGAGAAAGGAAAAGCGTAAAAGTTGTATATTCTCTCTATTCAAGTGTGATATCCGAAAGCTTTTGTGTATTATGGCCAATAATCTGAGCCTGAGTAAAACAAGACATCCCCGTCCAACCCTGATCCTTTTTTATCCCAACTGAAATCGGCGCTGAAAACAATCATGCCACTACTGTTTTCTTTACTGTTCCTAATGAATAGCTTCCGAACTTTCTCTCCAAGTCAGTTAGCTGATTGACTCGAATCTTGGCTATCTTATTATTAGGTTCAGAAAAATGATACTTAATAAGCAGAAGAAGATGAGGTATGCACAATTGCATATGGTCTTTCAAGCTAGGAAAAAACTGCTACACCTCCTTCGGAGTTCGGACAAAGCCATGTGTTTTCCGCCTGATGCCCCCCCACCCCCCCCCCCCTTTAGGCCTTTACTACACTTATATTTAGGTTGTCATTTCCGTTGAACAACCAACACCGTACTACTGTTTTCACAGAGGATCTGTAAACATGTAAAAGAGTGTGTAGTCGCTCTTCTTCTTCGTGGATTGCGGTTAAAATGTAAGATTAACTGTTGAATCAGCAGAAATTGGAGCACTATATTTGCCTTCTTCTGGCAACTGCCCGCACATGAAGGGAGAGAGGTCCACTTGCAAATGCCGCAAGCTGCAAAGACGCACATTAAAAAAAGGGTCACTAGCAGCTAATCATTCAGCGGTCGTACGTCCCACTGGACCGATTGATATCCCTCGAGGTTCGATTGTCACCCACGCAGCGCTATAGAGAGACGGTGCACTACTTAGAGGAAAGGCGCTGGGACGAGGAGGGGAACGCAGAGCTTCTCCGGGTCGGGAGAGATTCTGCCCCAACATACACAAACATTAGGCAGCAACGTACAAGAAATTCAAAACCTAGCAACTGTTGATAACATCCAAAGCAAAATATACGTCTGATTTTGCTGCTACTGCAGCCTTTCTTTTCAAAGGTTTCTTTCCTTGTCTTCATTAGGCAACCCCCAAGAATTGTCTCTCTCCCTCTGTCTCCTCCGTATTTGATTTTTGAATTGCGATCAAGGGATACAGTAAGGCATCGATCCGTGCGAGAAAATTACAAGAAAGAAAATAGAGATCCTCGTTTTCGCGCTGCTCCTTTCTCACGGACCCCTTTGGCTGTCTCAACTATCTTCTCTTGCTCGTGCTCGACCGGATCCTCCTCTTCCTTCACCGACACCTGCCCCGCTTTCTCCCATTTATTCTTCAGTGGCAGTTTTCTCTCCAGGTACATAATTTGATTGCAACGTCCCTCCTTCCTTTCTCCCTCACTCACAAATACCTACGGGGACAGACTCATATTTTATGTGCTTCCGATCCACTCATGATTTTGACACTTGTTATTCGCAGTAAGCCCCGCTTCTGGGTCTCCTGGATAACAACGACTTTCAAGTTGAAATTAAAAAAAAAAACGAAGAAAAATTCGCTCTCTGAGGCATCACATTCATTGCATTTAATGCAAATAATAATGGGACAAAAATGTTGTCTTTTCAGCCATCCCATTTGTCAATGGGTCATAGTGAGCAGTTCAAGTGTTCAGCATCCAGCCTTTATCCCTTCCATTGTCTCTCTCGTCTTTATTTTTACTTTATTGCTCGCCTTAGCTGGTTCTCGTTGATACTCCTTTGTCTGCAGGGATTGTTGTTAAAGCTGACAACTTTGCTATATTTCCTTAATCAGGGGTCCAAGTGGGAAGTGAAAAGCACCAGATGGATTCAAACCGAAAAATGGTGATAGCACTCATCGTCGCATCCACTGCACTGGGAGGAATTATATTTGTTATAATATTGATTTGGGTTTATCACAGAAGGAACGCACAAAAATCTCAGACAGACAGTTTACATAGCTCGGGTACCCTCTTAATCTCTTTGCAATTTGACGATTGCATATTTTGGATTAGTTTACCGTTTCTTGAATTCTTGCAATTATCTCACACGTATTTCCTGCATTTTCTGGTTTTTTTTTCCCCCTCTAAATGTTCGCGAAGGTGCTCTGGAAGGACTTTCATTAGGTCCATTTCTGGGAAAATACAATTCAATGAGAGATAGTTGCCCAAAAGGATCTGCAACGATAATGGAATACAAGGCACTAGAAGCAGCCACAAACAATTTTCGAGAAACTGATATTTTGGGTGAAGGTGGGTTTGGATGCGTATACAAGGCTCGGTTAGAGGAGAACTTGTATGTAGCCGTAAAGAGATTAGAAGGCGGAACTCAGGATGCTATAAAAGAATTTGAGGTATCTTTTCGTTTGACTAGCTAATTACTCTCCTAATTTCTTCAAGAATTAAATGGCATAGCCTTATTCTTTTTTTCCCCCTGGAATTATGATTGGTTATTGCAGACTGAGGTAGAGTTGTTGAGTAAAATTCAGCATCCAAATATAATTTCTTTGCTAGGTTATAGCATTCATGGTGACACAAGGCTTCTTGTATACGAATTGATGCAGAATGGTTCGCTGGAAGCTCAGTTACACGGTAGAATATTCCGTTACTTTACAGCACATAATATACAAGCAGTGCATGAAAAAGGTACATCCTAACATATTCGTTTCCTTTAGGACCTTCTCGTGGATCAGCATTGACATGGCATCTTCGAATGAAGATTGCACTGGATGTGGCAAGGTGGGTCTTGTTGGGCAGTATACACCGCCATTTTCATTTTTAATTCTTTGTCATTTGCAACTGATGGTAATATATATTGCCTGACTCTTTGACCAGAGGATTAGAATATTTGCATGAGCACTGCAACCCACCAGTGATCCATAGAGATCTGAAATCATCTAATATTCTTCTAGATTCAAAATTCAATGCCAAGGTAAATATATATGGATTTCGAGGTAGCTCTGATCTATCCTGCAAAATTATTGCCCTCTTGCTAATTGTTGCAGTATTGTATTTCTGATGATTCCTCCATCATACTCCACGGAATTTACCAAAACACCTCTCTTTTCTTTGTTCTGGTTCGATTCAGCTGTCTGATTTTGGTCTTGCTATATTTGATGGGGCCCAAACCAAAGCCAACATCAAGCTCTCGGGGACTTTGGGCTATGTGGCTCCAGAATACCTTTTAGATGGTATGTCACATGGAAATGTTAAAAGTTTCTAGGCCCAGTAATTGATTCTATTTTCTCTGTGTGTATTTCCGTTCATAAATGGTCCATGCGTGTAACACTGATGAGAAACATTCCGGATACTCAACAGAGTCAATACAATACAAATTAGTGGTAAAAAATAGTTGTAAGAAAATCTGATCTCATAAATACAAGCATACGGCCATTTGATGAGCTTGGCAACTGATATAATCGCAATGCACCATCCCCCAGTATAAATTTTAAAGATATCTGATATCAACTATATATGTGTGTATCTGCGCGTGCGTGCATGCGTACCTGATCCCATAGATACAAACATACAGCCATTTGATGAGCTTGGCAACCGATGAAATAGCAATGCCCCAGGGCCCCAGGGTAAATTTTAAAGATATCTGATATCACCACATATATATATATATATATATATATATATATATATGTATGTATGTATATGTTTATGTGTGTGTTGACATTGCTACTGCTTTCTATTTCAACGAGTGCTAGTAAAACATTGTCAAAATCGAGATTAGCTGAAAGATTACTGTGGGCCCACATACACAATGGAGAGATGGCTCCTTTCATTTTGTAACACATTATTGGTTATGATTAAGCAATCTACATAGCTCCTACCCTTGTCCATTGGTGCATGTTACAGAAGATGCAAAAGGAAGCCTATTCCAGTTCGCTTTGGTAATGACTGATGAGTAACTTGTTCTGGCTTATTGTCTGAGATTCGCCACATAAATTAGTTCCAAACTTCTTCTATATTATGCTATTATAGCATCATTTTGCCATGGTATATGCAAACGTAGGCTTGAACAAATTTTTTATCTTCTATAAGGATATTGGAGCTGATTTTATGCAGTGTATATCATTAGCATTGTTTTTTGAGTCATTTTCATTCTTGACCATGATAAGATGTTAGAACCCTCTCTTTCCTACTTCCTACTTCTCTTCTGCAAGTATAATGCCTTGGCTCAAAGACGGACGGTGTGTTTCAGGAATCTTGAGAATGATTGATCTAAAGTGAAATTTTGTGCCTGAACATGCAGCCCTATTCTCTGTGCATTAATTTGAATGTGATGTCGTTAAGCTTGAGGGACATTTAGACAGGTGTATTTTTTTTATTCTACTTTTCCCTAAGAAGGTTGTTTTATATCTTCTATCAGGTAAATTGACCGATAAAAGTGACGTTTATGCTTTTGGGGTGGTACTCTTGGAGCTTCTACTTGGGAAAAAGCCTGTTGAGAAACTGGCTCCAGCGCAGTGTCAGTCTCTAGTCACATGGGTATGCAATTCCCTAACCTGATTCAATTAATTCTTCTTGCCATGACACATGCAAATTATCGAATATGAAACCTTGTGCTGTACTGCAACTGCAGGCCATGCCTCAGCTCACAGACAGATCAAAGCTTCCCAACATTGTGGATCCTGTGATTAGAAATAGCATGGATCTAAAGCATCTATATCAGGTAGGTCAGAAGAAAATGACCTCACTCTTCTCTCTCGAATTTTTGTGTGCAATTTCAGCTCATATCATGTTGTATTGTGCGCATGCTCTGATTTTTGAATATTGACAAGCATCTGGACGCTAATTTTCTTTCCAATATATTGGTGGTGGTTTCATGTTTGCTCGGGAAAGATTCTTGCTCCTCTTAGCTTTACTATTGGGTGAACCTAACTCAAAACCAAAACCATGTTATGTGCTATTCTGAACTGTGAAATTGTATTGTAGGTAGCTGCAGTTGCTGTGCTATGCGTGCAGCCTGAGCCAAGCTATCGCCCACTGATAACAGATGTGTTACATTCCCTCGTTCCCCTTGTTCCCATGAACCATGGCGGGACGCTCAGAGTCGCGCAAAATGCTTCTGTATCATCCATAGCATCCGAGTAGCACTTCGTTGTATCAAAGTAGCTCGTCATTGAGTTCACACTGCCCCTGAGATTCTCCCTGCGGTTTGACTATTATTTTGGGAAATCATTCCTTCAATATGCAGCTGAAGAAGCAATAGAGCCGAGGCCTTGCCATTATCGGTTGTCTGAAACCTTCACAGCGGAGCAACCTACCCCCTTATAATCCCTTGACACATGAAAAGGAAAAAATCGGCCCCCTTCTGCGTTGCCTGAACTTTACAAACGGAACAAGTTGAAAAAGAGAAGGAAAATAGTATGCGGGCCGTTCAATTATCGAACGGGCATTGTCAATAGTTCTTTCACTTCTTAAACTCGTATGCGATTACGGTCACTAAAGAAGATTTGATTACTTCCGAGTCGTGATCAGCTATTGCAACACCATTCAATTGTATTCGTCATTTTATCTCCCCACTAAAACCGGGCCCTCCATTTATTGTTCCCTTAAACCAGGTTTCCTTGTGGTACCTGGTGTTGTGAATCCCTGTCATAATAATTCCCAAGCTTTGCTATAGAGAGAGAGAACTCAATCAAATGATTCTGATCCAGTAGTCTTAAAGATCCCAAAACACCATCGGCAAGCAAAGCACGCCCTCATGCGCTAATAAATCTTGATAAACGAGCTAAGAGGACGAAGCGAGAAGGTAAGAGGACTGCCTTTTCATGCAGCTGGTAGAAGGGCACTTGGATTATCGAAATCCATGACCAAGAATAGCACACGGTACACTTCTACCAACTAGTTATGAATTGTTCAAGGAACCATAACAAAGCAAAGAATGCAGAAGACTTGCTTGATTTGCACTTGACACCCAAAACTATTTGATTCCAGTAAAATTTCAAAATCTGCTATAAATCTTACAATATTTGAAATATACCTTCAAAAAGAAAACGTTGGAATAAATGTTGTACACTCAAAATCACAAAATTGAAGATGCTTTATTGCGAAGTATAACGAAAGCATCTATACTTGGCCAATGGAGTACCAAAAACTTTCCATAGTATTGTGAGAACATATATCGTGAATCATAATTCATCTCTTCTAGCTAACATTGTGGAATGAGTCAATGATGGCATCAGCAAGATACTCGCACTTGGCTGAAGATAATCCAGCTAGAGATATTCTTCCATCCTTGGTCATGTAGACATGCCACTTGTTGGTCATGTTCTCACTCTGATAAGAATATAAATGCCTTTTAGCATTGGAAATAGCACATGCACTGTTTAGAATAACAGGGGATATACAACGCAACTTGAAGATCTAGTCAGATTGATCCAAACTAATTTACAGTGTGAAATTGAGGGGCGAAATTTACTAAAATGAACTCGATAAAAGTGAAGCTTCAGAGAGCGCAGGGCCAAGATTTTGCAAAAACCCACAACTCATGCTCAATTATAAGGTCCTGAGCACTCACCTGTGCTTTGCTTAGGCCTGTAAATGAGAACATGCCGATCTGCCTGAGAATGAATGACCAGTCCTTTCCACTCTTATCCTTTGCACAGAGGCTGTCATAGAGTTTCTGTCTCACACTCTTGATCCTTCCGGCCATAAGTTCCATCTCCTCCTTCCATTCATTGAAGAGCTCTGGATTCCCCACAATATTGGCAACAATCCTGGCCCCATGTATGGGAGGATTTGAGTACATTGGTCGTGCCAATCGTTTTAGTTGGCTCTTCACCCTGTAAAAAGTCGTTCATGACAAGAAACTTCAGCCATACAAATGTTTGTTGCTCTAAAAGTGATCATAGGTTCAGATACATGAAGCTCTTTTGAGTCCAGTACTAAAGTCCCGGAGGAACTTGCTTGAGCATTAAGCTTCAGAAAGTAATTTGGTGGTCTACCTGGATAAAATATCGTTGAGATTCTAAGCAATGGATGTAAATCAAAGGCTTAGTAAAACTTTGTGGCCCAAGATGGATCACTGCATGGACCACATACACTACAAAACTGTTTGCGTCTCAAAACATCACCTATTAAACCTTATCAGGACTTGATCCAAGGAGATGGCAGGCACCATAAGGGGACAAAAGATGATGAGAAATTATAAATCAATGCACGCCAGCTAAAACCATATCTAACACTACCTGTGGTTAACCACATTAACTTTTTTTCAGTTCTGCTAGATCCCAGATGGGCCCTACAGAAACCAAAGCAATGATTCCTTTTCACATCTTACTGTACTATTTTGAATTTTCAGTCTAGTTCAAGCCCTGACTTCACCAGTACCGCTTATCATGGCACATCTAATAGAAGCCACCCCCTCCCCACCTTGATTTTATCTCTTATTATAGGCACTACCTGACATAGGCCTCCACCGTTACCTAGGCTCCAGACTAGATGTATTAGAGATGACACATTAAATCTTAAAGAAAGCACAGCTATTATTTTCAGGCAAATGAACTGAATGAGAAATCAAACTATTTATGCTGCATGGGTATTTTGGCCAATGTACCTAGCTGCAGTATCTGCTGAGGAACAGACGACATTGATTGCTCCAATCCTTTCTCCATAGAGACCCAAATTTTTGCTGTATGACTGAGCAACCAGAAGTTCCATTCCACGAGCAGCAAAGAGTCTCACAGATGATGCATCTTCATTGAGACTACCGCTTGCAAATCCCTGCAATGCAATATGGAGCAAGTGTTTGACCCCCCAGAAAGAATGCTTTATGTCTTATATTATGCATATATTACAATCAGAACCATATTGCACAAATCTTGATATTTGCAAGACCTTTCAACCATTTAAATATGCACTGCACCATAGAGGTTGCATCCCCTAAATGTAGGGAGTGTAAGGCCGCATCCCACTAACCTTCTACAAAGCCTTTTGCGAGGGAACTCCTGCATTAAGTTTGCTTCCACACTCGTATATATTTCATACACGCTAACTTTTCATGGCCATGTAACCAAAATGTGAACTTAATCTGCCAAAGAATGGGAAAACTCCACAAATGCAAGATTGGTTTAGCAATGGGGTTGTATAGACCCAACGTTGTTCTTCATGTTCATTTTAAGGTGTCCTTATAAATGTGATTTCAATCTGTTGAAAGAATTCTTATAATTTCCTAGATGGACTTTTCCCCATGCTGATTGATACCAAAAGCAAAATGGAATTCTATCAAAAGCAGAAGAAAACAGAAGGAATTACCTGATAGGCCACATCAAAAAATGGAATATGGTTCTTCTCCTGAATGACATCAGCAATGGTTTCCCACTGTTGAGGGGTTGGATCAATACCCGTTGGGTTGTGAGCACAGCCATGAAGTAACACAAATGAACCTTCAGGGGCAGCCTAAGAGAAGATATATTACACTTTAGACTTTTGTGATTTGAATAGGAAGAATCTACACAACTCACAATCAGTTAGTCGTCAAATATGAGTTGTACAAGTTTCTTTCTCTTTGTTATGCACAAAAGTGAAGAACAAAAAAGGACGCGTGGTGGTTTGGTCAAATATGAAGGGCAAATCAGTCAGTAAAACAGAAGAAGGCAATTTACAAGGTTATCAACATGATCCCCAAGCATCTAATTTTCATAAGCACAGGAACCTGCAAAAATGGGTAAACTGCATCCTCTATCCTAGATAAAAGAATAATCTTAAACGAATATCTTCCATCGAGATAATGCTCCACCAGGCTCTTTACGGAAGCAATGAAAAGAATAAACTTAAAACGTAGCACAATATCAGAGAAAATACATGAAACATAAAGGCAGAGAAAGTATTCTATTTCTTCAACTATTTTCTTAGGGTGGCAAACTCCAACATTTTTACTAGCACAAACGCTCCTAGGCACAGGAATTGGGAAAAGAAGATTATATGAGGGAGTCACGGTCTCAGCAATATTTTTATTTTTCCTTTATCCTTCTTTTATTGTTACATGCTTTTGGTTAAATCTATCCCCCCTGGGTGGGGTGCAGGGATGGTTGAACTAACCTTTATGTCGGCTATCATTCCATCAAAATCCAAGCCAACAGTATTCGGGTCATAGTATCGATATTCTGACCAAGGAACTCTGGCATCATTGAAAATATTCTTGTGGTTACCTGTAGGCATGTTTCAATTTGAGCCGAACATACTATCATATTAACCAAAAGAATTCATGAATGATAATACAAACCCCAGGTTGGAGAGGATATGATAACTTTGGCACCAGGAAAATAGCGCTCAATTAGAGCAGCAGCAAGTCGCAGTGACCCAGTCCCAGAAAGACCTTGAACGGTAGCAATCTGCAAAGATAAAAGAGGAAACCCAGTTAACATATCAGATTCAGATAGACATTGCAATATTGCATTTGGGTAAACATACAAAATGTTGAAATTTCACATACTCTCTGTTGTGAAATTACTGGATTATCTGCTCCAAACAACAAGTCAGCTGTAACTTTGTTGAATGCAGCCAACCCTTCGATGGGAAGATACTACATATCATGATTCAAAAGTTGGTAAGAAATTTCTGAAAAAAATATGAAGTTAGTCCTCCAGTTTGGCTGAATGTATAGATACCTCTTTGTTTTCTCCCTTCTCCAGCATCAGAGTTTCTGCCTACAGAGCAGTTTCAATAATGTTTAATGTGTGATCAAAGGAACAGACTACCTCATTCCTGTGCTAGGTTAAGACTAAAGAATCCCAAGTGCATCTGTTTCTTAACAACAGAATGAGGAAATGACTTGCCTTTTTAACAACATTAAGCACATAAGGTTGAAGATCTTCAGTTCGATAGGCTCCTACACCAAGGTTGAGCTTCATTTCATGATTATCTGCTCTGAATGCTTCAGAGACACCAAGGATAGGGTCAGGAGGAGCCATTGTAATACTCTCAAATTGAGAGACATCAACAGCAATGGCCATAGTTGTCCGGGTTAAAAACTGCAACAAAAATATGCTTTCTATAAGGTCTGAGGCAGAACAGCAAAGTATACTCATAATATTCCCCAAATTCTAGACCATAGGATAGTTAAAATGAATATACTGGAGACAGTTTAGAATGAATGCCTACCTATGATTCAGCTAATGAAATTTATGGTAGCTTCGCAGCTTGGATCAAGTGCAGATGAGATCATAAATAAAAAATACAGTTCCAATCCATCAATGGAAAATTCACAACAATTCTGAGTGGAAAAGATGGTTTTATTAAGATAACAAAGGATGTACAAACATAATATTTGAACTGAATATGCTACAAGAGTGTGGATCATAAACACAAGGTGAATAGTATAAGTGTGCTCACTTCAGTGGGAATGTGAACACCAGTCAGACTTGCAATTAAGAAGGTAAAATTATTTAGAATACGTTTCCAACATCTGCAATAAAATAAAGATTTTTACTCTTGCAATTCTAGCACCAACATTTTGTGAAACATAAGAAATTCACAGCCACGCAAGTGATACTGCTTGGTCCCTGTACAACTACCCAGCAAGAGAATTAATTGACTAACAACGGTGACATAGACGAGTAGCAGCATTCCGATCAGAAGAATATTAAAAAACAGAAAAAGACGGAATCTTTGAGCAAATGAAATCCAAGTAACAAGTGTTTTGTGAAGCAAAATCAAGGTTTTGAAAAAAAAGAGGTAATGAATTGAAAAAGCATACCTTTGTTTTAACAAGATCTCTGACGAAGATAGAGGTTTGATTAGAGGCGCCAAGCTTCAGTTTTGGCTGGTTAATTACGAGGCAACAGCAGGGTCGACATCAAAACACGTAGAATTCGTAAGGAAGGATACAATGAAAATCTAAAAAATCATTCTGGGCGAAGCTAAAATTTGTGAAAGAAAAAGGAATTGAAAGTAAGTTACCTTGAGCTTATCTTGCAAAGATAATGAAGCTGAGGGAGAGGTAAGAGAGAGTACTGTTGAGGCCATCTGATCCCAAGGAATCACACAGAAAGAAGAAATGAAAATGGAAGTAGCACTGTAGATGAATAGATAGAGGAAATCTCAAAGCAGAAAAGATTGGGAGGTATGATTAAGGGAAAGAAATTAAGTGGTTATTCAACTGAAAATCAACCAATCCAAACATGGAAATCGAAAGAAGAAGAGAGGAAGTGTGCCTTTGCAGCTCCTCCTCTGAGCCCTGATGACGAGTGGAGATGCTATCGTACAACTTGTAATGGGTGAATGAATTCACTGCCTGTAATACAAAGGGAAGGAAACGGAGAACGACACTACTGTGATAGTACCTACCACAGGATGTGTGCTCGAGACCAGAATATAAAATAATACTTACCAGAGCGTGCAGAATGAGCGATGAAACCGAGGGGCAAATAGGTTAGAATGTATGTTTTGCACTAAGGGCGGCAATCGTGTCGTATTCGGTTGACGGGTCGTGTCAACTTGAGATAATTACATTCGACAGGCAAATCCAAACATTACCCATTTAATAAACGTGTCGTGTCGTGTCAACCCGTTTATTCTCGTGTCGTGTTCGTGTTATAAGACGGGTTGACATGATTAGATACAAAAATTAAATAGATAATTATTAAATCAATCAATTCGAATACTTACTAAACCCACCAATCTGTACATCATTACACAAAAAATTTTACAAAATTAAATCAAATCATATAAAATTAAAAAAACTAATAAAACAACCCATAAAGTCATAAAAACTCAATAAAATAACAAACTATCACACTCAATATTTAGAGATCTTAATAAATTCATAATATTTAATTTTAAAAATCTGAACAAATATAGTTTTGCAATAAAATTAGATTGTTCAAAAAATTATTTTCTCTAACTAAAAGTCATTGTAATAATAATATTATTATAAACACTAAATAATAATTAATTAAGAATGATTCATTTACTATATATCAAGTAAATAGCTGCATTGACATCATTTATTTTTCTTAAGGTGTCTCATATAATTAAACAAAATAGACACACAAACAATACAATTAATTCATATAATAAAATTTAATTCAATTAATTCATGTAAAAAATTAAATTATCTAATTTTTTATAGTAAAACTTGTAGGGTATTATAAAAAATATTAAATATAAATATTAAAAAAAGTTAAACGGGTTCGTGGATTGAAACGGGTTGAACCCGTTTATGATCTGTACACATTTAAAGTTAAACGGGTCGACCTGTTTCGACCCGAACCCGCGAAACTTCAACCCTAACCCGCTATAACCGTATCGTTTTCATATTTGGCGTATCGTGTTTAATATTGCCGCCCCTATTTTGCACCTTGCAGCCCCCGCCTAGTAGTGGCCGCTTCTTTGAGTCCTTCAACATCCTCTTCTACAAAGTTCTACTTGGGGTTGACTTTTTTACCATTGCACGATACAATGTAATGCATCGCTATTAAAATCTTTTTAAACTTTTAAAAGAAATCTCAAAATATCAAGCATTTTGGACTGAGATTAATGAGTGTAAATTATTTTTGCATCTTTTGGGAGATTGTTCATCTACATCTTTGATTTCAAAAGCTAATTGAATTGGTTGACCTCTACTACAACCACTGTCACTAGTTTTACAGTACTAGAAGACACAAATAAGAAGGATAGAGATCCACCCGGTTTGGCATTAATTATGGCAGCGGTTCCAGTTCCTGGAGGGTAACAAGAAACACCCCATATATTACAATTCTTAAAATTTTTGAATAGACACTTATATATATATATATATATATATATATATATATATTCTTAAAGATTTAAGAATAAGTATTTTTCCCTTTTTTGGCACTGAATATCAATTCATATTGTCTAAAAAATTCGTTACTCACAGAAACTATTATATAATATGCCATTTATCATCTAACAATGTCGAAAATATGAACGGAAAAAAAAAGACAGATGAATTGGACTAATTTGTACTTGAAATTGGTAGTCCACAACAGGCGGACGTAATGCGTCCGCTGAGTTTTTTACTACCGGACCTTACTTACTCCGAAATTAGGCTGGCCCAACTAAGAATGAAGGCACTGTGTTGTTGGACTTTCACAGGGAGTGGGCAGACTCTGACTGAACTCAGGTTAGTGAATGTCGACAAGTACTGATCAGTCCACAAAAGAAAGAAAACAACGTTCGTTTGGAGCGCCTATTAAGTGAATGCCAGGTGGATTCACCCTACAACATAAACCTTCTCTTTTTGGGCCTACAAGCATTGGGTTAGGATTTTCAACAGCTACGCTTCAGGCTCCGGCTTTCCTCATCCTCCTGATGGATCAGACTCGTTTCGTTTGATGATTATTCTTTGAGTTGAAGAAGCAGTTCCTTCTTCTTTTCATCGACGTTGGATGAGTTTGCATCTCTTTACCACGATGTTGACTCCACAGAATTACCCTTCGCTACAAGCTCGCAAATTGCAGCGTAGTCCTACGTCCAATTGACCTTCTTTGCTTCACTCAATTGTTTTAATTTTGCCTGCAAGTTGTCTGTGGGTGATTTACATTAATGATGACTATATGCGTATTGGTCATTGCTAAGATGTTCACCACCACATTTTTTTTTTAGATATAAATTTGAACTGCAATTGTTGTTTTACCGAATTAATTATGAGTTATTTTCTCTCTATTGTTTTTAATGCATTATATTGAGAATGGGTTATAAATCAAATTCAAAATATAGCCACCTACAATGATGCTTCAAACTAATTAAGTTATTACTCTAATATACCAAATATTTTGCATAAAAAAATCTTTTTAATGACTTTTCAGACACTGCCTGGCGGCCCTGGCCCCAGCAGAAATTTTAAAATAAGTTTAACCTTCCTAAACGTTACTTTTGGATGGCCCGTGACTTTTAGTATCACTATGGTGTGAGAAGGAAATAAGAGCACATTGAGCTCATATGCATTAAAACTTATATCCCTTTCATGGCTCGCTAATGATGAGCTTGTGAGCAACGTCGGGACAAATCCCACGGACTGCGGCAGACTTGAAGAAAAAATGGGTTTTCATCTGCAACGCTATTCGCTAGCTAATATATAAATGAGTATATGTGTTTTCCCTCTTTTCTGAAGAAACCGCGTTACAAGCTCATCAATACATTAATCAAGAAAAGGTCAAAGCCATTTTTGTCTGATTCAAATCGAGGTCTACTTAAATAAGTTCATTATTTGATTATGAAAATTGATATACCTGTTTTCAGTTTTTAATTCTATTTGCAGTATATATGGTGGTTAGCCACCATATGGGTCGTGAAGGAACATGCTCTCTCGCTCGTCTTCTAATGCAGCAATATAAGAAGACAGAAGAAGAGGTTCCTGGTCCGCTGAACTAAATGGGAGTGTATTAATTATGGTCATGCCGCCCTCCCTGACTCGCTGTTTGATTTTGGCTAATTTCTGTACTGTATTTGTTACATGAATCAATGAATATATATCCCCACAGAATTAGTTTAGATACTAGACAATACGTGATTGTTGATGTTGTTTTTTTTTTTTGTTGGTTCCATGACTGACTGGCTGGCTGACTTGACTGCTGCTACATGTTTCTGGGGCGGCACATGCATATGCAGACTGTAGAGAGCGCCGTGACGCGACATTTTTTTGTGACATTATGGGTCTAAACCGCGTAGCCACAGGGCAACAAACTGTGGGGAGATTAACCTAGAACTCTAGAAGCCCCACAAGAAGCAAACCGCAGCAGCCGAGGGGAGGAGAAACTAAGGAAGAAATCTATCATTGACTGAAGGGCTATGCTTAACTGGTCGTCCACGCACCAGAGAGAATGGTCTGAATTGAGATATTCTTGTTACAGCAAGCTATTTCCATAGCTGGTAATGATGGTATACGCTCGCATCTACTTGGAATTTACGATCTCGCTTAGCTGCGGGGAAGTTTTTCCAAGGCAATGGATGGAAAACAAGGGCGTGTGGGCAGCATTGGATCACATATTTCACAGGAGGAACAAATATTCTCCTGGCCAGGCGTTGATCCTTTCGCGGACAAACCTTTTTTGTTTTTTCTTTGGTGCGAATGTGTTTGGATTCCGTCCGACTCCAAGGAATCAAAATGGTCAGAAATAGCAGCTGAATGCAGAGTCCAGAGGAGCAAGGTCTCATTTCCAACTTCACCTTCTCACTTGGCGAGTGAAGAGTGAACCCTGCCCAGCTTAAAATGTTTTTAAAAAAAGTTGTCACAAAAAGTGTCAATCCCCTTTTCTTCAACTCTTGCAGTTTGAGGAACAAGCTTCCTTATGGACCCCGCCCTAAGTCCCACCCAATTCACTTCAATATGTTAGTCAAGTTTCAGGGAATTGTTTCTATATAAATGCCAGAAACCAGAGTAACTTTATTATGTAGTAAAATAGAGGGTGGAGGGTCCTGTTTACCCAGTGCATAGAAGCACGCGCTGTTGATCCGTTCTATATTACTGGAGAAAACTTTGGAGTTGATTTTTCTTCTAACACGGAGGGTCCGCTCTAGGCATGTGGGGAGAGGCAATGAGGCATGGCTTTCCCCCCAGTGTCCAACATATCAAACTCAAAGATAACACTGTAACCAGTTACTGAAGCTACGCCATAAAATTAATTCGCATGAAAATGAAGGCATTATGGAATGCCACTCGCTCGCATTCTAGACCCATGATCAATCTCTCTCTCTCTCTCTCTAGAAAGCTCTAGTATCCTTCTTCTTTTCTTTTTTTTAAAGTAAAAGTTCTAATATTCTCTGAAAAAAACTTTAATATATAATCTTGTCCTATATTATTATTACATCTCCGACTTTAATGATCAGATAAAATGCTAAGTTATAATCCTTATTATGTGGGTTTAATTAGAGGCGGGTGGAAAAAGATTTGATGGAGCAAGGAGTAAATGATTTAGATCATCAGCTAAGTTATTATTGGTCCAAGATGTTGATTGGGTGTGTCTCGAACCTAGGATTGACTCCATCATGGCCTCTACGATAAGATGCAAAGACCACCGGTGTTCGTTTTGTGGCCTTAACATGCCATGTCATGTTAAAACTTACAATTTGTGTAGGCTAGCCAAATAATACTACTACTAGTAGTATGTTTTTTCGTTAGTGTTAAAGCCATGTTGTGGTGAGAGTTTGACGAAATTCGTAATGTTTATTACTAATAAAATAAAATAGGTACCAGAAAGGGGACCTATTCAGTGAAACATGGTATCTGTGGACAAAAAATCCCTCCTCCGTCCTTCTTTCTATATTGTTTCCCTTAAACATCTTTATGAAGTTTGATAGGTAGCTTTTGGACGTGTCCTTTTTTACGGCATTGCAAACGTGGCATTCATGTGCCAAACTATTTGAAGAGAACTGAAGATAATTCATCGGCTTCCATCTCTTACGCACATATTCGAGTTTTTTTTTTTTTTATTAAGAACTGTTCACAATCGTCCCTTGTTTTCCCTTCTTTGTATACATATAATATTTTTTCCCTTAGACAATGTCCATGTACACATGTGAAGTAGTTGATGCCTATAATTTGTAGGCATTCCTTCTTTTGAATACAGTTCATAAGTATTTGACAATCACAAAAAAACTTTTTATCCTTCAATTTTGGTGTGGTTGAAATAAACAATTTAATTTACTAGAACAAGGGTTCAAATTAAATATTAGCTTGTGGATTAGAACATACCACCACCCTTTAGTATCATCTGTCAAAATTGGTTAAAGAGATATGCTAATGAGGCCAAGCTCGCCCAAAACTGAACTACTTACTCGTCTCCATACAGTTGAATTTGTGGACTCCTTCTACTTGCTTATCTATTACCACAATGGAATTTCGGAAGACCATTCATTTGGTCTAATCATCACCTGTGATCTCGACTCACATGCAAAATCTAAGAAACTATGACCAAATGAGCTGTTGTTGAACGGTTGAAGGGAAAATTAAAGAAAGAAAAGGCTAAAAGATTGAGATGATTTTTCTTTTTCTTTTTTTTTTTAGTTTTTGTGTGGAGCAAAAGGTATTATAATAGTCATGTGAAATGAATTTGGTCACTTTCTGAAATTCTTTCAATCCATTAATAATCATGTCACCTCAAACAATCCAACTGGTAACTACTAGCATTACTAGTATTAGGGACTACTAATAAACAAAACAAAGTCCAAAAGCTCCAAGAAGGAGGGACCCATTGGCTTAAATTGGTTGCCAGACAGAAGTAGACCTGGAAGGGGGAAAAAGAGCACTGCCAATGCAACTACATAAACCCCTTTCTTCAATCCCCATTTCTCCCTCCGGATCGACTTCCTCCTTTTAAACTTATTCTTCCTCAAGCACACAAACACATTCATTCATTTTCCAAGACCAACCGTTCACTGCACTCACAAATGGCAAGACCTCAGCAGAGATTCCGGGGCGTTCGACAGAGGCATTGGGGCTCCTGGGTCTCCGAAATTCGCCACCCTATTCTGTAAGTTGACCTCGCTCTTTTCTAATGCTGAAAACACCTTTTTTCCCCATTTTCTTTCTGGTAACAAAACAGGATGTGCGTCCCACTACTTTACGGTAGTCGTCGTGCCAAGTGCAACTAAAAGACTGAAAATGCCTTCTTTTTCATCTGTGGTTTGAGTTGCAGAAAGACTAGAATTTGGTTAGGCACATTTGAAACGGCAGAAGATGCTGCGCGAGCCTACGATGAAGCGGCGAGACTAATGTGTGGACCAAGGGCCAGAACCAATTTCCCTTACAACCCGAATGCTCCTCAGACATCATCTTCAAAGCTTCTCTCTGCTACACTGACAGCCAAATTGCACAAGTGCTATATGACTTCGCTTCAAATGACCAAACAATCAATCCTGCAAGATCACCCTCAGGCTCAGAGAATAATGGAGGGCTCGCGCATTGCTGCTGCTGCCGCCGCTGCGGCCAATGGCGCCATTGCAAGTGGGAATATCAGTAGTAGTGGCAGTACCGAAACAAGTAGTAGTGAGCATGAAGTGTGGTCTCCAGAGAAGAAACCAATACTTGCGCAGCAGGAAGCCAATTGGCTGGTCAAGAAAGTTGAGGCAGACGCGGAAAACCAATTTATTAAGCCGCTTGAAGATGATCACATAGAGCAAATGATCCAAGAACTGCTTCACTATGGCTCCATTGAGCTCTGCTCCGTGGTGCCATCTCAGGCGAATATCCACGATCCATCCCCATTTCTCCATTGAGTCTCTAATCTCTCTCGGCGGTGGCTGCAATGAATGCTAATCAGTTAACCCATTCTATCTTTTATTATACCTTAAGTTTCCAGAAGCACCCAATCGATGATTGAGGTTTAGTCCATTATTAATTAGGTCCTAGAATTCCATCCATTCTAAGTGACCCCATTTATATTAGATGATGTATGTACAGTCTCTACCATCACATGTCACGATTCTTGAATCTCTAGTTTAGCTAGATATGCAGTAATAGTAGTAGTATATCATAATATGATAATGATGGTCGCTGTTTCGTTTCGTGGTCTTTGGACCGCCAATTATGGCGGATATTTGTTCGTTTCGCAAGTGGCGATTGGATTGGAGGCACTGCGAGTCTTCAACCCCGTTATATCAAACGTACAATTGCATCTTCCGTCTTTAACTTACACTAATTACATTAATGGTCTTCCAAGGATTTAACCGCAGTCGGCACAACTTCACATGAACTACCCTTCCTCATTCTTCTGTTCCTTTCCTTTGCACCATTGGTTAAATAATTTGCTAAGATACACTCATTTTGTTCGAATTTGATTTTTTTTATTATTAAAAATTATAAATATAATTTTGTCGCTAACTAATTAAAAACTATTCTAGCACTTAAAAAAATATTCACTAAAAAATAAATATTAAAATTTTATATTTTTCTTTCTTTTATTATCTATTCAAATAACATAAATATTCAATCTTATCATTCTTCTTTCTTTCTCTCTCCTTGCTACTCTCCTATAGGCTCAATGATGGAGGATAATCCAAGATTAGTTGGAGATTTGAGTGGGGAGACGCGGTAACAAACTTTAACTCTGGTTACTATTGTTAATCTCTAGCTTGCCATGTGCCAATTTTACCTGTTATGGCATATTTCTTTAGTTGTGAGCCTGCTGTTTTACTGAAACACAAGTCCTTTTCTGTTGTTTTCACTGTCATTTTCTCTTTGATGTTTGTATTTTAATCAATCTCGATTGGAAAGAAGCAATCATGACTCACAAGGACAAAGTATGATTGAATTAGTCAGCTTTTTAATTAATTAAGTGGGAAAAGCCAACCCAATTAAATCTTCGCAATGTTTCAATAATATGTAGATTAAAGAAAGAAAAATTAACAAAATATAGTTTAAAGAAATTTTGACGAAGTAATTTGTACGTATAGATCCACAAAATAATATGCATATTTGATTAATAACGGTCAAACTATTCTGCAGGGGTAAAAAGCTAAAACACGATGACCTGATGTATAGAATCTTTGTTGGTGATCATGGATATATATTTTTGGGGAAGGAATTGATGGTAGTGGGAGGCCCTTAGAATCTTTTGGCAACGGCAGCATGCTTGGTTGGTTGGTTGGTTGGTTGGTTTGGGCTTTAGGATTTAGGCTTTTGTCTTTCGGCTTTTGGGTAATTGGTACCCACCTCAGCTCCTACTGTAAAACCTCATGATTGTTTGCCCTGTTACGGAAATTGATTTTGCTCCCCACAATTATTTTCTTTTTCTTTTTACTACTTTTCATTCAGTAAAAGGAAGATAATAAAAAATCATGGATGGCATGTTAGTGAGTTTACTATCATTAGTTGTTTGAATTTTAGGTCCTTTTTCCTTTTTAAGAGGACATGAAGTTTCACCTGACCAAACCCCAACTTCTTCAATCCCAAGATTTTTTCTTTTTTATTGCTAAATTCATCAATCACGATGCTCGTGTATCCACCAATCCTACTGGTACATACTACTTATAAGTAACGTTCATTTCATCCTTTGTTCTGCGTGAAACTAAAGATGAAAAAAAATAGTAATGCACACATTTTATTAAGCTTATCTCAATTTGCACAAATTAAACTTGAATTTAGCAGTCTTCCTATTCTCATGATTAAACCGTGAATTTGGCTCCCCTTCCGTGGAATGGCCCGCTCTTGGAGATGAAGTGATGAACAAATGATCAAATTATTGACATAATCCGAAGAGGACTCTGCGTGCTTGTGCAAGGCTGCTCTCTTATCAAAGTGCGGTAGCTTTAGAAGCAAAAATGTTAAGAGCCAGGCGAGGGTGACGACTGACGAAAACATTATACGGAAAAACACCTTCAGAAAACAATGTTAGCTCTCTGAGCATGGTCTGTGTGTGACAGCAAAATGTGATTTCATGACAAAGGTGAAAACAAAGAAAGGAGTAGCCACAGCTACTGCATTGTGGGAGTCAAACTGAGATCTTCCCCACAAGAAAAGTAGTCAAAACCAATCATGGCGTGTCCCAACCCAATCAAAATGTTGGAGTAGAGGAATGACAATCATATGGCCTTCAATCTTTTCATACGCCTAGCAATATTAGAGCACGCAGTTTGTGTACTATATATATATATATATATATATATTATTGGTATATGCTAATGATTAACGTGGCTTGAATAATATCATCAGTATCATTTGTTTTAGATATGCTCCTAGATCTACAGTAAGTGCTCTGTCATGCAAAGTATTCCAAAAGGGACGTGGCTTTTTATTTGAGGACTAAAGAAAAATGGTTGGTGACCTAGTCTTTGAAAAGCCAACATACTTTCTTTCTCGTCTCAAGTGGGTTGTGAGCAAAAGGAACTTATCTTGCTTGCTGCAGGTCCCTTGAGCCTTACAACCAAACCAGAGCAGTACCATTTCTTTTAGTCGATGAGGGTTTTAGGAATCTCCCAATTCATCTCATTATCTTAGTGCTTTGAGTCATTTAATAACATTAATATATAGCTGAAAAAACAAAAACAGAGATAAACAGTATTCACGAATGATAAGGGTTTATTGTGTGTGTATATATGTATATAGTACATGACATGTCTCTGCGCTCTGATTTTGAGCTACAAAGGAGCAAGAGCCCCATACCTGGCATGTGAGAACATGTGAATGTATGTATCCGTGTGCATGTTCTCTAGCTGCCTTTTCGTCGGGCTTCTCTAGGATGAGGACAAAAGGTGTAACCGCGAACCATGTGCATTGCATGCCCTCCTTCTACCTAAAGCCTATACCCTTCAATCTTCATTTCCAAGTCCATAACTACATGTGCTTTACTTGATTTGCTCATCTAACATCGATCCTTTAAAATTCTACTAGTTTTCCCCAAATTTGTTGAATGATTTGATCACTTCATTTTTCTTTTTAAATTTCATTTGAACTTATAAATCTCTCAAATTTTCAATAATCAAGTTTAAACTTTATACATCTCTCTAATCATTTTCACTTAGTTTCACACTAAATGCTCGCTAGAGTTGCCTTTCATAAGGCTCAGAAGTAGGTAAAGCCTTTGACCTGTTATGACCTCATTTCTATTAGGAAAACCTTTAAATAAATGGACATATTAGATTGGAATTGTTGGGTTTTATTTTCCTTTTTGTGGAAAAAAGGGGATAAACTTTTAACTCTCTTGTGCGTTCTCTCCGGAATAAATATATAGTACTAAACTGAAAACAAACCCAAGGGAAAAAGATAACGAAATCAACTATATATATTATTGATTCCAACTCCGGTCTAAAATCTGAATTTGGGTTGGCCTCATGGGCGTCTGGACGAATGCTACAATTCTAGGTGGGCCGACATCAACTCACAGTAACAGGAATGCCCCAAGCCAAGCCTTAAAAGCATCTTTACTAGAGTCGAGTTCATTGGTTGGTTTGACTAAGCGTTGGGCTTCTCTTCTCAGCCTGGTCTAAACCCTGAGGCCCCCTAAGAATTTAGTTTCTTACACTTTGACGACAAGAGGGAGTCGAGCCTATTGAAGGTAGTTGGATCCATTTGATACCAAGAAGACGTTAAGACAGAGAAAACATTATCAGCTTACTTTGCTCCTCTGATCCTATCTATCTAAACAAGTGTGAGGTTTCATTTCTTGGATTCCTCCTCCTTCTGAAGTAAAGCAAGCTACAAAATGAAACACAACATTCCTTGCTATGATAAAGATTGGCCAAGCATAGAATAGGTTCCGAATCTCATTTTCCCTTTTTTTTTTCGATTTTGATGTGCCCCTAAATTATAAAGATAATCAACAGCAGTCATTGAGTTTTTAGTACAATTATAACTATTGTGATACAATGCAGGGGTGCCATAGTAAGTCGGGAATTAAATTTAAAAAAAAAAAGTTGCAGTGAAGTCCTCCCACACCTAACTTGACAGAATAAAGTGTGAAAAAGAAATGCTGAGATTTTTGTAATAAAACAAAACACTTAAAAGGGCAGAGTGAGTGAAAATTTAACCCCCCCCAAAAAAAAACTCTAAAAATGAAACTTTTATACTTTTAAATTACTAGTAAAATATTCAATTATTATAAGTTTTGAAATATGAAGAGTTGAGTATTTATCCGTGGGTGGTTGGCGACTGCCGACTGGTTCTGGGTGTCTCGAGTTATTGTTGAGTACAAGTTTTGGGCACAAAAGATTTTGTTTTTCCAGCCTTCCTTGGACTGACTGCTATTTTATTTCAGTAGCCAATCTCTGACGTGGAGGCTCTTCCAATATCTTTATCAAGTTGCGTTCTAGTAAGATTGTACGACCAAAATTCGTAATTTTTGGATTTTATACTCTAACCAAATATATGCACGTTTTCTTTTCCTTGTAAAGGTGTAGAATCTCTTAAAATATAGAAAAAAAGGAAAAGCTGCAATCTATTAATATATGTATTTCAACTTAACTTGAATATGAAACTGCATATCCATTTGCATTATCAAATATTAGTAAATAAAAAAATCATTATTTATCATATTAAACATTGATATAAACATCATCTCACCCTTTCTACTAACAATATTTCCCCCTTGGACTTGGTATGCAGTTGGCTAGAATTTCGCTACCTTAGAATTGTTACACTTACGGCCACCGTTTATGGGGTTTCAGTCGCCAACTCTTTTATCATCAGGTCACTAACTTTCTTGATCTTTCAACACTGGATAGATGTCAACTCCATACCGATTTTACAACTTTGTGGAGATCTGTATTTTTGGTAAACAATAACACCTTTTGTGAGGAGGCACCCCTTCTCCCGAAGTTACAAGGTTATTTTGACCAGTTCCTTAGAGTGAGTTATCTCACGCCACTAGGTATTCTCTCCCTATCCACCTGTGTTGGTTTCGGGTATTCCTAGGGGTGTTTATTCACTTTTTTTTTGTGAGATTTGTGTTTTTTTATTCACTTTTTATTGTTAATCAAATCGTCATCTAATAAAAGGACAAAAAAGACATTAAAATGATAGTTATGAAACCTAACATGTTAAAAAAAAAAAAAAAGACCTAAAAATCTAAAACATAAATGTTAAATGATTGAATCGATTAATTTTTTTTTAATAATAAAACAATTAAAAAATTTGCCTCCAAATTTGAAAGGATTTCGGATGGATTTAAGATGAATTATTGAAATTTTATTTTTTTTAAAAATAAAATATTATAAGTATTCGTTGCAAATCTATCCCAAATTTAATTAAAATTTGAAACAAATTCAAAATTATTATTTAATAAAAATTAAAACTAAATTAATTAAAAAATCCATTCCAACTCCATAGATTTGGCATGCAAAATTCTTATAGAGGAATCTATTTCGAGTTAAAGACGGTTAGTTAATAAAATATTTAAAAAGAAATTAATAAATAAATTATTCCTAATTTTGAGTGGAATTGAGGATAGATTCTTTAGAAAATTTTATTATTTAATGAAAAATTAAAAGAAAAAATTAATATAAGAATCCAACGCAAATCTATCTCAAATTTAAAGGAAATTTTAGAATAGAATCTTAAGAAAAATTTATTATTTAACGAAAAATATAAAAATAATAATTTATAAGGAATACTTCTAAAATTTAATTATTTTGCATAGTTGATATTATAATTTTGCTTTTAATTGATCTAGTATAATTATTTTATTATCATTTTTTTAAGTCTTATATACGATACAAGTTAAATAAATAGATATATCATTAATTTGATAATCATATATTTGAAATTAAAGCAAATGTCATATTATTTAAACATTTTGATAAAATGACAAATTATATTCGGTGTGATTAAAATTTAATACATTTATTTTTTTTTAACTTTTGTAGAAAATCTAACTTGATTATTAATTTGTGAAATTTATATATACTTTACAAATATACTTGAAAAATTAGTCGATTTAATTCTTTAACTTTTATTTTTGACGATTTTGATTCTTTTTTTTTTCAATTTGTTAAGTTCCTTAATTATTATTTTTGTGACGTTTTGTTTCTTTTATTAAGATTCCGTTTCAAATAATAGTTTGACTAACAGAACCATAAAAAAAAGATAAAAATTATACAAAAATAATAATTAGGAAAATCAAAAAGTAAAAAAAACAAGAAATACATAAATTTTCAAAACATAAAAATGAATCGATTAATTTTCTTTAAAAATATAAGTTTATTTTTTTAATTTTTATTTTTATTTGAAAATTCAAAATCAAACAGAGCTGAATTGAAATAGCTAGAAATCAAATTGATTCTTTTGATCCGATTCGAAGATTGACTTAATAGTGCATTATCAGCCCAACTATTTTTTGAACTTTTACTATATAAGCCTACAGTAAAGTTGAATGATTATAGTTGCAAAAGAATAGGCAGATGAACATGTTTGTCCAAGTTTTGACTCATAGACCGGGTCAGTGTCAAGATCTGCATTTACTTTGAAGTTTGAACAAACAATAAAAACGAAGACTCTGGGTGTGTTTGACTAATCACGTATTCTACCTCTTCCTCTTCTGCACCAATCAAAGTATGCATTAGTGTTATAATATATTTCCTCCCTCCTATTTATTTGTTATAATTAAAATATTTTGATATTTTTTTATCTGTTATATTTAAAAAATTTAAATATCATTAATGTTAATTTTATTATTATACTTTTATATTAAATAATTTTAAAAAATAAAAGTATAATAACTTTAGAAAGAGTTGAGCAAACAAAGTAAAAAAATAATTATGGAGAACATTAAATCCAATGGTACTTTTGGAATGTATAAATAAAGTTGTATGAATTTAAGAGATTAACTAATTTTTTTATAAAATTGTGTAAAGTAATTATTTATAACAGATAAATAGAGATGGAGAGAATAACAATATTTATTTTTTTATTTTTTAATATTATAATTAATCACTGGTTCTGAATTGTTCCTCCCTAGTGTATCAAAACTAACTCTTTAGTTAAAGTTTTAAGTTTCCAATTCATGTTCACTGCACATCTAACTTTTTTTTTAAAGTAACAATGCTGGAAATTTTGGATAGAAATTATGTTATTACATGTAAAAAGTAAAGCAGTCTAAGACTTTCGATGAAAAAGAAAAAGAAAAGAAAGGAGAAAAAGTGACAAAAGAACGAGGTATGATCCTATAATGAAGGGAGCGCAATTCTCTCTCCTTTTGTATAAGAAATTAATAATTGAATTTAATTATTTGACAACCCATCTTGTTGGCCGTAAGAGATAGTATGAGTTAGTCGATCAGTAAGTCTGACAATCATAAGGTCACGAGAGATTTGTCTAGTTTAGTTTATACTCTATTGATTCTTTATCGATTAGAATTATTTAACGAGTTTTACCTAGTGCACACCTAAAAGATAACAGTTTCATATTTCTCTCGTCTCATGAAGACTAAGTCTTGCGGTAGAATATTACTCATTCCGTCCTAACTAAATTCACAAAGGTTGACGGTTAATAAAAATTGTAATATAATAATAACATAATATAATAAAAATAAGAAAAATATATGTTTTATAAAATTTTATATCAAATAAAAATATATATGAAGAATATATTAATTATTTTATTATATATAATATGTTAAAATTTTATTTTAAAGAAAAATATCAATTTTTTGGGACATTGTAAAATAGTAGTAGATAGATCAATTTAATTAAAACGATTGGAATAATATGGAATAACGAGGGAGAGGGTGAGAGTTTTGTTGCATTGACAGAAGCCACCCCCGCCCCAACATTTTCAAAAACTTAATATTCATCTAGGTAAAATTAATTTTTTTAAAAAATTTTCTTAAAAATTTAGCTTTCACCTTCCAAAAATTTTTAGAAAATCATACTAATATTAATCTTTAACATATTTTATTGTACAATTTATTACTCCAATCATAAATTTCTAGTTGTGTCTCAATTATGTTGGATGGTCAATTCTTAAATAAGAGTGATTTGGAAATTGGAAGAGTGGATGGGGTACGTAGGCTAAGACATTGGTAGTATTAGTATATGTGATATTGATCTCATCTTGCTGTATTTGCAATTTTGAATATTCAGCATTGCAGTTGGTTTGGTCTATCTTTCTCTCTACCGAAACAACAATATATCTGTAGTCCGCGTTCCCCCACAAACCTCCGCTCACGCTGCATAAATAAATATATCCTTCACTTAATTCATAATAATTTCACATTCTCTCCTAGCCTCTCCTAATTTGCCCGCCTCCCCCACTATATCATTCTTCTTTTTCATCTCCATCCGTTTCTGATCTCCAAAATCCCTATCCAGCTGTATTACCCGAAGCACAAAATGCCCAACCACACTGAATTCCTTCCTTCTTGCTTCCGTCCCAGCAGTACCACTGCCCCTCCCTCTTTTTCCGCGTCCACGGCGGCGCAACCCCCCGTCTCAGGCAATTCTACTCTCACCACCACGCTCTACCGCACCCAATTCGGCCTATTTGGTCTCACCTGGTGCCGCAACCTATTGGGTCGCTCCTTCCACCTCCATCTCCTTTTCCACAATTCTGCCCACCTCTCTTTTTCACCTGATACCATCACCCCCTCTTTCCAGCTTCAGATCAAGCCCTTTACCTTCTGGAAGAAACGTGGATCCAAGAAGCTTATTGTCCATGACAACACCGGAAAAATTGCTCGCGTGTATTGGGATCTTTCCAGAGCTAAATTTGGATCAAGACCCGAACCTTTATACGGCTACTATGTCGCCGTTGTCATCGATGGAGAGACGGCCCTCCTTGTCGGGGATTCGCACGCTAATTACCCAAGCACCCAGGCTCCGGTGCCAGCTGACGAAAGCCAAGTAATGGTGCTCAAGAGAGAACACGTTTACGGTAACAAATTACTTCTAGTATACAACACAACGGCCAGCTTTGGAGGCAAAGAAAGGCGTGTATCGATTGACTGCAGACTTGGGGATGGGAATGACCCGAAGCTGTTGTTCAGCATCGATAACACAAGGGTTTTGCAGATAAAGCACTTGAAATGGAAATTCAGAGGGAATGAGAGGATTGAAGTGGACGGCGTTCCTGTACAGGTGTCATGGGATGTGCATAGCTGGCTGTTTGAGGATCATCATGACCACCGCAACGATGGATATGCTCTGTTCATGTTCAGGTTTGAGAAATTAGGGTTGGAAGAGGAATTATTAGATGATTGCGAGAGGAATGGGATATGGCTGTGGTCGCAGTCCCAGCAGACATTCGGATTTCCCGTTGGTATGCAGACTAAGTAAATGAAGAAGGGCTTATTGAGGTCGGGAAGAAGCTCATCTTCGTCATCTTTGTCTTCTGTTTCTTCCAGCTGCAGTTCCGTGATGGAGTGGGCAAGTGCGGAAGAAAATGAGTTGAAGGGTCCCGCTGGACTTTCGCTCGTTGTATATGCTTGGAAGGGCTGAATAAAAGGAGGGAGATGAATTCCCTAAACCGTACGCCGTCGATCTTTTGGCAGCAATCTATTTTACTTTACCTCACTAACCGATTGATTTATTTGTTTGCGAAGAGACACAGTAGGTAGAAAAATAAATTGATGTACAGGGAGTCGGCAAAAGGATCTATAAAATAGATATTCTCGGTTCCTATTAGATTGATATATTTATTATTTTTAAATGTTCTAAAAAAATTGATATTTTATATAAAATAAAATTTTTAATATATTATATATTATAAAATAATTAATATATCTTATATATCATGTTTTTATATATTTAAATTTAATATAAAAATATTATAAAATTTATATATTTTTTATTTTTATTACATTATAATTTTAATTTTATATAAAATATCATGTCAGAGAAGTAAGGAGTAATTCATGAGATTGGAATCATATAGGAAGCTAACAAGTTTTTGTTTTTCATTTTTCTTGCTTTCTTCCTCTTGGTTGTTTACTACTAATAATTGGCGATGGAAATGGAAAAGAAGAAGGAAGTTTGTCATTGGGATGATGAATGTCGGACATTTGCCGACTTTGTAAAAGATTGATGATCCGTACAGTATGTGAGAACGGAGATAGTATTTTAGTTCTCAGGTTGTTGTGCCCGACCTGATTCAATCTTTGAATTTCTCCTTGGGTTTTCGGTTTTCCATCCGCACTAGTAGCAGTACGTACACGCTCCTTTAGTTTTGACTTCAAGCTCTGCCATTTATTTACACAGAGAGCGACGGAGAAGGCTCAGAAGGGCATTCATTAATTAATCATTATACATTGATCCATGGTAGAATTTTGAATTCTTTTTTATTTTTTTGTTTTAGAACAAAATAGGTCGGCATTTTATCAAATTTTAAATTTTAAAATATGTAAATATTTAAAAAATAACTCCTAATAATAAAAGTTCAAATACAATACATATTTATTAAATTTTAATTTTTATTCATCTATTTTCTATTTTTAAACTATTGTTCTTCAATTTTAATACCGATATCTTCTTTTAAAATTTTTTCATCTTATTAACAACAATTTCAATATTTGATCTCATGTCTATTATGCAGCTTAATAATTTTAGAATTACTCTTTCGTATATTTTCAAATCTAACAATACAATAAAAATTATAAATTTTACCATTTAATAAATAAAATTCAAATATAAAAATAAGAGGAAAAAAAGAAAAAAATCAAATTCAATTTTTGATGGATATGAAAAAAAAAATACAAGTTTAATTCTCAATGAAGAATATATTTGAAAAAAAAAGTAAATTACTCAAAAAAAATTTTTAAAAAAAGAGTAAGAGATGTATTAAGTCTAAGAATTAAAGGAATATTTGATATCATATTTTAAGGGTTATGAATTGACAAAAATATATATATAACAGGTTATGTAGAAATCTTGTGATAACTTTCATGAAAAATTATTTTTTATGTATTTTAAATATTTTTGCATTTTAAGGTTTGAAGGTAAAAATTAAAATTTAAAAATGCTAACTGTTGGGTTGCTATGAGTGAGGCATGTGGTGCCTGATCTGGTTGGCATGATTGAAAGAAACAAACAAGAAGAATCGGTAGGATAGGAAGAATGTATTTGAGAAAATGTGGTGCGAGGGGAGGGTAATGAGTCCCGAGGGAGGGGCGGAGATTCGACATTTCCCGACCGCCAGTAGACACAGGCATGTGAGGCGCGGCATTTGCTTGGATGTGTTAATCTTGTGTGTGTACTGTATTATCTTTCTGTAAACGAGATACAGCTTGAGTAATATTAATGGTCTGATTCACACTGTGGTGCCGTGAGTTGACCATTAATTAATCCATCGGTACAAAGAATTGGGAGTCTGATCTGCTTATGGGAAGAATGGGGATCCGTCCCTGTCCCCTCGCCATTGCAGCTGGTAAAACCGCCTGTATTTGTAGCAGATAGCAGATCTGAACCATCCAAAAGGATACCCTCCGATCTTGGCCGCCTAAATAGTTTGATAGGTCAAGAGTCAAATGTTTACATTACCCAACCTAAAAATAGATTGCCTGCCATGCCACATTGGTGGCAGAGACTCCGGCAACGTCTCAATCGTGGCTTGTGAGTTCTGTCTGCATATGTAGAAAAAAAAAAGGTGTTCAAGTTCTGCGTATGACAATGATTGATCTTTAATTATCTAATTAATATTATTTTATCTGTTTCAAAATATTTATTTATAAAATTTTTTATTTTATTTTAAAATATTTATTTATATACATATTTTTAAAATTAATAATTAATTTCTTTCTATTTTATCCTCATTTATTCTAAATCAATTACATAACTTTCTAAAACTCTTATTTCTTTTTACTTTTTAAAAATTTTTACCAACCAATAACTATCATATTTTTAATATAGGTAGAATAAAAATTTTATCTAAATTATAGTATTATTTTCAACACCCTTAATCGGTGTGCAAAAAATTTCATGAATAAATATTTTGAAACGAAAGGAGTACAATTTTTAATAAAAATTTTTTTTCTTAAAATTTTACGAATGTTAAAAATTCTTTAATATATGTAAATTCTTCAAGGATGAAGTTATTTAAAAATGGAGAAAATAGTAATTCTTGTCTCATGATACAAAGATTTTCAAATTTGTGCATAAGAATTAAAAATCCTAAAAACAGTGCATTGTATGAGTTATACTATCTACAATGTTTTTAATCAAGTTAGTTAGAAATTTACATGTGTCAAATTTATGATAAGAGATAAAGAGACAAATAAAATCAAATTATATAGTAATAATATCAAGAGAAAATCATTCATATCTAAACTCTAAAAAACACTTACATTTTGAGATAATATAATATTACGCAATTTAAATTATAAGAAAATAAATCCACAACATATACTTCTAAATAGATTATACTTTTCTGTTTAAAAAATTTAAGTAATACAAAGTATCTTTAATATTTAAAAATAAAATATTACACATGAAAAATTAAATTTATTTCTAAATATCTCTCAAATAATTATATAGTTTAATAATATTTTTATTTCAAATATTTATAATAAATGAAAACAACATTAATAGCATCCTTACATATTTGAAAACAATTTTTATTTTATTTTGATTTATTTTTAAAAACAATTACTTAGTTATAGGAGTTTTAATGATCCACATTCTACTCAAAATATTTGCCAACTATTTATTATTATTTTAGAAGAATATGATTAGAAAAATATTTTTTTTCAATTTCTTTTCATAATACTAATGCAAATACCGCCTCAATTACTAGTCTTAAATTTTTAATTGAATAAACTTTTGGAAGTAAATTTTTTCATGCTAGATGAATATGTCATATTTTAAACTTATATATACAAGATGGTTTAAAAAGTCTTAATCTTTGATATTAAACCAATAAAAGTCATTTTTCCTTATTTATGATCTAGGAGTGCAATTAAAAAAGAATGGAGTCAATTTTGTAAATATAATGGTGTGAAACCAATACAATTTTCAAGATATGTCTCAAATAGATGAAATTTAACAAATGAATATTTTTCATATAAATAATTTATATGTGTGTTTTTTTTTAATAGAGCTATTAAAATACCTTTATTTCCTCAACAATTAAATGTTTGTGAAAGTATTTTAAATATTTTAAAAATATTTAATGGTACTACTTATAATTTATCTGGTATGTATTATCCTATTTCACATTTAGTTGTTCAAGAATATATTAATGCTAGTAGTGTTTTTAATGAATATTCTAATAATAGTGTTCTCCTTCCTAGTATTAATGCTATAAAAACTAAATGACTAAAATATCATTTAGAAATATATGATATTAATTTAGGTGCTAGTATTCTTTGTCTATAAATGAGAATTAATAGTTTACAAGATTATCTTACTTGTTATTATAATTTTTTATTTTTTAAAAATAATAATGATGATGGTAGTGATAGTAGTACTTAAGATTTTACATTCCTTACTAACGTTTTTTTGTGATTTATATCATGAATATTCTAAAAGGTAAAATTTAATTGTCCAAACAAATCAAAATATTGAAATTTCGATATTCAAATGTCCAAGTATTAACAAAGTAAGGCTTCTTATGTTAGAAAGATCAAAACAATTGAGAAGATCTTCAAGTTATATGGTGGAATTTGAATTATATCTAACTTGTGATTTGGGGTGGAAGAATATCGGTAAAAGAATTGATATCTTAAAGTGATGGGCAAAAAATATGAATAAATTTCTTATTATAGCACTAATAGTGAAGGAAATTCTTACTTTTTTGCATTTCAATCTTGTGGTAAAATAAACTTTTAGTATTGGAGGAAACATTTTGAGCAAAACTCACCCATCAATGGCATAGGAGGTTGTTGAAATTTAATCATATTTAGATGATTGAACTAGAGTTAAAAATCGTCAACAATAAATTGTTCGGTTGAACTTTAACGATTTTTTTGACGTAAACATTGAAGGAACTACAAGTACATCCAAGAGTGATAACCATTAAAGGTAAGAGAATTGTATAAGTTTTGATTTTTTTTTATCATAAGAGAATATGTAGACAGTTTAATTTTAATTTATTAAATTAAGTTCAAATCTTTTATTTTTATATTTTTACGTTTTTAATTATTTATAATCATTTTTATACTTTTTACATCATAAAACTTTCTTAATATATTTTTTAAAGTCTCAAAAGTGGTTAAGTGTCGATTCACTAATTGTAACCTTAACTGTCAGCCACCAGAGTTGAAAGTTAAGGTTGAAGTTGGCCGTTTTGGCCAATTGACAACTACCGGTTTCACAATCGGGCCCATCCTAGTTATTAGGTTCAAAATTGAATATTTAAAAAAATATTTGATTATTATCAAATTAAAGTATTTATAAAAAATGTAATAAAAATTTATAAATTATACAATTATAATATAACTTTTAAATTAAAAATTATAATTATTTTAGTTAAAGTATTAAATATTTTAAGTTCTTTAAAAAATTATAGTTGGAAATATAGGAATTTTAATTCGCTATTAAATTAGAGGAGATATGAGAGCAAAAATATAACAATACCGCCTTACCTCTCACTCAGGATTCACTTTTTATATTTTGTATCTATTGTTATATATATATAAAGAATTAAATTTATTTAAAACATAAATAATGAATTGAATATTAAATTCTAAAGATAACAAAAATGATCATTTTCTTTAACAAACAAACGAGTCCTTAGCACATTGTACCGTCCAAATTGATCATTGGGATGTGGTGACTTGTTGGCAAATCGTGGGTTGTACCATGTTAGCGACTCTGCAATGCAGGAAATTTTTATATGGACCGGATCCACCGTGAATCGATACTTTAAAATATTATATATTTCTAGAAGTATACAACACACAAAGTACATAATACAATATTAAAAGTACTCGGTCTACGGTAGATCGGGTCCACATAAAAATTTCCCCTGCAATGTAGTGGGGTTAAAATCCCTAAATTCTAAGGTTGACGAGGTTTACGGTAAGCTGTATATTTTAATAAATTATATTATATAATATACATTATATAAAATAGAATACACCGATTCACTTCAAAATCTCCGTTTATTATAGTACACTCCCATAAAAAGATAGAGAACGGGGGACTTTGGAACTCGAAGGTCCCATTGACTAACTGTAGCCAGCTTTTGGGCAGGGGACCAACGGCCATGCATTGGATCTCCTCATTCCACACCTCTCATGTCATGTCAATAGATGCTACTTGTTGGAGTACGAAATTTTCTTTTATCCCACTTCACAAATTGGAAATGCCTTTTTTTAACATCACGGTGCCTTAGTTTGAATTCTTATATGCATCCAGTGCACGTGCACTGCACTGGATGCATTGATATATTGTATCACTTACAATATTTATTGTACATTAAATTTTGTATATAATTTTATTTGTAAGTGATACAACACATTAATGTATCGGTACACGTGCATCAGGTGCATATAAGAATTTTTCTTTGTTTGATAGTAGCAAATATATATATATATATATATATATATATATTATTGAAACACAATGTGATGTATTGATACTTGACAACAGTAAATTTTAGATATTTAAAAAAAATAAAAAAGTGATATAAATTTAGATGAATGTAAATTTTAATATTAAATTTATAAGAATTTTTTAAGAAAAAAAAAATTGAAGGATTTTTTAAATATTAAATTTAAAAGAATTTAAAAAAAATAAATTTAAAGGGTTTTTTTAATATTAATGAAAGTTTTTTTAAAAATAAATTTGAAGGGATTTTTGCACCAGTGTACACCTTACGATACACAACCTCAGGGGCGGTGTATGCTACTGTGCCGCACGCCATATGAAGAAGCCTGTTTTCCAGCTGTTCAGGCAAGGCGGAGAGACCAAAGTCGAAAATTTTAAGGTTTGTTTTGATCAACGAGGAGATTTTACGACTTGATATCCTGGTGGGTGACCCCGTTTTGATGGCAGAATTACAGGGCTGAGATAAGCGTTCTCCTTCCGACTCAGCCACCACCATCCTCCTCCGCCGCCAAAAATTCTGAAGTAGTAATACATGAACAAGACTTGAAGAAGGGTAAGAATAAGATGTTAACTGCTTAGCTATTTTATTCAAACCATTGTTGTGATTATGTATATATTTAATCCAATTTCTTGACTGAATTGGAAATGCAATTGCTTTTCAGAAATACAAAGCACGCCTAAAAGATAGAATTTTTTTGTGAATCCAAAAAATGAAATTGAGAAGGAAAGATAGGAATTTTATTTATAATATTTTTTAGGATGAATATCGGTGGTTTGTGGACCTGATGATTTGGAGGTTGCCCGGTGGAGGATTTGCAGCAAGTAGGTTTAGTGGTGAAAGAAGAGGCAAACGAGGATCACGAGTAAAAGAAGAGAGAGAATTACCGGTAATATATACAAAAATGGACGGAGATTTTAGACCTAACACCCTATTTTTTGGATAAATGTATTCAAGCATTGTCTTTGAGCTACAATCCATCCTATGCAAATTTATATGTAACAAGGATATAATCCTTCTGCCATAAGAGTTGTGAGAATTTGGATCATGGACCAACTTAGGGCCACCAATAATCTATTTGAAAGGTTTTTCCTAAAAAATTTTGCTACCACTTGCAGAATGAACGGGTTTAATAACTTCAATTCTTTTCATTATTGTTTTTTTTTTTGGGGGGGGGGAGGGTGGCTTTGAGAAATTTGGATGGAAAATGCCACATTTATGTAGTTTGTAATCTATGCTTCAAATGCTAATGGCTCCTTCCTGTATTGAGATCTTATTTTTCAATTCATCCAATGGAAGAATACACTTGAATTGAGTAAGATTTTAAACTGGTGAATTTGTGCCTAATCTATAGGAAACTATGTTGGGATATGTGTAAAAAGGCTTGGAAAACCATTGATTTGATATGATCAGATCTGTAATGTCTACTATTTCTATATTTTGAGGGATATCCACCATACTTATTTCAAAGTTAAATTTTAATAAAGTTCAAGTTGTTCAGTAAGTTGTTCAGTATTCTAGGTCCTGCTTACAATGTTTGCCTTGAACTTCCATTTAGCTTTGTTGTCTTCTTAGCCTAGAATTTTATTAATGTCTAGGTTTTGCCTTTAGTTGACTTTTATCACTTTCTGAGTTATATTAACTTGCAATCTTACGAGATTTCAATTTTTTTTTTTGTTCTTTAGTTTTTAATCCTGTGTACTCAGCTTCATATTTCTTTATGTTCTTTTTTCTACTGCCCTATGCTTCTACACTCTCAACACTACTTTTTAAAATTTTAGGTGGAACTTCTATTTCCCCTTAAGGAAGTTACAAGTAGTATGACTGTTTCAATGAGAGATTTGGATCCAGCATTCCAAGGGGCTCGATAGAAGGCGTATCCTTTCTAGGAACCAACATTGTTGTCTACCTTGAATATCAAGACAAATTTGTTTTTCATTTTGTTTGGATAAATCAAATTTCATAATGGATTTTTACTTTCAAGTGGCTTGAATGGAAGTTTATATGGGGATGTTGATGAGGAAAATAAAGAAATCGCAAAAACAATTGATATTACTGTTCAAGTGTTTACAGTTTTCCATTGTTTCTGATCTGTAATTTTGTCAATGAGGAATTTTTTTTATGCTTCTTGATTGTATTAGTGGCATTGAGAAATGGTGAATCGAGAATTTTAATCCTATCCCTATACCAAAGTCTTCATATGGGAAAATTTCCACGGGAGATTCTCATGTGATTTTGAAGGTAAGCTATTTATTTCGATCCATTTCCATGCCTATGTTTAATGATGATTGTTGCACACTTGTTTTTTTCAATATCAATCTTCTTCTATAGTTTTATGTATTCAATTAGATGGGAACTCTCACAGGAATTCAAGTCAGGTCTCATTATGGTTTGACTCACTCATACATGCTTGCATTTTTTCTTTTGTACTTAACTTTTGTAACATTCCTGTTTACTCTTTTGGAATTGAGCTGGATAAAAAGAGAAAATAACCAAAGTCGGCACCTCAGACAATTAAATGTTTCCTATTTTATCTTTATTATGTACAATATATCGTTCGTTACCTCTCTCTGTATGTTAGGGGCATTCTTCTATAACATAATACCTTTGGGTTGCAGACAAGCATCAAAATTCTCAAAGATATCAAAAAAATTCATGGCAAATTGCAATTTACCTAAGCAAAATATTAAGGTATTGTGTTTTTCTGTCATTCATGGTTCTTTTTTCTTGAATTTTCAGCCCATAGATCTTAAATATACATGTAGATTACCTGCATCTCTTTGTTCATATGATCAAATTTAAAAAAAAGTACAAAGTATTCCATTTTTTGTTTAATTTTTAAAAATTTTGTTTTGTATTTTGTTATTCATTTTATAGGAAACCCAACGCCTTCTCAGTGAATCAAGTGATTCCTTTTATTTCCCTCTTTATATATGTAGATTTATGTATACATAAGTTTTTTTTTTCAGTGCTTAATTTGTAATAGACTAACTTTTGAATTAGCTAACTGTGTCCATTTGAGCTCTCTAATTTAATCATTCGTAATAAATCAGTATATTAATTAGTTTTGATTTGATTTCAGGTATTTATCAGAAGGTTTGGTCATGTAATGTGAATGTTAAATTGTGTAGCTCCAGGATACTTGGCCTGGCACAACCTCCTCATGAAGGTAGTTAAATTCAATGCATTTTATTTTTTTGACAACAGTTGATTGAAAAAGTTGGTAATTTTTAGCATGAGCGGTGCTCTTAAAATGAAGATGTTATGTTTTGAGGTTATGAAACAAAGATTCTACTTACAACGGTAAGAAGGGTGCAAAATTTGCACTTTACTAGCTTCAATTGAGTTTATCAGAGAAAGTTGAATGCGTAAAAATTCTACCTTGGAATTTTTTGTATATGTAATATATTGAATGAAATTTTGTTACTGCAATGTGATTTTTTATGATTAATTCGGGAATAGAATCATTTTTTTTAATGAAAATTACCTTGCAAATTGTATCCTGTCATTGATATCTTTCCGTTGCTGATCAATTCAATAGCTTTAGAAAGACTTTATATTATTTATAGTGTTTGTGGAGTTTTATTAGGCAAAAAGAAATTTGAGAGAAATTTAAAAGTAAATAAAATAGTAGCCGAGGTTGTAGTGAGAATATTGGTAAAGAAGTATATTGGTGGTATGAATTATATATTTTCTTCATATGTAAACAAATTCCAACAACTTATGTGATGCAAATTTCATAGTGCCCTATGGAAATTTCCTGTGGTGCCTTTCAGATGATGCCGTGCCTCTATGGACAGATTCATTCCATGGCCACTAATCTGCTAAATGACACATGAAAGTTTTAAATATTATCGCTAATATATATTTTAGGTACTCATTTTCGTTTTGTTTTATTGTTAATTCTATCTTCTATTTTTGTCAGCGAGAATGTTATAACTGTTATTATGTTTAGGCTTAAAGATTAAATAGAAAGGGAGAATGTTTCTATTGATGATAAAGGAATTCAAGAGAATGTATTTTGATCTAGAGGATATAAAGAGAATGAGAAACCACCCGTGTAATGGAAATGAATAATACTTTGTACTATACTGGTGCAATATTGTAGAGATAGGAAACTGGTTGTGGAACGTAGTAGAATAAAGTTATAAACATAATTGTTTAGATGCTGGCTATATGAACATCTAAACGTATATCCACCTACCCTAGCAATTTTCATTGCCATTTCCATTCGTGTATTGTTAGATTATATACACTGTGTAATTGATGTATATAATTTTTTAATAAGAATTGTCTAAATGGTTATAGAATACAAAATCAAGCAAGTGTGTTATCTCTTGAAACTTTATTTTTAAATTTCAAAGAACAAATGAAAAAGTTAAACAAATGTAATAAAGTACAACTCTTTTCTAGAGGGTCTTAATGTCTCGTTTCTTTTCTTTTTTTTTCCCCCATAATTTAGTATCTTAATAAGCATAGCTCTACCTTCGATTTTGGTAATTATAATTACAGAGATCCAGAAAAGATTTTCTTTGGATTGCAGTTGATATTTACATTTTATAATATTGAAACCAAAATTCCTCCATTTTCGTATTATTATGTATTTCTTTTTGCCTTTTGTTTGGTAGATGGACATTTTTTTTTAATGACATATCGATTTTCATGCAAATACCTTCCATCCAAATAATTATTTAACATAAGTTATACTCCCGTGCAACGCACAGACATCAACTTAATATACTCCTAATAACAGAAAAAAGAAATTGAAATTTGAAGGGCCAACATTTCTTGTTGTACAAAGTACTATATCCATTTCAAAATATTTGTTCATGAAATTTTTTTATTTTGTTTCAAAATACTTGTTTATGTATATATATTTCTAGAACTAATGATTAATTTTTTCTTGAGAATTTACACTAACCAATAACTATTATGTTTTTAATATGGATAAAATATGAGCTCTATCTAAATTATAATATTATTTTAAATACCATTAATCTGTGTACAAAAAATTTCATGAACAAATATTTTAAAGCGGAGGAAGTACTACTTAACTTTTACCATTAACTCCTTTTTCTCACTAGCACTACCCAAAAGAACCCAGAAGACTATAGCAGCAGCAGTTCTTTTTACCATAATGCGTCCTTAATGGCTATTTAAATTGTTAAAAAAATCATAAATTGATTGATCGAACTAGCAACGTGCATATTTTTCCACTTTGCAAGAATATTCCTCGCATACCATAAGATAAGCAAGAATATGCCTTCAACAAAATGTTAGTGTAAGTGCAATGAGAAATTTCACCATCATTAGTTACGCTATCATAAGAGAGTAAAATGGTATTTTTTTCGTTCTTATTTATCTGTCACAATTAATTATTTTACGTAATTTAAAAAAATAATTAATATTTTATATTCATACAAATTTATTTATATATTTTAAAAATACTATTAAATTTAATATTTTTCATAATTTTTTTTTTTTTACTTATTTGCTCAATTCTCACTCTAACGTTATTATACTTTTATTTTTTAAAATTATTTAATATAAAAATATAACAATAAAATTAATATTAATGACACCTAAATTTTTTTAATATAACAGAAAAAAAAAATATCCAAACTTTTTATTTGTATCAAATAAATAAAAACGAAAAAAATATTTGAAAACGTTTGGCTCAAACCATGTAAATCCATTTAAAAAAGACCGCGGTATCAGATTCCAAGTCAAGTCTGTCAGTGCTACGAAAAGGTTGTAGCGGAGTTGTTTCTTCCAATCATGCGCTAAGATTAACTAAAAACAACCGTCCGTCAATTGGCTGCCACCAGCAATTGCATAAAGCGCGACAATTTCAATTTTCCATCGATTGATGCAATTGAAAGCATCTTTCATTACTCAGGTGCGTAGGGATTTGTCTGAATCATCAACTTCCGTCCTTCAAAATTCAGGAAACGTTGAATCTTTCCTAATGAACCGTCACTACAATGTCCTTGCATTTCCGTCTTCTACCCGCTTAGGTCCATTCAAGTTTCATCCCTTTTTTTGTTAAGTAACAAAACAAACCACACCACTATTCACAACCCCCAACGCAAGATATCACGTATCTATTAGATTATTCTAAAACAGCAAGGATACAGAGGTCCGGACAATAAATCTGTTTTCTCGACAATAACATAACGTTTGAATTTGGTAGAGAAACAGCCATCCATCCACAGTAATGTATGCCCATCTGCTAAGCTTAGTCTTACATCATAACTACAGCAACAGAAGCACTGCAAACATTTGATAAGCATCCATTTCTGCTAATTTGCAGTATTTAACACATTTTAGAAGAATATCAACAAGGCAAAAGAGTAAAACCAAAAAGGAACAGCCCCCCCCCCCCCAAACTTTCAAAAAAAAAGAAAAGAAATAAAAATTGAAGGATACACATTTGGAAACAAAAGCATCAGTAAATGCTCAATGTATCAGTGAGAAGATGGGGGATGATTTGTGTTTTTCTGTCTTGCCGATTTTGAAGGACAAGATGACAAATGGGGTTGATCAGAAGAAGATATGAACCTGTTTGAATGGCTTCTTAGCTTTTTCTTCTCATACAACCTATCTTCTGCCCTAATATGCCGGACCTTCGTCTCATTCAAACTGGCCGGAAGAACACAATTGCAGAGAAAACCTTCAAGATGCATCACAAATGAATTGCTTCAGAAACTAATAATGAGATCAAAACTTAAGAGACTGTTATGAACTAAAAGTTGCTGTAAGAGACAGAATCTGATAAAAAGTTGTATGGTATGATGATTATCATTCCTTTTTTTTTTTAAGTAGAACTACATCATAGATTCTCATTTAAATCTCCAAAAAGCATATCCAACTCCAAGGTATGATAAATAACTTTATTAAATGAATGCGTGATTACAAGTTCAATCAGAAAGATTAATTGGTCTCAGCCAAAAAGATTGGTGCTTTTCCTAGTGCAAAATTCTCAACTTTCTAACCTATCACATTAACACCATTTAACATTTGCAATTTTGAGACTTGAGTGGCTGGCAAAATTGCCTTGACATCCACCACAATCTTTTTTTCTGCAGTTCTAGTCAGGTGGGAAACCGTGTTTAAGCACGTCACCACATATAAAGTTTGTTCTAAACTCTATAAATTATAAAACAGCACCATCAATAAGGAGGGAGGAAACAGGGAAAAAAGAGGGGGGGGACCCTTCTCAGTAAATGGTAGCATGAGGTCCAATTGGATTGTTCTATTTTTGATAAAAATGTTACTATTATGAAGATATTATATCCCACAAAAATTGAAAGAAGGCTAGATCCCAGATATAAAACAAACAGTAGACATAAATAGTTGCCAAAAAGAAAAATGACACTCAAGTGATGTAACTAGTCTGTAAGTGGACCATGTAGAAATGCATCAACTCTGCAATTCTTATGACCAAAATATATAGTGCACATTGCAGCCAATGCGACCCTCAGCCCCCTCGCCCCCTCTTTCCAAACCTCCAAAAAATGTTTCAGAGAACTAGCTTTTGAGCCAAGTTATTACCAAGACGTGCAAGCCTATTCACCCATTTAGGAATTGGTTTCCCTGTCAACCGCAAGCATACATCATTACAAAAGTGATTACAGTTCCTGGTAATGAGATTGTAGGTATTGCCAGAGTACTCCTCTGCTAGTTTCTCCATGAATACTCGGACCTCTTTCGCGCCCATATCAGTTCTACCTATTAAGATTGATTTTCTAAACGTGAATCCAGGGCACTGCTTGGGTTCTACTTCAAATATCCCGGTTGTTGAATGCTCATGTGCACCAAATGCATATTCCACCCCATGAACTGCCACAAAAAATAGCCTAATCAATGGATCAAAAGTTTTCAAACATTCAAAAACTAAAATAAAGACATCAAGAACCCATTCTAAGCGCGAGCATGACTTTGCATCTACATTGAAGTATCAAAATAAAAGTGAGGCATCAAAAGAAACTATGTTAGATGCATTTGGGACTTCAATTCTCGGGATCCTAATTTAGTTCCATCCGAGTCTATCCTATATCCCTCTTTATCCAATGTACAAGGAAAAGCCCAAATAGCAACAAAAGCAAATTGGTTGCCTGAATTGAAGCGGCCTAAAAATGGCAAAACCTTCTATGGACACATACAGGAACCCAAAAACAAGAAGCCAAAGAAACAGAAGTGAAAAAATAACTTCAAGCATTTTTAGGGGTATCAGTGTAACAGAAGTCACATGTACCCAGCAGTCACCCTCTTTTAATGCTGAGATAGTTCCTTTCAAAGTCTCTGTGAGAGCCATCCATGAATTTTCCAAAGTAGATCATCCGATCTTGGTCCACTTGTTGATGGTGATAAAAGGACAAAAATTTAGCGGAGGAATTAGTTTTGGTAACTAAAACACAAGTATCGAATGAACAAGAAGAAATGGGACAAGGGGAAAAGAAATCAATTTTAGGTTCGAATACGAAGGCAAATTAAAAAAAAAAAAAAGAGAGAGAGAAATGCCAGGAAATGAAGAAAAGCTACCTTGAACACCGGAGTGGTAGACGCCGAGACCAAGCCAGTAAGCATAGCCATTGATGGGGGTCAGATCGTAGACGTTGAGGTAGACGGGAACGGCACCCGTCTTCCTCTTCCCAGATAACATCATTCTGCACAGCATTTATGGTTGGTGGCAGCGCTCGAGTCCTGGAGGCTCCGACTAGCTGCAGTTGCTGTACTTGGTCTTCATTCTACAATGGCAAGAAGAAATCAATCCTGAAATCCCTAATTTGCAGAAGCCAGGCAGGCAGCAAGGGAAGAACAGCCCTCCGTCAGTGTTTCCAAAGTGATGGCGAATAGAGTTAAAAGACCTAACACAGTATGTTCAAACGAACAGCTCTTAGGTTTCACCGGCGACCTCTAATTATTCACAACTCTACGCATACGCGACGTCGCTTTTACGTTCCACCACGGCCCACTGCGACCGCGTGAAAATGGGATGTATTCTTCAATCTCACTGCACCATTACACCTTCTTCCATTAATAACAATGTTTTTTTTTTTTTTTTTGGGATGGGGTGATCAGAAATATATATCGTTAAGTGATAATTTTGAAATGATATACAAGTGGCGTATGATAAATAGTAATATAATTTTAAATTGATATTTGATAATATTAAATTTAAATAAATTTAAAAGAGTTTTAATACTATTGATCTTTTTAAAAAAAATATTAAAATGAAAGAATAAAAGAGTAAAAAGTCTCAAATACCTCAATTCTTCGTTGCTTGCTTCAATTCGAGAGAAACTAAACATCAATCTATTAGATAAATTCAATCCCTAGTCAACATCAATATCTTAGATCTGATCTCTAAACAGATCGTAAATTGTGTTACTTGATAGTTCCTTCTTGGGCGTGAACGATTCCCTCACGGATCTGATTGTGCAGTCCTTTCTTCAAAAATGTTTGGCCTTAAGAAATCACCATTACATAGGAATGCTAAGCATGCATCAGTTGGTGCAGTGCAGGGATTTGACAGCTCAAATCCTTTCGATTCTGATAGTGAGACAGACAAAAAGCAAACGCTTACATCTGCAAGAACATCTTCCGAGCCTTCACTTGTGTCCATGGGCCAGAGTACCAACCCTTTTGATGATGAGGTTATGGAGAATTCTTCATCAGCCTATTCACTTACATCATCAGCAAGAAACAGGTACAAGAATGATTTTCATGACTCGGGAGGATTAGAGAAGCAGATTGTACAAGAATTGGAGAATTATGCTGTATACAAAGCTAAAGAGACTACGAAGGCGGTAGATCTACTAAAACTTTGGTGACCTTGCATCAGCGGGGAGAGCAAATTACAAGAACCCATAATGTTACTGCAGACATTGACCAAGATCTTAGTAGGGTATGGTTTTATATTTTGATGAGCTTTGTTTATTTATTTATTATTTTTCTCATAGAATGTTTGATTTATTTGGCTGATTTGAGAGCTTTAAGTACAAGATATGCAGTCCGTTTTCTTCTTGTATGTTTTTGGCATTTATCTTTCCAGTGGTTTGAACATTTAAGACTATCCATAGTTGGAGTATTTCATTTCCTCTGGCTACCACAATATCCATAACACAAATAATAAGTTCTTTAAAAAAAATTTATGAGACAAACAACTGATTGCGGTGATGAAAATGAGGTTTGCCTCTTAGAATTAGATCTAGCAAGCATTAACCATTCAACAAATTTATGATTTTTTAAAGTATAATATGACTCTTTACTGAAATCGTGATTTTACCTAAAGTTTGATTCTATTTGTTTATTTATTGGTGTTTCTTCTTATTGCCATATCAGGGGATGTATCTTTTTGCCATTCCGGTGCTCTTCATGAGCTTTGATTGATGGTTGATGATTTTAATTATAGCTCTTCAGTTTGTCATAAACTCTGACATCACCACGTGCATTTTCAAATGCCTTTTAATTGATTTATGTTCTCCAAAATTCTACTTGGACCTTACTGTGAGACCATATTCTAGATTCTTCACCTGTCACACATCTCTAATGCTCTCTTTAAGTGGTATACTAAAACGCATATTGTTGCTACAAAAACGTATTAGGACCAATTTGTTTGATTTGAACATATTAATAAACTCTTTCAATTTATTTGATATGGACATCAATTTATGTCGTTTAATTTCCAACAACACTTTATTTGAAAAGATTCTATAAAGACATGTCAAAATTCACTCTGCAAATCACTTGAAAATTAATATTTGAAATAGCTTCAAATTTATATTTTTCTTGAGATAAGCAAAATATATAGAAATTAGAGAGAAAGAGGGGAGGCCAAGTTAAAAGAATTACTACCAAGAGAGTGTTGAATCAGCACAATGTAGGTTCTTTTGTTGTTAAAAGGGAGCAGCAGCTCTATTGCTGTAGCTGACCTCTTCTTCATCGTGTGGATAAGCTCAGAAACCTAAAGTCATACAAGAAGGGATTGAATTGCCTACAATTGTGGTGGTTGGAGACCAGTCTTCAGGAAAGTCAGTGTTTTTGGGTTATTGGCTGGCATTAGTTTGTCCAAAGGCCAGGGAATTTGCATGAGGATTCCTTTGATTATAAGGCTCCATAGCCATAACGATCCTTAAGTAGAGATGACTTTGGAGTTTAATGGAAAATTAGAAATTTATTGTCTTGGAGGAGGCTTGCAAGGAGTTCGCTAATCTCCACTACACCTTCCATGAAGTCAATTCCCAGTTCCAAACCAATTTCAGTCAAGTCTCTTTTGTATATATATCTGTATCTGAATGTATTTGATAAATCTAAGTTTTTTCTTTCCCCAGTTTTTGTGACTATATATATTTATTATTCTATAGCTACTTAAGGTTTGTGTGTTATGTAGTAAGTGATTGGTGGATGTAAATTTTCTGATTTGATCTGTAGGCATTTGTGATGGGTGTTTGCTGCTTAGTGTAATTGCAAAATGATTGAACTCACATATGTTATTGATTAGCTTGGCCTTAGCAAACAATAAACCAACTCTTGATGTTTGGGCTATTTTGTTGAACCAAATGTGATATGAGTGATTTTCAATGATTGTTTAGGAGTTACGAGAAGGATAAGTGTGTGGATTTTGGATGTTCGGTGGTAATCAATTGAGGATTTTGGTAAATTGCATTAACATTGGAAGGGCAGTTTTTTTTTTAAAGGTCATTCCTAATGCAATAATGTTGTGTCCTAATGCAAAGTGCTAGGCAATCGGTTTTATTGGGAGTTGTAGAGTTCTAGAAGTTATGGACCTACAAGTTGGTTTCATCTTTATTGCCAAGGTTGTTGTGATGATAAGGGATTTGAGAGGGAGGGGGGGCGGGGAGGGAGAGAGAGAGGAAGTATTGAGTAGTGGGACGACCTTGAATAATCTTATCAAAATCGGAACATCATTTTTCATTGTTGCTGTAAGAATAGCATTCCATCATGTTGAATCCTCATGATTTTGCAGTTGTTTGAGAAAGTAGAGTAAGGTATTTTATAAAACTCGGTAGACTTGAACTACCAGAAGTGTTATAAAAAAGGAATTGTGGGTGTTTTGATATTTCATATGCATACCACTCCAAAAAAGTCAGAGAAAAAAAAGTCTATTTGCAATTTTAATCATGTAAATGTGCCATACAAAAACATATTATGATAATTTTCTTGAATTTGTTGATACAATTTTTTACCTTTGATGTGGTTTGATATTCAACTGAAATTGGTATAGTGGTATGAAAACCCAATAATCTTCTCAAAATTCAAAAATTTCTAATATTTATTTGGTGTCTTTAATTTAATATGTTGTTAGTGCATACCCCCTATTTATGCTTTTGAGAGGGTTAACTATTCCGTTATGTTATCAATTTTAAAATATATGTAGCAAATCAATATTTTCATTGGAGGTTTAGTTTCAAATTTATCATTTTTTAATTCTTGTAATCAATAAAACTTTTGTCAGGGTTTAAGCTTGTGAAGTTTAGAATGAAAAATCACATTCCTTAAAAGCTTATTTCTGCTTTTATATTCAAGTTTTCTGCATGTTCGTGGCATGCTAAAGAATGTCCTTACTATTATTAATCTATAATGTATATTCCACATTGATGATTTTGACATGGATTCACTTGCTGGACATTTTACAGGCCCAATCCAAGCCATCTTTTGGTGTTGGACCCAAGATGTAATGAATTAGAATTGCTAGAAATTTGTAAACTCAATTCTTGGATGGGTATGGAGCAAGTAAATTCTATAGCTTATCGTTTGGAGATCAAGAAATAGACCAAAGAACACCTGAACAGATGTCTACTTATCTTAGTTGTGGAGAAGCACAAAAGAAAGCGAGTAGCTTTCAAGGGAGATCAAACCATTGGGGTTGGCAATTCCACCTTACAGAATGGGTCAAACATGTTGGCAAATTCGATTGTAGATGATAGCAATGCAGTTGATGTTGAAGCACCCTTTTTTCCTGAAACCATGTTTATCATGAACTATATAGCTGATAATGCTGTTTTACAGCAAGATAGAAGAGTGCAGCACAACCAAAAAGTGCACTTTAATAGGGTTTTGGATACCTCACCATAATTTGTAACCAAGAGCCCTATCATGATTGAGAGGCTTGGCATCGAACCAGAGAATCTTAACATGGATTAAGGAGGAAAACAAAATTGTGGAAGGAATAGGACAGAAGGGAGTACGAAATTTCTCAGTCAAGAGCAAGTATCACAGTTGTGTCAGGAGATGATACTTTTTCCATTCACAAATAACTGGCTTAATTTTCTTTTTAATTTGTTCAAAAATAATTGTCCACTTTCTAAATGTAGGTTGTATTTAATTATTTTTTTCTAATTTTACCCTTAGTACAATTTTATATCAATTAATTAGTATTACAATTACCCATATTGAAATTATTTTAACTAATAATGAAATAACGTTATTCTATAAAAATAGTCAAAAGTATAATTTAATGAAATGATATGGGTGAAAATAATATTTTAAAATAAAGAGTAGGAAGATAGAGACAAATGACATAGGTGAGAAGAGAGATATATGTAATTATTATAGTGATGTAATTAAAGGAGTGGTGAGATTCAAATTAATGAGGTGGGAAGATAATAAAAATACTCCAAAGGGTATAATGGATATTTTAATCATTTTTATTATAGAATTTTATAGTTCTTTAATATGAATAATTTTTACAATTAGACTAGTTATTTGTGAATGGATAAAGTATTTTACTATCTATTGAATGTGGGCTTTGAAGGTTCTTCAAAAGTACTATTGGAAGTTTTTGCTATATTTGCAAATTGAGTCGTACCCTTAAATTACTAGCTAATAGCTATAGAAGGCAATGCTTAGCCATTGAGTTGTTGAAGATGTTTCTGCATGCGACAGGATATTGGTGTGTTTTCAAATCAAAATTTATCAAGTGTTTGTGTTTTGGTTTGTTGTTTGTGTGTCAGTAGAGCGGATTTAAGTTATAAACAAGATTTGAACATGCAAAGTTCTACATTACAATATAGAAGAGCAAAGATAGGCAAAATTAGTTAGAACATTCACAAGGAAGAGAAAAATGTCTAATAAATATAAGAATGTCATAAATGTTTTTATATCAAATAGATGTCACGTAGGTGCTATTTTTCCTTATTAATTTTGTTTTTGTGTGTATTTTGTACAATTTGTGATTTACAGAAAAGCAAAGAGAATGCTTTTGGGACATTGCTTTCTTATTTTTTGACAACATTTTGTATGTCGTCGTTTCACGCATTTTGTTTGGAGTCCTTCAGGCTGAGATACATGGCAACGTTTGAAGTTCTTGATGTGACACTTGGCTTCTTTGTCCTTTTGAGTCCTATAATAGTATATTGATGTGACAATAATTATAACTTAATTTATGTCTCCTAATTAAAAATATTAAGTAAGAAGTTGAATAATTTGGAATGTATGATATCCCACAAAAATTGAAAATTACCCATGCAACAAAATTTAAATTGAAATTTGAAATGTTATCTAAGATATGATTTTATATGAAAGTTATCTAAATTTTAATATTTAATGAAGAAAAAGATCCGTTAAACTCTTCTTTCGTACCCGCATGTGTGACCCATCCAAACTATAAATTCACAACTACTTCCCTACCGCTACCACCAGAAGTTTCCGGAATTTTCGAAAGATAAGTCTATTTTCCGGAAGAATTCTGACAGTAGTAAGGTTGCCTAGTACAATTTTACATCTGTATTGTCAAAAAGAGATCGCATTCAGTGAATGCGACCAAACCCAGAAAAAAAAAGACACATCGCGTTACGGAGATGTGACCTCAGTATAGCATCTTCATCTTCTTCTGTTCACGGAATCTTTCCTGGCTCGTCAGCAGTCCTTCCATCACGTTAGTAGGCATGCCGTCGTTGATTAATTGAAAGAATCCCCATGTGTCTGAAGCTTCATGAACTGCACCAACGATCTCTTTCCAACGACCAAATTGAAGGCCATTCAGATCCATCACGGGGACTTCGAGGTTATTGACCCATACCCAGATGATGATTCGGGCAAATCTTGGGGTTTATGTATGAACATCCTCGGGATTTTCAGAAGTGTGCCAGAGTATCAATTATTCCTTGCACTCCAGTTCTTTGTTTCTTGAAATTTGTTTACTTCTTTTGCTAAATCATATGGTTCTGCTCCAGATTCTACCATGATCAAAGACAGAAGAAATATTTCCTGTGCTTGTGCTGGGCTGTCTTTGGAAGGGTTTTCCGATCATCCTCGGGATTTTCAGAAGGGTGCTGGGCTGGATTTTCAGAAGTGTGCCAGAGTACCTGGAGAGAAATGCGACCTCCTATTTTCCTTTTACTTCGGATTACCAGTGAAAATAACATAAATCCAAAGAGGTCGCATTCACCGAATGCGATCTCATTTTATTGAGTCGCATTCACTACAATCGGAAATCTAATTGGGCCAGCCCACTATCGGGATTCCTGCGAAAAATAGACCCGTTTTCCGGAACCGAAGGCCGAAGGCGGAGACATTTTGTTTCCCACGAAAGTACTGATTGACCAGGTTTTCCCCGAGTCGTCCGAGGCTCAGGCGAACTGCAAAAGGTTTATTTTATTGCTTTTCTCGTAATCCCCTGTCTACTATTTCTAATCCGTTCGTGAATTCATGTAAATTTTATACCTTCTTTCTCCGTTACGTTTGCAGTTGATATTTGCTTGAGAATAGACCGAACACAGAAGAATAGCACTATAAGAATAGGCCACTCTAATCTGGGTGATTGACTGATACTCCATAATTTTAAATAGAAATTATAAAATATGGATGTTGAGGGAAACCAGATTAAAGGAATGTGGCCCGATTTGTTTGGTTTCTAGGTTAGAGGAATGTGGAGACTGGGCATGCATAAAATAACAAGTTCATAACTCAAAGATAAATTATTAGTTTCAGCGGATTGATTGTGGTAATTGTGTTTTGCTTTACATACACAGCATTTCTTCTGCTTATGATAATTCATTATTATTTTTTTTAATTTTAAATTTCTTATTTTCAGATTTTAAGCGCAACTTCTTTGTTATTAAATTATTGAGAAAAAATGTCATCTCAAGGTAGTGAACTTGAGTCTCATGAGGAATGTCAGATATCTAGATGCTCAAACCAGTTCTCAAGTTGTACCTCTAGTCAAAATGCAAAACCATCAACTCTCTAACTCTACAATGTGCTCCCAAGGGCATCAATATCGAGTCCAACTGGACCAACTCAATCCCTGGATATGAAAACACTAGTATAGTTTAGTATGAGAGAAAATTGACTAGTATTTTTTGAGATCATATGTAGGGAAAAAAAAAAAAAAAAGAAAGAAAAATGGAGTTGAGGTTGCAATTTGCAATTGCTGCAGGAGAGAGGTCAAAGGTAGTAGCAAACAAGGGACTACACCGTTGAAAAATCACATATGAAAATCCCTGGTAAGAAGGAGTAGAAATATTAGGGAGCCATTGAATGCCAAAATCAAAAGGAAGTAAAACTTGAGAAGCAAAGTAATGGGACGGTTCAAGGTAGAAATTTTACCCTTTGCACTTTTCCCCTTCCTCTCATGAAAGTCATAATCCTGGCAGGGCCCATCAAATTGGTTCCTATCCCTCTCTCCTCTGGTGGGTTGGACAGGCTGCATCATCCTGCTAATAACTTAATCTCTTTGTGCCTGTATATTTGATCAACTAGAAAGTTTGGGAACTTTGCATGGGGCTTTTTCCATTTTTATTTATTTTTTGACCAGATAATATTATAGATAGGTGTATGTATGCATATTTGCAACATGTTCTTTTTGGATGAGAATACAATATTCTACTTCATTCACAAATTTCTTTGAATGTTATTAGTCTTAAATTTTTATGTGGTTGGTGGGGCAGTCTGAATTCTTGACAAAGTAGTGTGTCGAGAAGTAAATGAGCTGTAAATAGATTAGGAAGATTAGGAAGATCAATTTCAAATCCCTTAGATAAAGGGATATGGTTGGATTAGTTTCATCTCTTAAATGGAGGGATTTAATTAGATTTAGGAGTAATCTTTTTCCTTTCGTAATCTATTATATAATAGCATGTAAAGTCAATTCATAGAAGCAAGAAATTTAGAATTCTTTTATCATCTTGCTTTACATGGTATTAGAGCCCTAGGGCTTTCTGGGATTCTTCTTCTTCTTCTTTGTTGAGAAGCCTTCATTGCTCGTCTTCTCTTTCACAGCCCTCAGTGCTGCATTGTCCAGCCTTCATTGTTGTTATTTCTCTTTATTTGCCCTTCTCTACTTCCTATTCGGACAGCCTTAATTGCTCTAAATCTCTTTCCTTCACCATGACAACCTCCCAAATCACCATCTGAAGAATATCATTCTGTTCAGAATATTACTTACAAGGACAATCTTTGGTGCACTTATTGCAAGAAATCGCAGCACACAAGGGCAAAATGTTGGAGGCTAAATGGTAAACCACCAAGTCGAGAGTGAGGAAACTATGGAGGGTAGCAAAGGCCTTAAGCACACATGAGTGGAGTAGCCTAAAATGGAGGAAAATTTTGCAAAAGGAGGGTTCAATAGTGAAGAAGTCGAGAAACTAAGAAGCTTGTTGGGGTCTCTTGAGAAGCCTTATGGAATGTGCTTTTTGGATGCGTCCAACAAAATTTATGTTGACTCATAGATCATAGGCTCCGATGCCACAGACCATATGACTTCTACCTAATGGTTCTTTAGCTGTCATTGCAGGGTCTGGAGATATCCTTAAAAATGTCCTTTATGTGCAAAAACCATCGACCCCTCCATGATCTTAAATATTATGCTATTTTTTCCCCTTCTTATTGTGTTTTTCAGAAACAGGGCTTGGGGAGGAGGATTGGTCTTGCTAAGGAAAGAAGTGGCCTTTATTACCTTGAATCATCTCAGAAGGTAGGAGCAATTTATCATCTTCTTTTATCAGTTCCTCGAATAAAGAGGCCATTTGGCTGTATCACTTACGCCTAGTTCATCCATCATTTAGGATTTTAAAAATCATCTTTCCTCGTTTGTATCAAGGATTAGATATCTGTGAATTTCATTGTGACACTTGTGAATTAGCAAAACATACTCGTGTATCTTTTCCTGTTGGCAACAAAAGAAGTTCTCATCCTTTTTGTTTAATTCATAGTGAAATATGGGATCGTTCTATTATACCTAATGCAATCAGGTTACATAGCTCTTTCTTCTTAAACAAAAATATGATGTTAGCATTGTTATACTTAATTTCCACTCAATAGTTCAAAACCAATTTGGGATTAAAGTAAAAAATTTTAGGACAGACAATGCTAGAGGTTACTTCAACCAAAATTTATCACCCAACTTTTAATCACACGGAATCATCCATGATTCATCTTGTGTTAACACACCTCAGCAAAATGGGGTAGCAAAAATAAAATGGAAATTTACTCAATACTGCTCGCGCTTTACTCTTTTAAGGGAATGTTCCTAAGTCCTATTTGGGAGAGGCTGTTTTCATTGTCACATATATGATAAATAGACTTCCCTCACATGTGTTGGACAACAAAAGTCCCATAGATATCCTTAATAGTTTCCACTCTCATTTTCGAACCTCTAATGGTCTCACACCTAGTATATTTGGCTGCATTGCCTTTGTTTAGGTACACAATCAACATAGAAGCAAGTTAGACCCCCCGAGCAATCAAATATGTCTTCCTTGGTTATTCATCCACTCAAAAGGGATACAAGTGCTACCATCCTTCCTTTAGAATCTCAACGAATGTTACCTTTGCTGAAAATACACATTTTTTCTCCAAGTCCTCCCTTCTAGGGGGGATTTCAATTACGAAAGGTATTTGTGAGTCCTTTGAACTAATTAAAACCCTTGATCTTCCTCATGTTTTAGCTCGTGTTGCTAAACCGAAGTTCTTTGATTCAATCACATGTGAGTCTCCTAATTTTGCCACTGTTGCCACTTATCCCAACTAGTGTTCATCACAATTTTCTAAGGTTCTCCCATGTGTATTCAAGGAGAAAGGCTGTTCCAGAGCTAACACAAGTTCAAGAATCCAACTTAGACTTTTGGGAATGAGATCATGGTAAGATTTGACCCACCTTTACATACTCAATTTGTTGAAACCTCCACTGACCCAACTAATGACTTAGACCTTTCCATTGCTATTAGAAAAGGCATAAGAGAATGCACTTAATGACTGCTTTATCCACTATCTCACTATATTTATCTTAAACGCTTGTCACCAACCCACAAAAGATTCATTGTAAGTTTAAACACTATTGCTATTCTTGACATTGTTTTTGAGGCCAGGGGCGGGCGAAAGATTGTATAATAGGGGGGCCAAGAACCAGGTTACTAAATTTTCACTTTTCTTACCGAGTAATCGTCTTTATGCTTAGTACTATGTTGTCAAACTTTAGAAAGTGAAAGAAAGTGGAAAGTAGTATGTGAAAGTGTGGAATTGAGGGGACAACCAGACAAGGTACAAGCTGAGGATTATAGAGGAAGCTTTTTTTTTTTTCTCCATTGTTTTTTTGGGCTGGTCAGATTTTAGAGAATGCTAATTAATTACATGCTATTCACTTTTTTTTTTTTTTAAATATTCTTTTTGTCTTGATATGGGCCTTTGTTTTGCTTATGATTGGTTTGGGTTTTTTTTTTAAATTTTAAATTGTTTGTTATGGGCTCACTAATTTATTTGTGGACCTTGCGCTTTTAAATTTAGTAATAGTACTAAAATATTCTTTTTTTAAAAAAAAACTATTAGATTTATTTAGTTTTATTTTTTTTTTAGTTTTAAGAAATTTTATTTTTATATTTTTAACTCGGGAAAATCGTGAAAAATGTATCAAACTATTTATATTTCATGATTTATATCCTTTATCCTTTTTTGTACTTTTTTATATCCTCAACAAATTTTATATGCTTTAAAATATTCTTTCACCACTCTAAACAAAAATTTTCGTTGAGAATTGGCACGTTTTCGGTAAGAATTCTTACAAACACATGCCATTGCTCACTGGAAGTTCTTATTCAGAGTGGTGGAAGGATATTTTAAAGTACATAAAATTTGTTGATGGTATATAAAAGTACAAAAAATGATAACCAAAATACAATTTGATATACATATTATACATATATATAGGATATATATATGGGTTTCCAAAAATCTTGCCCCCCCCTCCCCCCCCACCTCGCCGAACCCTAGCACAGCTACACTTATGTTCGCCCTTGCTTGAGGCATTGTCAAAAAGGGAATGGAGGGATGCTATGAGAGAGGAAATGAGTGCACTGGAAAAGAATAGAACATGGGATATTGTTATAAACCGAAATGGAAAAACATTATTAATTGCAAGTGGATTTTCACATTGAAATACAAGGCTGATGGATCTTCTGAGAGATATAAAGCACGATTGGTGGCTAAAGGATACACTCAAACTAATGGTGTTGATTATCAGGGGACATTTGCTCTAGTGACAAAATTGCATAATGTGATAATTCTGTTATCATTGGTTGCTCACTTCAATTAGCAACTTTTACAATATGACGTTAAGAATGCATTTCTCCATAGGGACTTAGATGAAGAAATCTACATAAACTTACCATCATGATTTGCTGTGAATGTAAGTAACTAGGTGTGTAAGCTGAGAAAGGCTCTTTATGGGATAAAACAATCTCCCAAAGCATGATTTGGGAGATTTGCAAAAGTTGGGAAAGATTCTGGGTATATAAACAAAGGCAAGGTGACCACAATCTCTTCATTAAGCATTCGGTTCTTGGGGGAGTGACAGCTCGTCTAGTCTGTGACTGGGAATGATAAGGGTAAGAAACATGAGTTGAAGCAGAGACTAATGAAAGTTTGAGATAAGGGAATTAGGGAAACTAAAGTACTTCCTTGGTATTGAGGTGGTATATTCCATACATGGGATCTTTATATCCCAATAGAAGTTTGCAACTGATTTATTGACAAATGCAGGAAAGATTTGGTGTAAACCAGTCTCTACCCCAATGGATCCAAACCTTAAGTTAGGAGAAGCAAAAGAAGAATCAGCTGTTGATAAAAGAATGTATCAGAGGTTGGTTGGGAGACTCATATACCTTACACTCAACCAGACATGGTAGACTTAGTGAGAATAATCAGTGAATTCATGCATCATCCAAGAGAACTTCATCTTCAAACAGCTTCTAGGGTGCTACATTACTTGAAAGGCAATCCAGGAAAAGGAATTTTGTTAAAAAAGAATGATACTCTTGTTCTAGAAGCTTACACTAGTACTGACTGTGCAGGTTCCCTAGTAGTAGATAGAATATCAGTCATGGGATATTGTACTTTTCTTGGAGGTAATTTGGTGACATGGAGGAGCAAGAAGCAGAATGTGGTAACAATCATAATTAAGGGCTATGCTTAAGGACGGTGTGAACTACCCTGGTTGAAGATTATTCTAGGTGATTTGAGAGTTAAATGGGAAGGTCCTATTAGGCTTTATTGTGACAAGAAGTCAGCTATCAATATTGCTCACAATCATATACAACATGATAGGACAACAACATATTGAAATTGATAGGCATTTCACTAAAGAAAAATTGGAGGAAGGGTTAGTATGCATGTCCTATGTTCCATCAAAACACCAATTAGCTGATATTCTAACAAAGGGGTTGAATAGTTTGAGTTTCCATGATCTTGTTTTCAAGCTAGAATTGAAGACATTTCTTAGCTTGAGGGGGAGTGTAAATGAGTTGTAAATAAATTAAGAAGATCAATTTCAGATTCCTTAAATGAAGGGATATGATTATATTAGTTTAATCCCTTAAATGGAGGGATTTATAGAAACAAGAAATTCAGAATCCTTTTCTCTTATTTCTTTACATAGTGAAAAAGGAAAATGCAATGCTAATTTGTGAAACTTTTTAATTTTTTTTTTTTTGGGGTTTGAATTGCGGTAGAATAGGCTAGTTTTTTCCACTTTATTTACTACATGACAGTTCTAATTTTATTTCTTATAGGCTGTCAAAAGCAACAAATCAGGCTTGCTTACCTTGCTACTGCCCAGGCATCTGAAACCCTTTCATCTCCCTAGGCCTATTAAAAGGACCAAGAAGCTTATCAAGCTTTAGGCTTGATTTGTCATAGCAGAAGCAAATGCAAAGTAATAATGGATTATAAATGAGTTAAGCTTGAGTCCCAGTTCAGAGCCTGTTCTCTATTTCTCAGCCTACTTGAGTGGTCTATGGCTATACTTGAACTAGCTTTTCATACCTCTATTTCCTTATGTATCTTTTATCTCTAGGCAGCTACCACACCTTGTCTCACTCTGCAAACTTAGGCAAGAATTAAAGATGGATCACTATGGGGGAAGCTGGTCAATGATCTCTAACATCCAGGCTCACAGCAACCCCAGCACACCCTCTAATCAGGATCATCTTTTCCTCCAGCAACAGCAATTCAACCAACAGCAGCACCTCTATCAGCAGCAGCAGCAACAGCAGCAACACCGCTATCAACAACAGCAGCACCACCACCAGTCACTGGCATCTCACTTCCATCTCCTAAATGTGTGGTCAAAACCTCAGACATTTGTTTTGGAATAGCAATTCTAAGCTTCCCTGCTTCTTACCGTGATTCTTGTGTTTACAGTTGGTGGAGAATTTAGCAGATGCAATTGAAAATGGGACACGGGATCAACATTCAGATGCGCTAGTTTGTATTTCTATTTAGAACTATTCCACTGTAGTTTCCAAGTGATAACAGATAACCATCTTTAATACTTCCTATCTACATTCTTCTGAAAGGTTTCTGAGTTGAACAATCAATTTGAGAAATGCCAGCAGCTGATAAATTCAATATCGGGTTCAATCAATTCAAAATCTATGGTAATACTCTTGTATCAACTATTACTTCTCTTCCTCATAAATTGTTTTGACACCTTTGACACGCAATTTATGTATTAATGACGCTTTCTCTCAACAGCCTTCCCTACTGGCTTGCTGTAGTTATTTTGATGTAGTAATGCTATATATTATTCCACTTTTTTGCATAGGACATTGTACAATTTTTCAGCTGCTATGGGATTGGTTCCCACTTTTCTGTTCTTGATCATTTTCTAGGAATGTTTCTCCAATTTTTTTTAAATAAAAGAAAGTGAAAATCTGTTTGAATGCTAAATGGGGAATTAATGGATAAAAGGCACAGAGCTGAGATTGGAGGGAGGGGAAGTCATTTTATTAATAATAATAATAATAATATATATTATTATTATTATTATTATTATTATTCATTTTCTTTTTTTTTTCTGTTTTGGGGGGGCACAAGGACTAGGGTGCAGGGGCAGAGGAGGCATGTAGTTCTTATGGGGAAGAGTTTGGCATGTAGCTCTTATGGGGATGGAAAACAAGAAGGGTCCTGAGGGGGGTAGTACTGAGGGGTGGGTTGGGAATGGGAGAAGAGAAACAACTCTTTGTTCTCTGTTTTTGTATCTTTTTTCGTTCAGTTGCAGAAACAGAAAACTAAGAACTGCTATAGAAATGGATTCTCATTGGTCTTAAAGGTTTCAAAAACAGAAAATTGGTTCTGTACGCAAATCAAAGGACTCTTATACATTTGAAATTCTTCCTTTTTCATTATGTCAAACACTGAGGGATGCTAGCTTGGGCAAATGTTGGCAGACAGTTGAGGGACAAAAGCGTAAACTGGAGGAAAATGAATATTTATTGAATCTGAGAAGGTTTGATTATTTCATTACAATGCTTATATAGATGCATTCAAATTAGCTTCTCTTATTTTGAATGCTGATATGTCTGTTTATTTAATTTCAGGGATCATATTACAAAGTATAAAAAGTCAATGGAAGAGCTTATCAAATCCGAACAGTAATTTACTTGGAGCATCCTTAAAAGGAGTGAGAATTTGTGATGGATTGCGTGTCAAAATGGGGTTGAATAAAAAGCAATGTTATCTATGCTTTCTCTCCTTGTGTGCCTGACCTAGTGCTTCAATCTTATGTTCCAATTAGTGTGTTACAAAGTAAGCTCTCATCTGATTTGGTTTCATGGTGGATGAAGTTGTTGGACTGTAGTTCCGTTGCCAAGTTGTGTCAAATTGATGCCTTTGTTATTTATATTGAATGGTTATGACGATGCGAACACATTGTATAGAATATCTTAACAGGAGGATTCGCGTCCATCCTGCTTGATAATTTGTGATGGAGTTGGTATTGGTTTCTTTGATTCTATAGTCTAGCGTTGGAATTGATCGAGGAGTAATGGCTTGAGCGAAACAGAAAGAGCAGACAAGGGGCATAATTTGGATTGAAAAATCTTAGCAGACAAGTGGCAGAATTTGGATTGAAAAGCCTTTCTATTCATCCTGTTAAATGCTAGAAGTGCCCTCACCTATTTTTTAATATTTTTTTTATTTTTACCTGCATTCCACCTCTTTCATGGGGTCACATCCCACGTACTCCCACGGTTCCAATTCTCTCTCCAAATTCCCAGTTTTTTTTTCCTTCCTGATATGTTTTTTGGAAGAAATGGAAATAACATCTCCAAAAAGAACTACCTTCCAATTGCAGGATCTATGTTCATATTTTCATTCCCAGAAGCAACGGCTGGTTGGTTGTAGTCTGAAATCACAGATTTTGTTAATGCGAATAGTGGCAAACCACTCGTTGGAATCTTTCAAAAGCTTCATTTCAATCTAGTCGTCATTGTCCAATGCTGCCGTCACCACCACCATCCTCCCCTACTGCAGATCCAATGTAAACACCTAGACTAGTTTTTCTCCCAAACAAGTTCTATAACTGCTTTTTTTCTCGTCAAAATTTTTCTTTATTCAAATGAGTTATTCAACCAGAGGATCGCCAACTCAAAAACCAACTCAATTGGATGGATCCATGGAGGAAGAAGAAATAATGCCAATGGCTACCGTCATCGTCATTATATGGATGGGTAAACTCGAGTCGGAGGGGAGGGTCTATTTTGTCCACAACATCCAGAAGGAGAGGTGCAAGCACACATCTTACTTTCCGTCAAATACACTGTTATGTCCTATTTAGCCAAAAAAGAAGGGGGGCAGGGGGGGGGGGGGGATGCTATGCTACTGAGAACAACACATAAACAAATGGTACATCCTCAACCATTAATTTTGAAAATTAAGATCTGTACCCTAATAAATGCCGTATGGATATTATAAGAAACCTAACTATACACAAAGGTATTGTCACATTCGTTATTCTATATAAAGATAAAGCAATACAAAATTCATTGAGAAACCAATAGGTATTTACAAACAAATACGGATGTGTGAAATCTACCCCAACCGGCAGACAAATGATTATGCTTCCTATTTTGTCAACCAATAAATAAAGATGAGAAAGGTGCAGACGGCAGCAACTAAGGAAAGGATGAGAGTATCCATGGACTTTTTCTTCTTTATAGCTGATAGAATATTATTAACCTGTAAAATTAATTAGGCATCAGCATAACTGCCAGATACAGATCATAAAGCAACTCTCATGGCTTCAAAGAAATTATCAATGCTTCCAACCATCTGAACTCAATTTAAGAATTTAAGTTCAATCAGGTGAAAAGGAGCATCTTTTGTATTCCAACTGGCACAAACATAAAAGGGGTACAGCTCTCCTTCAACCATCCAAACAGCCAGCTGATCCCCGGTTACAAGAAAGAATTCAAAAATCAAGAACAGTTAGTTCCCTTACAGTTGGAAGGCGGCTGCTGACATTGCCAAGTTTTGCATTAATGCCCCCAAATGTAGAACGTTGAAAAACAAGTGTCTTTAGGGTTTCTTGAGCTTGAGAAATAACATTGTCCATCTACAGAACAATTACATTAGCAATTGAATACTCAATTAGGTACAGAATCCAAATGTAATGATAATAAATATCAAACTGTAATAATGTCATCAATTGACCTGAAAACCTTTAACCATAAACCCAAAAATCCCTAAAAAGTGTTTTGGAGGTCATAATGGTGCACAACTATAAAAACATATAGCAGAAATACAAATGCTAAGATGCATGAATGGTAACCCACAGATCTGCAAAATTGACAAAGTCCAACAAGTATAGTTACTTTCCGGGCCAAATGAATGATGCTTCGATTGCACAAAAGCTTTAGCAAGAATCCTTCTTTCCAAAAGTTAGAACTAAAACAAAATATTCGTAACCAATTCTATGATGTAGCATAGCAATTTACAAGAAGGAAAATGAATTCAGATTGTCTATCTTCATGCCTAGCATTTAAAAATTTACATCTGTATAAAGGATAAATCATCTAGATCATACATCAGAGTTCATGCATGTTGCATTTCCAGAATACAACAAACTAAGCCTTAATCTTAAGAAACTTGGGGTCGGGTACATGAACCAATGTCAGACAACATGTAGTTATCCACATGAATCCTCTCTCTCCACTTCCTTCTATCGACCGTCATACTCTTATCCAAATCTAACAAAGACATATCTCTCTTAATTGCCTCTATCCATATCGTTTTAGGCCTGCCTCAACCTCTATCTAACTTATCCTGCCTCCCTCCCTCAATCATCCTAACAAGAGTATTCCTCGATCTTCTCTGTACATGTCCAAACCAACGCAAGTGACTTTCTCTCATCTTTTCCTCAATAGATGCCACTCCCACCTTTTCCCCAATGGTCTCATTTCTGACTTTATCCTTTCTAGTATAGCCACACATCCATCATAACATACGCATCTCAGCTACTTTCATTTTTTGAATATGACACCTTTTAACTGCCTAATATTCCATGCCATATAACAAAGCAGGTCTTATGGCTATTCTGTAGAACTTTCCCTTTAGATTCAATGGTATATTACAATCATATAGAATACCAGTCGCACTCTTCCAGAATCCATGTTGAAAATTTTATGTTTTCGAGAGGACATATGCATCTCATAATAGTGTCAGAAATATGTCGACCGTTTTATTAAAATTGCGCAACATGAGTTGGTCCCAAGGTTCAACTTGTTGGACTTGTACAATAATTCATTATGACATCGGTTCATGTATTTGAGCTTAGTCTCATACACAATCGAAACATAGACAAATAGACTATATTGTATACAAATGCTAGTGACAATTTAGAGCTTCGTATCTCTCGGTTATCTCGAACAGGACAAACCACCTCACTTTAACTGCACACAAATTTAAACCAGCTGTAACCACAGAAAATGTCACAAAGACTAGAGTACAAGAATATAGAACTCAGTCTCAACACCTATACGAGGCAAATTTTTTAAGATTTATTCAAATGCAGGCATGTTTATGCTTGGAGTTATTCTCATATTTAGAAGACAAAGACACACACACAAACGTTTCAAAGGACAAAAACCAGGAGGCAGGAGGACAGTAGCCTTGCTATTGTTCTACGACATGCTCATAGCCACATCATGCCACTTGTGTCAGGTATATGGACTTCAAATTCCGTTTTCACCATGATAGATTTTCACCCTGACAATTTCCAACCTCAACAAAGTCCCTCAGCACACTCCAGACCAAAGTTCTGGGTGACAATTGGTCAGCGTCAGACATAATTTAATCAGAAAAAGGATTTGTTAAATTAAGAATATCATATCCATGTAGACATGAATTTTCAGGTAAACCAAATCAGAAAATTTAGCATGCAATCATAATGAAACCAAGTCAGCAGGACTAAAGTTCCCATTTTGCAATAAAAAGCCCATTTTGGCTGTCTCATGAATGTTACATGTGCTGTAACAAAAGCTGATAACCTTGATGATTTTGCCAGGTGTAATATTGTAGAGTAAGAATTCTCTATCTAGCTTTCACAGTTTAGTGATGAATCCATTCAACTTGTTTAAACTATTCATGACAGAATTTTTCATATTCTTCCCAATTTAGTTTTATTGGTATACAGGACACAGCCCTGCTTATCATGATATTCATAATTAGCAAACATGATTAATGGCGATGCCAATTTGTTGCTTGGGCTTCATCATGTAGGTATCAATCAAGCTTGCCAAAATCACAAGTTTTGTTAATCATTTTTACAACCTAATGAATATGCAATGAAAATTCAAGCAAACTGCATGCCTTTCGTTCTCTAGAAAATGTGAGTTACCTGGCCTGAGCTCCTATTGAGAGTAGCACGCTCTTTTAGGAGAGCTTGCTCATAAGAACCAGAGCCATCTTCCAAATCTAATCTCGACCGATCAAACTCCCTAAAATCCTCAAGCAATGAAGCTTGCTCTTTCTTAGCTCTATGACTGGAACGAAGCCGGTTAAATTCCTACAATATCAGAAACATATCAAGCTTTCCATGCAATTCATGAGCATTACCACCAAAATGGCAAAAAATCAAGGTCGACAAGAAAGGATGGTCACTTCTGCAACCAGAACACTTATGTAATAATCCAAAGCATTTAAATACATGTCCTACGAGTTATAGAATAAAACTTTCCGTCATCTGAACATATTCTTTCAATTGTGTACTATGGCATATGCCTTTTCAACTCTGCTATAGGAGAAAAGAATATTGATAAATATCTATTCATTGAAAGAAGAATGCATGACAGTGTGTGAACTTTGATGCAGCCTAACACAACTGAAGCATAGGCGGTTCTGCTTTTAACTTAAAATTTAGGAACTGGGTTGAGTCCTAGCATTTTTTTTTCCTATACAAGATTCTGAAGGTTGCCTTATAGGATAAGAAAATTATTGAAATTCCCCCCCTTCCCACAGAAAAAAAAAAAAAAGTGTTCATGAAGTTTAGTTACTTTGATTAAGATTTTGTAGGGGTTAAGATTGCCACTTGTATAATTTTTTAACTGGAGAATCAATGAACGGTATTCTAAAACATTCAAGCTCCCAATAAACTAATTGCATAAATAAAAGACCTGAGTAAGATCCTGAAGGATTTCTAGATGTCGAGTTAATGTATGAGAAAAGATTTCAGATCCTCCTGAGGAAACCCAAGCTTGCATTTGCAGATTCACAGTTTGAAGTTGCTTGAGTAGCTGATCTATTCCAGATTCAAGATCATTATCACTAGAATTATCAACCTTTGTTGAAACAAATTTACGATACAAATGCATCTGCTCATCCAATTGTGCTTCAAGCTTCCTTGCCTGGAGGTATATGGTTTAAAAAAAACAAACAAACAAACAATTAGAAAATTTGTGAAAATCAAACAATGACGACAATGAAACTCCACATGGTTATGCTGATTGAAAATGAAGAACTTGACCTAAAAAGATCCTGACAGTTATGTTTAAAACTAAAAATAAGATATATCTATCAATAGAGAACAAGAAGAAGGCAATAGAGCAAGGAAGAACCAGAATCATAACAGAAGTTTTCAGATGGAAACAACATTCTGCTGACAAAACCAGCAATAAGTCCGGCAAAATTAGCTAACTGACCCAACACAGAATGTTTAAATATGACGATGTAACATCAACTCTCTAACATAAGGTGGCTTCAACCAAAGAGTTAGAAGGAATGAGCTGTACATGGGCAGTGATTCTTTCCTATTTTTGCTCCTCTAACTCAGCATATTTCCTGTATATTTTCCCTTAGTTTTGGAGTATATATTTACAGCTGTATGTGTGATCTTCTTACAATATATAGGTCCTTGTACCTTGTGTATATATCATGGAAATATATGAAAGAATTATTCCGCATAATAATTCAAATCAGACCATAATTGAAATGCAGCCTCATAATAAAATCCTATACAAAGACAGAATTTGGAGGCTACAAACTATTTAGGGTACACCCGGAGAGGTGGCAAGAAACCCACTTGTAACAACCTTCTCGATATGTCCAAGTTATGGCTCTTCCCATTTGGAATGAAGAAATAAAACAGCTAAGGTGTGTTAACCTCATTTAGTGTATCTTACCCTTCCCCTCATAAAGCAGCCCATAAGAGGTTAAGAAATGATCAAGTACAAATGGAAGCCTTCAAAATTTTCTCCATGGCTGTGAAAGGGTTGGGCATTTTCACAAGATTAATCTTCTATACAATGTCGGTGTATAAAAAATCTTACAAGAGCATGCTTGCATTGTTGCCATGTGTATTGAAGAAGCTCCTAAAGTCTTGCAAGAGACAATGTGGTAATCATCCATGCAAGCTCGCATAAGAATTTTTATACACCAACAATATAAGAGCTAGAGACCCAATCTAACCATTACTTCTCCAATTTTTGTTAGTCAAGAGACTTCTCCATATCTTGCAAGCAGTAAGATGCCTGGTGTTTACTCAATTAGTGTTGCACATGAAAAACACTCTCTGGTGCTTAAGGCCTGGCGAGGCCTAGGACACAGCTAGGAGATAGAGCCTCTTATTTTTTCTTTTCTATTCAAGGTTCCAGTTTTGTTACGGCCAAACGTATAAGTTTGACTAAGCATCTCGTTAAGTCCAACCAGTCCCCACACTAAACATCATCTCTTTACCTCAAGGCAGAAAATTTATACTTCTCAGATACAAATGATCCACATTTCTTGAAACAGCCACTAGACTGTCTTTTCTTGCAGTTATCAAGCTGCAAACTTTGGTCCATCTGAAACCATGTTCAGTCCATTCCCTAACCAATAGCTTCTCATCTTCCCAGCAAGAAATTTGACTACCATATTCCCAGGTAGAAGTAATATGAGATGCATGTATTTTTGCCTTTAGCTTTTTCCTTTTTTATACACCAACAACATATAGAAGATTAGTCCTTCTCAATATCAAACTATACCTCAGATAGGCAGCACTATAATAGAATTGCAGATAATTTAGAAATGAGATGTAGATCTTAGGAAGCAATAGAAAACACAACCACATTTGTCCTTTAGCGTTACTCCTATAACATCGAATCTCAACAAGAGCTGAAATTGCTCTCGGCATTTTACGGAGTTTTTAGATGTAACACTGTTCTGCAAATAGAATATGCACGAGAAAATAGTTTGACAAGTTAAAGTGCCCAAATTTACGGCAAATGCTAACCCTGACACATAAAACTAGAGATATAACCTCTCTTTCGTTGTAGAAGGATCAGAAATCAGTTCAATTCCATCAAAATACAAAGCAAACATGAATTCACAAATAAAAATTAAATGTACCAAATTTGGGACGGAGAAAGAGAGATAAGCACGTTAGAATGCTGAGAAAAAAAAATACAGAGAAGACAACTTGTAGGCAAACCTGCTTTCGCAAAGAATCCCAAGAGCTAGGCGGATCCATAACTGTGAGAGCGGTATGGTGGCCTGAGGGAAAAAAATCTCGGGAAGGAGGATATGGATGGGTTAGAATTTGTACGCGGAGGAGATTGAATTGCAGAATATGGTACGAACCAACCTAAGAGGAGTTTTTGTATTATTTTGCGACCTGCTGCTAAGACGACAAGAATTGGAAATCGGGAGCAGTAATTAATTCCCGACAGTTCCAGAAATTAACCGCCAGCAGTAGGGAGGGAAGGCGGAGAGAAGCGTCAAAAATTGAAGGTAAAACTACCACCAACCACTACGCCATGATGTTGGATGGTCTTTTCCCGGTTGCAGAGTGTCAACGGCAACACCAACAGGCGATGGGCCCCGTTTACCACTCTATTTGGTTTTGGGGCTCCAAGTACAAAAATTATAAAAATATTTTATAGAAAACAAATAAATACGAAATTGATACAATATATACTATATAGTACTTTGTTGTGAATTTTATTTAGAATATAATTAATAAACATAAAAAGTAAAGTAAAGATACTAGAGAGAATGAGGAGAATCGTTTAGATATGATTTCATTGATTGTTCGTTTGTTTACATATGACTTTAAAAAATGAAAGGTTAAGAAAATAACCTTAAAAAAAATGAAGAGTTACAGTATATAAAGAGTCACAGTATACGAACAATCACATTATCTTCAAGATAACGAACATTCACTTACTATTGTTAGGAAAATGAACAGTCACCTAACTTTTCATATTTCATAACATTCCCCCTTGAATGTTCATTTTCAACCACTTCAAAAAATGTCTCGTTAAAAACCTTTATAGGAAAAACTCCGTGGGATAAAAACCTAATGAAGGAAAAGAGTACACTTTTCGTTCTAGAGGGAATATTACCTCATTAAAAACCTGACTAAGAAAAAAACCCAATAGGAAAAAATCTTCGTTAGGAAAAAATAGTACAGTATACATACTCCCCCTCTTAATAACATCTTCAAGATGACTTTATGTCTTTCAACCGACGCATTCCAATTCTATGTACTAATTTTTCAAATGAAGCAGTAGACAATGTCTTAGTGAGTAAATCTGCTAAATTATCACATGATTGAATCTGTTGCACATCAATTTCACCTCTCTTCTGGAGTTCATGAGTAAAGAAAAATTTTGGTAAAATATGTTTTGTCTTATCTCTTTTAATATATCCACCTCTTAATTGAGCTATACAAGCTGCATTATCTTCATAAAGAGGTATTGGAATTTCCCTTTTAGAAGGTAATCCACATTTTTCTTGGATATAATGGATCATTGATCTCAACTACATACATTCTCTACTTGCCTCATGAATAGCTATAATTTCATCATGATTAGAAGAAGTAGCTATTATAGATTGTTTTGTAGAGCGCTATGATATAGCGGTACCACCACATGTAAATAAATAATCAGTTTGAAAACGTGTTTTATGTGGATCGGATAGATAACCAGCATCAGCATATCCAATCAATATTCGATTGGTTCTATTTGAATAAAATAATCCAAGATCCATTGTCCCTTGGAGATATCTTAGGACATGTTTAATCCCATTCCAATATCGATGTGTTGGGGAAGAACTGGATCTTGCTAACAAATTCACAGAAAATACTATATCAGGTATAGTATTATTAACAAGGTACATTAATGCGCCAATTACACTGAGATAGGGTATTTCGGGATCAAGTAGTTCTTCATTATCTTCCCGATGTCGAAAATGATCTTTATTTATATCTAACGACCTCACGACTATTGGAGAATTTAATGGATGTGCTTTGTCCATGTAAAACCTTTTAAGAACTTTTATTGTATATGTTAATTGATGAATAAAAATACCATTTTCTAGATGCTCGATTTGTAAACCAAGACAAAACTTAGTTCTGCCAAAATCCTTGACTTCAAATTCTTGCTTTAGCCTGTTTCTTGCCTTTTGGAGTTCTTTTGGAGTCCCAATAAGGTTAATATCATCAACATATATCGCAAATATTACAAAACCAGATCTAGATTTCTTAATAAAATTACATGGACATAGTGGATCATTTTTATATCATGATTTCAATAAATATTCACTAAGACGATTATACCACATGCGTCCAGATTGCTTTAAGCCATATAATGACTTTTGTAATTGAATGAAATAATTTCCATGAGGGTTAGAATTATATGTTTCAGGCATACTAAATCCTTTTGAGATTTTCATATAAATATCATTATCAAGGTTCCCATATAAATAAGCAATCACAATATCCATTAGACGCATGTTAATATTTTCATATACTACTAGACTCACAAGGTATCGTAGTGTAATTATATTCACTACAGGTGAATATGTTTCATCGTAATCAATACTCGATTTTTGAGAAAAATCTTGTGCCACAAGTCGTGCTTTATATCTTACGACTTCATTATTTTCATTTCACTTTCGCACAAATACCCATTTATAACCATTGGGTTTTACACCTTATGGTGTTCGGACTACAGGTAAAAAAATCTCACGCTTTGTAAGTGAGTTTAACTCCGATTGAATCGCTTCTTTCCATTTTGGCCAATCATTTTTGTGACGACATTTTTCAACTGATGTTGGTTCAAGATCCTCATTGTCTTTTAACACTTCAAGTGCTATATTGTATGTAAAAACATCATCAACAGTTATTTCTGTTCGATTACAACTTCTGCCAGAAGTTATATAATTAATGGACATCTCACTATTCTGTTCACTGTTTTCAGATATTTGGACATTTTCATCAGTTTCCACTTGATCTCTTTTTCCTAATTCTTCAATTGGATCATTCTGATCATTTAATCCTCTTTTCTTTCGAGGATTTTTATCGTTTGAACTAATGGGTCGTCCACGTTTCTGACGTGTTTTTGATTTAGTAGCTATAGGAATTGTATTTTATCCTACTGGAACTTCTATCCGAATATGAGCATCTATAGCTGTAATATGTGATTTAGTTACCCTTGTAGAGTCAGCAAAAGAATCCGAATGAATGATATTTGCAAATGAATGATCTTTTGAACTTCTAATTCGCTTGCGCTTGTGCGTGAATCTAAATAATTAAATGGTGTTGTCCAGGCAAGCTCCTTTTTATGTGGTTTATGTTCTCCCCCTAATTTAGGAAACAAAGTTTCATCAAAATGACAATCAGCTGTGAATACATCACTTATCAATGGTTCAACGTATCTGATTATAGAGGGAGAATCATATCCAATATATATCCCCAACCTTCTTTGATGACCCATTTTGGTACGTTGATTTAGCGCTATCGGTACGTACACAGCACACCAAAAATTTATCAAATGAGCAATATTTGACTCAGAACCAAAAACCAATTGTAAGGGAGAAATTTTGTGATAACTTGTTGGCCTTATGCGTACAAGTGTTGCAGCATACAAAATAGCATGTTCCACGCAGTTGTAGGGAGATTTGTTCTCATTAATAACGGTCTAGTAATTAATTATAACAGTTTAATGAATTATTCAGCTAGACCATTCTGAGTATGAACATGAGTTACTGGATGTTCAATAGTAATGCCAATTGACATGCAATAAGTATCAAAGGCTTGGGAGGAATATTCTTCAGCATTGTCTAAACGGATCCTTTTGATAAGATAATATAGAAATTGCGCTCTTAAGCGAATTATTTGGGCAAGTAATCTCGCGAACACCAGATTGTGAGTTGAGAATAAACTAACATGCGACCATCGGGTCGATGCATTAATTAAAATCATAAAATATCTGAATTGCCCACATGGTGGATTAATTGATCCACATATATCACCATGAATTCTTTCTAGAAATACTGGAGACTCAAACTCCACTTTTGCTGGAGATGGTTTAACAATCAATTTCCCTTGAGAACATACAACACATGAAAATTTATCATATGTCAAAATCTTTTGACTTTTCAAAGGATGATCATGCGTATTTTCAATCATCCTTCGCATCATAATTCCTGGATGGCCCAAACGGTCATGCAAAATGATAAAATGTAGCAGGATTAGTAAACTTCTGATTTACTGAATGATGCACTTCAATTGCATGAATTTTTGTGCTATATAGGTCAGATAAAAGAGATGGTAGCTTTTCTAATACAGATTTCTTACCCGACATTATTTGAGTAATATAGAGATACTCAAACCCACTTTCTTCCATTGTTTCAATGTGATACCCATTTCGGCGAACATCTTTAAAACTTAATAAATTTCTTCGAGATTTGGAAGAAAATAACGCTTTAGGAATAATAATATTTATTCCTCCGGGTAATACAATATTAGCTCTTACAGAACTTTCAATCAACTTTACACTACCACTTATAGTATTAACATTTGTTTCTCCCATCTGCAGGTAAGAGAAATATTTTCTATCTTTCAATATGATGTGTGTTGTACCACTATCAATTAGGCATATATATTCAATACCACTTGTGTATCAAATAAGCATAATAATAGCCATTTGGGTATAATAAAATATTAAATACTCAAATAATAAAAAATTTTAAACGCTAATTACTATTACAATACAAAAAAAATATAAAACATAAAAGGAACATATTAAAAGTAAACTTCTAATTATTTTGGACATTTCCATCACCAATCAAATGTTCAATTCTTTCTTTAGGATGCTCAAAGAAATCAGACACGTCCAAATGAGTTACATCAACATCGTCAATGTTGGTATCGTCATCATCATGAAGAGAATGTTGTAGAGTAAAATTTACTTCAGCATTTTTGCCGTTCTTCTCAATAGACGCCTGATACAAATCAATAAGGTGTTTTACAATACGACAGGTACGAGATCAATGACCTTTTGATACTACAACGATAACATTTATTTTCATAATTTTTAGGAACAATATCATTTCCTTTTCTTTTCACGTTAGTTTTTGGCCACTTATGGTGGTTGTCATTATTTCTCGTAATTTTGTTTTGACTGTTGCGATCATAATGAATATTTTTATCACGATCATATATATGTCCACGGCCATGGCCATATCCATGACCACGACCACGACCATGACCTCTTTCATGGCCAAAATTACGAGTTCTAACATCATTCACTTCTGGGAATGGAGTAGAACCTGTTGGTCGAGTTTCATGATTTTTCATTAATAGCTCATTATTTTGCTCAGCTACGAGAAGACAAGATATTAATTCTGCATACTTTTTGAATCCCTTTTATCGATATTGCTGCGCAGGAGCACATTCGAGGCATGAAAAGTAGAGAAAGTTTTTTCTTACATATCCTCATCAGTAATATTTTCTCTACACAGTTTTAGCTGCGAGCTAATTTTAAAAATAGCAGAATTATACTCACTAACGGATTTAAAATCTTGTAATCACAAGTGCATCCAGTCATATCGTGCCTTTGGAAGGACGACCATCTTTTGGTGATCAAACTTTTCTTTTAAATTAGCCCACAAAATAAGTGAATTTTTCACGGCAAGGTATTCAACCTTTAAGTCATCATGAAGATGATAGTAGAGAAAAATCATAACTTTAGTATCATTTTGCGATGATGGTGGATTTCCTTCTACAATGGTATCTATTAGACCCATTGCAGCTAAATGCATTTCAGCATATAGTGTCCAAGATAAATAGTTTGTTCCAATAATATCAAGAGTTGCAAACTTAAGTTTCGTGAGATTTGTCATGTGAATACAGAAGCAAATAGGAAAAGTACATACCTTCCTCTTTTGTTATAACCCGTGATGATAACCTTCAGTAAAACAACTTCGGTAGAGTCTCGTGCTGATAACGTGTTGTGAATTTGATTAAAAATAAAATCAGTAAATATAAAAAGTAAAGTAAAGATACTAGAGAGAAGAGAGAGAATCGTTTAGATATGATTTTATTGATTATTCGTTTGTTTACATATGACCCCTATTTATAGAGGTTTTGACATAGAATTTGATAAGTTACAGAATCTGAAAGGTTAAGAAAATAACCTTAAAAAAATGAAGAGTTACAATATACGATGAGTCACAGTATACGAACAGTCACGTTATCTTCAAGATAACAAACAGTTACTTACTATTGTTAGGAAAATGAACAGCCACTAAAACTTTCATATTTCATAACATACTTAATATTTTAGAGAACTAAATTATAAATTAAATTATTTTCTAATAAAGATTGCACCGGATTTGATTATTACAACGAAAAATTATACAAACATCAGATAAATGGGAAATTCTCATCTGCTATCACTAGGCGTGCCTTCATCGTGTCCTTCTGCCGCCTTTTTCTCGCCCTTAACAAATTCCCTCGCTATTGTAATTGACCTAATGTTTTAAATTTATTTAAAAATAATTATCTAATTTTTAAATATATATTATATTTAATTATTTTTTAAAAATTTATTATTAACATAATTTTTTTATCAATTAATTAATATTATAATTACTTGTATTGAAATTATTTTAATCAATAATCAAATCACATTATTTTATAAAAATAGTTAAAAGTGTAATTTAATGAAGTAATATAGGTAAAAAGAAGATTTTAAAATAAAAATAAATAGTAAGAATTATTGAGACAAAGGACTTAGAGTGATGTAATTAAAAAATAACAGGATTCAAATTAATGAGGTGAGAAAGATAATAAAAATATTTTAAAGAATATAGTGGATATTTTAATTATTTTTACTATATAATTCTATAATTTCTTAATATGTATAGTTTTTATAATTGAGTCAATTATTTATGAACAAAGAGAGTATTTTAATTATATCTACATTGTCTATCTTTTCAAAATTGTTTCTATTAAAATATTTTCTTTGGAGATAGAGAATGGTGGAAGCTTACCTTTGGAGATAGAGAGCCGAAGACATATTGTAAAGATACTCTTTTTTGGACAGAAATATGAAAAATGTTTCTTTGCTACCTTCGTGGTAGTGGCTGGTGATCTACTTCCCGACTTTGTAAAAACCCTCTCTTGGATATGCACAATAGCAGCAAATAATCCCTCCAACTGCAGTATAATGCCATAAAAATCCATAATCCTACAGAGTCACCACCCCCTAAAATACAAGTTTCAACCATCCATCTATTCGCTGAGCAAATTCTTAGTAAGGCCTCTTTGACGTTTTTGCTATATCTTCTTATATCTATCCAGGGGTGGTGAGAGAATTGAGGGATCGGCTTCCCTAAGGCTTACCAGTTTATTGCTTCCGACGGCTGATAGGATGAAAAAGCTAAATTAGAGTAGCCTCTTTCCTTTTTCAGTCCATTGAAAACGCAAACAGAGAATCCTGATTTTGCTATAATAAGAATAATCAAAGCAGAAGGAAGGTGCTGCCCCTACTTCTGCGCTTTGGATTTTCAGATTGAAACGGAATGACGGTGCCTCAGGAAATTGATCAGTTTCCAGTCGGTATGAGAATTCTCGCCGTCGACGACAATCCGACGTGTCTCATGGTGCTCGAGTCCCTGCTTCGTAGATGCCAATACCATGGTATGTGTATCTTCCGGTACATTCAATTTGTTCTCAGACCTCTCAAAGGGACTTTTCACTATCTTTTTCCCCTTTCCGTCTATCAATTCTTGAACGCCTTTTTGCCTTTCACTCCCTTTGTCCACTCGCGCTTGGTTCGCTCTCTTTATTTTATTATTCTGTGACACTGGGATTGTGAGTACCAAGTGTCTACCTTTCATGTCCGGATAAAATTTTTCTTACGATCAATTACTACGATAGCAAGAAATCCACTATAATAAGCACACATTGGATGACACTATAATAAACGGTCCTAAAGTATCACTATACCTGTAGTCTGCTTGTGCAGAAGTTGAGGATAAAAGGGCATCCTCTTAAAATATGATGTCACATATGTTAATTACAAGATTAGTTGCGATGAACTGGTGCCCTACTTTCAGCTGGAGCCCTAGTAATCTGTCTCTAAATCTTTGGCAATCTTTGCTTTTTCTTCCCCTTTATCTATAGACATAAATGCTACTGCCCAAAAGGTTATATACATTAAGTAGTGATGTTTTGGATCTGCAGTTACCACGACCGGTCGTGCAACAACGGCGCTAAAGCTGTTACGTGAGAACAGGAATGACTTTGATTTGGTTATCAGTGACGTTCATATGCCTGACATGGATGGTTTTAAGCTTTTGGAGCTCGTGGGCCTCGAAATGGATCTACCTGTCATAAGTAAGCCAAGAAATACCACGTCACAAACTACTTTGGTTTGTTTCTTTTGCCGTTTCAATCTGCTAAATATGAAATACGTTTCCTTTACTTGAGTCAAACTTTAACCTGGTGAAGACTGAAGATTCACATGTACTCAGAATTCATTCTTTTCCTGTAGTAATCACATCTCTTGACTCTCTTGACAGAAAACTGAAAGGAAAATTTACATACTGTGGGGGTATTACAATTTTTTTCCCCCCCTTTTAAACTTCATTTGAGATCCTTTCAGGATTACTTGTCTTGAAGAAAAAAGAGTTATGATGTGTGAACTTCCAACTAAGAAAATACTAAACCAAAGTACAGAAATCGAGAAAATTATGTACAGCAAGTCATTAGTTAAATCACTTCTCAGTTTTTAATGATATCTTACATAATTCCAGTGTTGTCCGCATATGGTGATACAAAGCTTGTGATGAAGGGGATTACTCATGGCGCTTGTGATTACTTGCTGAAACCTGTGCGGATGGAGGAGCTGAAGAATATTTGGCAACATGTTTTGAGGAGAAAGAGGTTTGATCCCAGGGAGCAGAAAAATTTTGATAACCTTCATGGGGAGTCTGGTGAAGTGGCAGAATATTTTACTGGAACAGGTGACTCTGATTATCACAGAAAGCTTGATAGGAAAAGGAAGGAGCAGAATGTCAATGAGGATGAAAAGCCAGATGAGAATGGACAACTCAATGAGGATTCCTCATCACACAAGAAGCCTAGAGTGGTTTGGTCCCCTGAGCTGCACAGAAAATTTGTTGCTGCAGTTAATCAGCTGGGAATAGAGAGTATGTCTACTAATTGTGAGCAATCATAGATGTGATATGGTTCTCATAGAATCTCCTTTCGGTCAATTTTTGATGGATTGTATGTTATCAATGAATTGTGGAATCACTAGGTTATTTTTTTAATAAACTACCTGACAGATATGAATGGTTCTTCTGTGTTTGAAATTTCCATTTTGGTTGTTCGCTGTCTATAAGTTTTCTTTTCCTTTAGCTTCTCAAGTTTTTACATTTTCCCATTATTTCATTCAGATTCTAAGGATTAGACCTTTATTTGTGTTTAAGACAGATGTGTATGTGCGTGTCTTCATTGTAACTATATTTCTTATTATTTGTCTTTACCTGTTTTCTTGGTAGCCAAACCTCGTATGGAAAACTGACTGCTGGGTTCAATTGCAGAAGCTGTGCCTAAAAAGATATTGGAAATCATGAATGTTGAAAAGCTTGCTAGAGAAAATGTGGCAAGCCACCTCCAGGCAAGTCCTGTTTTGAGTCTGGCTTCCATGTGAACTTGACTTTGTTATTTCTTCTGAACTTATTATCTCATGCAATGCTTGCAGAAATATAGGCTGTTCTTGAAAAGGATTAGTTGTGTGGACAGCAAGCAAGCTACAATGATTTCAGCAATACAGGGTTCAGATTCTGCTTTTGTTCAGAATGGTACTCCAAATGTTGTTGCAAATATTCAAAGCATAGCTCCTCGGAAATCTTCAAATGAAGCTTACAAATTGCTGGCACCCCATAGTATGCTTGGCAGATTGAATACCCTGGCCGGTTTGGGAATGTGTGACCTCTCTTCTTTTGGAATGACTCAATCTGGCCATCTTCACAGTTCTAGGAACCCAATAAATGGCATGCCTAGTTTTTACTCTGATATTAAGTTTATGGACCAAAGTATCAGTATACTTCATGGGATGCCTATGTTGTTGGACAATCAGCTGCAACACAGAAAGGGTTTTGGTCAGGGTAATGGTGAAACCTCTACCAAAATTCTTGATTCTGGGTTTTGCTATGCTGCCAGTGGCTTCTTGGATGCAAAAGTAGATCTTTGTAACACAAGCAACTGTTTCTTTGGCGTCCCTAACACTTCCATGATGCTGGCAAGCCATTTTCAAGATGTCCAAAGGAAAGAGGTTATTGGAATTCCACCTTCACTTGCAGCTGCCACAATAAACTTGGAATTTTCCGAAAGTGTTTGTGGATCTAGTGTTAAGCATGATGTGGTTCAGCGAGAATCCTTTCCAAGGATTAGCACTAAACGACCTACACTGAATAACTTGGGTGACAAGATCTCACCATCAGCCAACTGTGTGCTGACTAACTCCCAAAATGTTCATGCTTTTGCCTCTGTGCTTTCTGGAGAACTAGATACTCGCATGGATTTCCAGTGCCACACACCCCTTGTTACCAATACTGCAGGGGAGAACCCGAATTTTGCCTTGAAACAAGAGTGGGATGACCCCGAGCCAAATACAACTTCCCAGTTAGATATTATATGTGGTATCATAAACTCTTCGGAGCCCACTCATGGTGCTTTAGGTCCGTCAAATTATGGCTCAGCCACAACAAATTCACATGTAATTGAAGATGGCTTCAGTTCAGCTGTGCAAATTAATTTAATCGACCCCTTGCCTAGGCCTCAAGCAACTGTTGAATTTATGGCTGCAGATTTCAAGCAAGATTATTTGGAGGAGCAAAGGATTCAGCAGGGGTACCTGGATCATAACGGAATTGGTTCATTGGAAGATCTTGTGAGCATAATGATGAAAGAGGTAGGGTTGATTCTGAAGATCTATGTTTGAAATTTTATAGAGAATCTTGAAATTCTAATATGAGTCATCTTGTGTCTGAGGTAGCATGTAGAAACCTATACAGTATGTTTCTTCTTCTGAGGCAGTACTAAATTTGTTTAGTAATAAAAAGAAGAGCAAAACTTTAGCATTCTTTGCTATGTTCATTAAGATAATATTCTACATTTTCCTAATGGCACAGAAACTTTGGAGGCTAAAACAGATACATGACTGTTTTACCAAAGTTAGGATAATACAGATTCATTCTAGCCAAATAACTCTAGTTCAATATTTTATGTTTTGTGCCCAGGAATAATGCATTCAATAAGGGAAAAGACTTGCGAGCATTTTTTATCTCAAAATTTTTGTTGTGGCTGAAGGAAGTGGTTTTAAATGCAAATGCAATCTAATTTCCACTTTATTTAGTGTATGTTTACATTTTACTTTGGATGCAGTTTTTTTATAGTTAATCTATTGTTAATCTTATACTCCCTCCGTCCCTATTTATCTGTCACAGTTAACTACTTCACACAGTTTAAGAAAAATTAGTTAGTCTCTTAAATTCATACAACTTTGTTTATACATTCCAAAAGTACCATTGAATTTAATATTCTCTACAACTGTTTTCTTGCTTTGTTTGCTCAACTCTCTCTCTAAAGTTATTACACTTTTATTTTTCAAAACTATTTAATATAAGGGTATAGCAGTAAAATTAACATTAATGACACCTAAATTTTTTTAATATGATAGATAAAAAGGGACAACAAAACTTTTCAGTTGTGACAGATAAATAGGGACAAAGGGTGTATGTTCGTTTTGCTATAACTTGATATTTGCTCAACTTCTTTTGATTTTTTTTTGGGATCAAAATGTAAATAGTATATAAAGTGATAAAAAATTTGTTAATGTACATTGAGATCTTCTAGGCAGTAGCCTAGCAAACAAAGGTGTAAGCTACTATCTAGTCTAGCGTATATAAGGATCAAATAAGGTCCAAAACATGAGGGTACAAGGTGTACATGACCCTGTACACGTGTGTTTTGATCCTCTTGGTAACATCCATCGATTGGCAGTGTGCATCCTCGAACAACAGCTTGTTCCGGGCACTCCAAACGTGGTAAAAAGTGGCCAGCACAGCAGTGGCCTTGGCTTTGGCAATCCAACTTGAACCTCGATTGAATCGGGTGAACCAGCGAAGGCAATTGTGCAGCGTGGTCATAGCCCGTGGTAGACGCATCCATGCCTTAATTTCATTCCATATCCCAGCAGAAAACCCACACTGAAAGAACAGGTGGGAGGCTGTCTCATTCTCCCGGTGACAGAATGGGCATAACGGGTCATCAACCATAAACGGGAGAGTGTCCTTGGTCCTTAGTCTGCCTCGAATAGTAAGCCAAACGATGACTTAGTCCCTGTCGCCGCAGAAGATTAGCCCACGGCACACGTAGGCCTTTGGTACGGAAGTAGTCATAGGCTGCAGTAGTAGAGACCTTGCTGCCATTGGCCCATGACTGAATACGAGCTACTGCCCCAGCAGAAGAACCCTCACGGGCCAGAATGTCATCATGGATATGTAGAAGCCGACGCATGAGTTGGGAGTGATCCCAGTGGCGAGGAGTCTCCCAAACCGAGTGTCTATCCATGTAGTAATGCGAAATCCAGCGGACCCAAAGTGATTGTTTCTCAGAGTGTATGTCCCAAAGTACCCCGTGCTAGGAGGGCCGAGTTCCAAACCATTAGATCTCTCAAACCCATTCCACCCTCATTCCGTGGAAGGCACAGCAGATTCCATGCAACCAACGAGTTCTTTGAATCCCACAAGAAGTCACGGGCCAAACGGTTGAGTTGATCGATGACTCCCTTTGGGGTGGGAAGGATTGAAAGCCAAAAACACTCCACACCCTGTAGCACCGATTGTATTAGCCGAATTCTTCCTGCATAAGAGAGGGATCGGGCAGTCCATCGGCCAATATAGGAACCAATCTTGTCTAAGAGTGGTCTGTAATTTGTCAATCTGATCCTGCCAACCATTATCGGGACCCCAAGATAGCAGAACGGGAACGGTCCCAAGGGAATGCCGGCGGTCTGGGCTAAAGATTGTTGCTCTAAGTCGGAAAGTCCTCTTGTGTATAGGTTAGACTTGTGTTTGTTAACATGCAAGCCCGAGCAATCTTTAAAACTTCCAAGACATCCCAACATCACCTGAACCGATTCCATATCCCCACTAGAGAATAGCATCAAGTCGTCCGCAAAGACTAAATGCGATATGAGAAGCTGATCACACTTGGGGTGAAAGTGGAAACCAGTTCCTAGCGTTGCAATCTTGATTGCTCTAGAGAGGTACTCCATACAGATGACAAACAATAACGGTGAGATCGGGTCGCCCTGCCTCAACCCTTGTTTCCCTTTAAAAAATCCATACACACCCCCATTGATCACAACCGAGTATGTTGCCGTCGTCACACATTGTGTAATCCACGCTACAAACCTATCTGGGAATCCAAGCTCCAAGAGTAAATCAATGAGGAAATTCCAGTTGATTGTGTCATAGGCCTTACGAAGGTCTACTTTGATAGTGCATCGGGGGGAGATCCTTCGTCTACTGTAGGTGCGCATAATCTCCTGCACAAGAAAGATATTATCTGCCATGAGGCGTTCCTCCACAGAAGCCGACTATGCTGGGTCAATAATGTCCGGTAGCACCATCCTTAGCCAGTCAGCCATGACCTTAGAGATTACTTTATAAACAACATTGCAGCACGAGATTGGTCGATAATCCCCAACTCCTTCAACCGCTTCCAATTTGGGAATGAGGGTGATCAGCGAATGGTTGAGCTGTTTTAGAAGGTGCCCAGTCTGAAAGAACTCCTTACATGCCAGCAGAACATCATCACCAACAGAGGACCAAGCCTGCTTGAAAAAGTATGCTGAATACCCATCCGGCCCCGGCGCCTTGCAGTCCCCTATGTCCCACAATGCTGCTTTGATTTCTTTATCCGTGACGTCCCGTACAAGGTCTGGAATATGGTGGGCCTGGATTTGTGGCCCTCTGCGCATAATGTGAACATTGAGCTGAGTGCAGTTAGTGTCCGTCCCCAAAAGCTCCTTGAAGTATCCCAGAAACTCCGAGACAACCTCCTCAGGGCTAGTCGTGCGAGTCCCATCCCTTCGAACTACAGAAGCAATGAAGCTTCGCTTTCTATTGCGGTTGACCAGATTGTGAAAGTACTTAGTGCTCCTGTCTGCTTGAGTGACGTACTGCGATTTGGCAAGTTGTTGATAGAACTGCAGCTCCGCTTCTGCTAGGCGCCAGGCTACCTGCCTAGTCTCTTTTAGCTTATTTGAGAGGGCTTGGTTAGCGGGGTCCTGCTGGTGCAGCAGCTGGATTTGTTCCAGCTCCTGATTGGCACGTTCCACCCTGTTCGAGATATGTGAGAACTCCTGTGCATTTAGCTTTTTAAGATGATATTTCAGGCCCTTGAGTTTTTTGCATAGAACATACTATCTAACCCCATCAACCGGGAGCAACCACTGAATTTTGACCAAGTCCTGGAACATGGGATGCCCAGCCCACATATTATAAAATCAAAACGGCCGAGGACAAGCCGTAGATTGCTGCTGGGTAGCCCAGGTGCATGGGCAGTGATCCGATAAGGGGGTGATCCGGGCAAACTCAACTGTCGACTGTAAGGAAGAATTAAACCAGTCCGCATTGCCCAAGACTCTATCAAGCTTCGACCATACATGAGAATTAGTCCAAGTATAGAGAGGACCAGTATAGGGGAGATCAACCAGATCAGCATCCCGACAACATGCTAGAAAATCCCTGAGTTCATAGTTCGTAAGAGGTACACCATTTAGTTTCTCCTCCGGTACCAAGTAGGTATTGAAATCACCCATAAGGATCCATGGGCTATGAATGCGCGAAGACAGTCCGACCAAATCTGCCCATAAAGGCCTCCTAGCAGCGATAGTGTTATAGGCATAGATGAAAGAGAAGTAAACTTGAAACTGAGTAACCTTGCATGTAATGGCGCAAGTGATTGCCTGGGGGGACATTTCAACCACCTGAAGATGGACTTTAGAATTATTCCATAGCACCACTATACGGCCTCCTATCCCAGTATCAAAGTTATGGATGGCCGACCAGTTCGGGAATCGCAACCGTAGAGCAGTGTTCAAACCTTCCTGATCAAGCTTCGTCTCCAAAATACCAAAAACATCAATTAATTTCTTATACAAAAACTCCTTAACTCCTTGCTGCTTGAGGGTTTTATTAAACCCCCTAATATTCCAACTGCCTACAATCATTAAGGTTGAGGCAGTGCCAATGAGGCACTAACAAAACCAGGATTGCCTTTAGTGTACCAATTCCAAACTGTGCGCATGAACTTAGTCGCCTGCACGGTGGCCAAACTAGCTCTAACCGCTGCCTGCGGGACCCTTATAACAACTTTATGTCGACTTGGAGAGGGATGGTGGGTATGACAAGCACAGCCCTTGGCCTGCTGCTGGGACCTGGTGCTGGCCTGCCACCTACGCCGCGCTTTGCTTCTGGAGCGACCTCGGCCAGGCCTAGAGCTACCCCTTTGCATCTGGGGCTCAAGTGGTTGCTGGCTAGGGCCAGGGGCTTGCATCACTTGCACATCAGCACTGGGGACAACTGGGTTAGGACCCAGAGAAACAGGAGCATTGCTCTTTGAGTCAGGCATTGGCATGGGCGCAGGGGAATGTGCAGGGGCCTTTGCTTGCTCGGGAGGAGCCGAGCTGAGCATCGGGGCTTTACCTTTATCAGTTGCTGCCAGCACTCTATCCATAAAAGGTTGCCTGGATGCACGGCGGCCTGGGGATTTATGCGCATGGGCAGTAGCCTTGTGCTTGGCATTTCCCTTGCCACCCAGGATGTCTTCACGGTTGCGCATAGTCTCCCCCATGCATGTCTCCAGTAGGTGCCCAAACCTTCGACATGTAGTACAGTACATCGGCTCAAATTCATACTTAACAGCTTGATTCTGGATGTTCCCTGACGGAAGACGCAGGGGAATGCATTTTACCAGTGGCTTGGCAACATCTACTTCCACCAGGACACGCGCATAAGACAGGCGTTCCAATCTAGCCATGAGCATATCCGTCATAATAGGAATCCCAACCCCGGACTCAATCTTACTGAGTGCCAAGCTGTTCCAGCAGCCAAGAAGGAGTGCCGGAAAGGTGATCCAAAGGGGCATACGACTGACATTATCGAGGGAGAAGTTGAACTCTCTAGGCATAAGTTTGAGGAATAGAGATCTACCATAGGAAGCATATGGGCCTCCTCTGAGCACTCTCTGTCTTTCTTCATCAGAATTGAAGCGGAAAATGAGCCATCCCGAAGCATGCGGGTAGAAGCGGGATGACACTGGCCATTGTTTAGTCAAGTCCGCCACTGCCTTAAGCCCCGGAAAACGGCCAGTGAACCGCCCTATAAGGCAGAATCCCAGTTCAAGTTCAGCGTCCTTGAATTCCAGTTCACTTATATCAATAACCTCAGCTGAAGGGGGGATATGGTGTAGTTTCATGCCATTCCCATATTCCCGATTACCTTTAACCACGTTTGCCCATGTTGATTTTGGTTCCTTAACCTCCGTGTTGTTGGGTTCAGGGCATGTCCCGGGAACAGGGGAGAGGGTAGGGGCTGCGTAAGAGCTAGAGGACTCAGAGGATATGGGCAAGGGGGGGGGCCTCAGCCAGGGCTTGAGGAATATGCGAGCGAGCCTCAGAGCCGTTCCCAGAAGCTTGCCCATGGCCCAGAGGAGAGCATGCATCAGGTTGTGGCTGAGGTACAAGGATAGGTTTGAGATTGGGATGGGCTAAGGCCTCAGAGGGAATGACAGCAGGGGTGGCCAAGTCCGTGGGCTGAGGGGCTTGGGCCAGGCTGTTTGAAGTAGAGGCCCCAGAGGAAGTTGGAGGGGAAGCCCCCGAATGCCCAGCCCGACGCTTCCTGGATTTGGCCAGGATTTTGGACTTTGATAGATGGGCCAGTTTGAGAAAAGATAAGGGCCCAGGGGCTGGTGCTCAGGGAAAGTCAACGGCCAAAACGACAGCGTGTAGAGTTCAGGGTAGACAATTCAAATTCAAATTTGAAAATTGAAACACCCGGTTGACTGATCAGATGGGGGCCCACATGGCAGACCGGGGCAGGGGAAACAACTGCTGGGAAACTGGTTTTGCAAGGGGAAAGTGGTTTTCTGGGATCTAACTCAGTAGGACAACCCCATGAACGCAGGAATCAAAGGAACACGGAGAAATTGTAAATTAACAGACTGCCAATCTAACCAAAAGCCAAGGAACCAAAAGTCAACAGAGAGAAATGTAGTATTCAGACGAACCCAGGAGTACGAAGAAGCAATAAAACGAGTCAAAACGGGTGCAAGCAGAAGACCCTATAGTCAACATACCAGTTTGTCATTACAGTTGTCTGAACACTACCATTAATGTACACAACAACAAAGGAGTCCCCACTGTCATGGACAACATAAATTCGACTTCCCGCCACATTAAACTCCACGGAAAATCCGAAAGAAGGAATCTGTTGAAGTAAATGCGACGAGTAGAGGAAATAGGAGAGCAGCACAGTAATGGTCAATAAACCAACCCAGAGAGAATTCGGCGAACATGGAAACTTGTGAACATAAGCAGAACATGAAATGCAGCACTGATTAGGCGGGGAGGAGAGTAAGAACAGTGAACTAACCAGTGAAACATACGTGTGCAATCAATAGGACTCGAGAGACCTCCATTGGTAGCAAGAATCACCAAGAGTACTCCAAAGGAGTTGAGAGCACTTCTCTCTACCTCTTTCTCTCACTACCCTTTTGTAACTTTCCCCCTTTTGATTTTTGATATTACTTGAACGGCTCATGAATTAGTGGAGCTTTAAATTTGTTGTCAAGATTGAAAAATCTTTTAGTGAGACTCTCATAAAGGAGAGGATTCTTCAAGGAAGAAATGTGAATACATTCGATCCAGAAAATTAAATTAATATATAGTTGAAGATAAGGGGAAAAAAATAAATAAAAGAAAATTGAAGATATTGAGAAGCAAGAAAAATGAATCCTAAATAGTAATACTAAAATTGGTAGATTTTTAAGTACTCCTTGTATTCTTAAAAATTGTGACGAATTAGGATATTATTTGTCACGACATAGCTACCTCTAAATGCATGCGCTGATTCCTAGTGGTTATAGGACTTAACCATAAAATTGGGTAACCTGATCTTAGCTTCGTTAAGTCCTGCAAGTTTCATGGTTTCTTTCTTTCTGCCGTTGGAAGGGGTTTTCATGATCATGTTGGACCCACTGAATGATGCTCATTTTTGGCATTTTCTTCATGAACTTCATCTGTTCCTTTATAGAGCTCCTTCCTGGATTGTGGATAAGGTGCAAATACTTGTGAGCCTTTTTTATTACTTGCCACCAAACAAGGTCTTTCGGCAAATGGCATGTACACTAACTGGTATTTGGTTGGAGGATTGGGTGGCTATGGAATGGGAATGGCCTACAGCATTGCCTAATCTTTTTTGTTTGTTTAACCACTATGCGTTTTCAATCTATGCTTATAATATCCATGGATTGATTCCCCATTTTCTTAGTTTTGATTCCCTGACTTGATATCTCAAGTCTTCTCCTTTCTCTACTCACACTCTCTAATCAGCCTCTTCCTCCTGCTTTGTCCTCCTCCTCTCCCATCTTGGCCGCTGCTCACTCTCCTCTTCCTCATCCCCTGCCAATCTTTACCCTTTCCCAGATGCAAGGGTGGTGCAATGGTAAGATAATTTTGAGTGATTTGGTGCAAAATTCTCTGCACATCTACTATCCAGATGATGAGAATCTTTTATCTGAAATTGGTGGAGGAATTTTAGTGTTAGGATTCTTTCTTATCTGGATGAATTGTCTGAGTTTAAGGTTGGAATGGTTTTTAGGTGGTTGTGAGGATCATTTTTTTATGATTATTATTAAAGTCTAGCTTTTAGAGAGGTTCTTGGAGATGGTCTAGTGGCAGAATGTGATTGTGGTTTTGAGTGAAAATGAACATGGATTGAAAATCAAAGTCAAAGACCTGAAAAATCCTCATCAGAACCAATTGCCAGAGGCAGTTAGGGTTGTTAGGTTTATGGTTAAGAAGAAAGGAAAAGGAAAGAAACTGTATTTGAAACCCTTACCCTGCCATAACTAATCATGTTAATAAAATAATGCAACTTGATTCCAATTCTTCAGTTTATTATTCTGTTCAGATTCTGTTTACCATAATTGAACCCAATACAGTGCAAGCTTTAACATCTTACACGAGTTATGCAAGCTGACTAAGGGTGAAATGGTGTATGAATAAAATATACGTATTTCTGATACTGTTTGGAAGGTGTACCAGCAAAAAAGGAATGTGACAAGGGTGAAATGGTGTGTTTGCATTTGCTTGTCTTGTTCAACCATTGAGGACCATAAACTAGTCACGTTATCATGTTGTGCGCCAATCTTAGCAGCGACTTGCGAACATCTAATTAATGTGTTCATTTTGTTATTCGTTCATTCCTTGGCTAATAAGCTTGTTGGTTTCTTAGCTGCATTTACTTCTTGTTTTTCAGATCCCAGGTTAACAAATGGAACAGAGCCAAATTACTTGTTATTTCTTCTAAGTCTTCAGGTCTCTACCTGCTGTATTCTGATTCTTCTTGTTGCTGCACCGCAGGATAACACCAAATTGTTTCCTGATGTTTAAAGAGGGTGGAGGAAGAGTGGAACACTGCACAAAACATATGAAGGTTATGAGCAACTTCTATAGAGTGTTTTGGAAGCATGAGCAAACATCGTTGAAGAAGTTTACTCTGTAATTTGCTCTATACATCGACAAGCCACTCGAGTAAATGATAGTGAACAGCATCACTTGTGAATATTTTGACGACAGTGGCACAAAAATGTTTATTTGAGAGTAATGATCCAATTTTTTCCGACTTTGACTTGACGGAACTTATTGACCAAATTGACAACTGGCTTTAATCCCAAGTTAGGAGGAGCAGCCAACAGTCCTAGGAATCGCGTTTGCCCGAATTACGCGGTCGTGACTAGGATTCTGCCATCATACTGATTGGGTCAAGGAACATAACCAAAGTGCCTCCTTGAATGGTGACATACCTCAAATGGTGCTCAATTAGGTTGTTATGAATTAGATTTCTCCTTATCGTGAAGATCGGAGCAAAAGCACCCAGCAAATAGCCCAGGTCACGGGAGGTTGTACAATACGAGCAGCCGTCAGTCCTACGAATCGCATATGCCCAAATTACCCGGTGGTGTCTAGGATTCTGCCATCATACTGATTGGGTCAAGGAACATAACCAAAGTGCATCCTTGAATGGTCACATACCTCAAATGGTGCTCAGTTAGGTGGTTATGAATTAGATTTTCCTTATCGTGATGATCGGAGCAAAGGCACACAGCAAATAACCCAGGTCACGGGAGGTTGTACAATAAAGTATGATGCGTAGTTAACTAAATGCTTCAAAAGTAAAGTTAACTCCTCTCCAAAACGCACATAGGATGAGCCCGCCTCGCCACTGACTGGACTAAAAGCCAGACTTTCTATAACTTGCACAAATCCGTCATAGGCAACCTAACCTGTGGATCGGGTATATCAAATGCAGTGTCAAAGCAGAAAAGAAAGCCACGACAGCAGAGAACAACGCTTTGCCCCGCGAGTGTTTCACATGTCCTATAAGAGTAGGCATACTTGACAATAAGCACATATGCCACTGCAAAATTTAATCACCGACTAATAATATCCTAAGAACATTAATTTATGAAATCAATAATAACCCTGTCGGATAGAAAATCATGAACGGAAGATGCAAAGGGAGAAGTTATCAACCTCTCAGCTCTACACTTTCCTTTGACACGTACATTTACAACACTGCATACATCTAATCCTCCAAGACGATGACACCTGGTTCAGCTGCACCTCCATCCTCCTTTTCCTCCATGTTTGTATCAAAGGCACCGTTGGATGAAGGTATAGGATCAGCCCCAGTAGCTGGAGATGATACCACTGTTGGACCATCAGAAGGTGATATGCCCTTTTCTCTTTCCTGGAAAGATTCTGTTGCATCCAAATTCTGAGTCCTTAACTCAGCCCCAGCAGATGAACTGCATTTTAAGACTTCATTTTGATCATCTTTCGTCGGGAGAAGAATTTGATTCATCTCCCGATTAAGGGCTTCAAGTATATGGAGGTTCTCTCTCAACTTCAAATTCGCTGGTTCATCTTTCATAGATGCTTCTACAGAATCTAGTGCATTTTCAGAAAGTACTTTGCAAACCTAGATGAAGTCGAGAGATGTGAAAACATTCTCAGTCTATTCTGTTAGTTTCCACCCAATAAACATTGCATTAAAAGAACAGATTACAAAATGATGACATGATTCAACCTCAAACCCATGCAAATGCCGCAGGTATTGAGTCTGGGAATATTAATGATAGGTAAAAAAATGTGCATATTCTTTCAATGAAAATTTTTATGAAACAATCTAGTTGATAATATTCTTTCAATGAAATTTTTTATGAAACAATCTAGTTGATATATTAATTGGGAATTTCTTCTTTTTAATATTCCAACTTCAAATGATTACCTCATTATACAGGCGGGGAATATCCAAACGTTCAGATTTGACATCACAAGCAGCTCCAGAAATTTCCTCAGAAGCTGCCAGTAGAAGAGAAAGTGGAAAAGATTACACACTGACAGATAAATGATAACAGACACAGAAGATTCACAACCAGTCTCTTATCTACTCCAATGAAAGACAGGGTACCCAGCAGCTAATTGGTTTCCAGATAAACCTTACCTCCAATCGATTATTATAATAAAGCTCCGTTTGATCATCAAGGAAAGTGAAATGGGAAAATAATCACATTTCCTTATTTTTAAAATCCAGTATTTGGTTTATTACTTATATTTTGATAAAGGAATCAGATTCCTAAGATTTGAAAAAATAAATTTAGAATATTGAAAAAATACTCTTTTTTGGAAGGCGATATTGTAATTCCTTTCTCATTATTCTAACAACAAAAGAAAAAAATAATTTTAAAAAGGATAAATAGAAAACCTATTCATATCTATATATTCCTCAGCACTTAATTTTCTACCCTTATACTTCTCCTAATGTAGTATTAAAATTTTCTATATTCCCAACTACAATATTTAAAAAAAAAAGGTTAAAAAATTAAACACTTCCAAGTAAAATAATTGTAAAATTTTAATTTAAAAATCACATCATGATTGTATAACTAACATAAAAAGAAAATTTATTAAATTTTCTTTAAAATATTTAATTTGATAATAATCAAATGTTATTTTTATTAACATTAAAATTCTATCTCAACAAAAAAAATAATTATATCAAATAAAATAAAATTTGTATTTAAAGATATAAGAATACAATTTATGTAATTTTCATTTACTATAACAATTTGAAAGGAAAATATATTTTATATATAATATTAAATTGTATAATACTATGAGAAATATTATAAAATTACTTTTCTAAAATTTAAATTCTGTAATATTACTTTCCAATGTGCCCAATCAAACGATGCCTAAATGTTTTCCAATGAAATACCAACTATACCAATGATCCTCAACATAGGGGACCCTCATAGAGCTCATTTTCAAGGTGGCTGAGTGGAACATACTGAAGAATGTACAAGGTCCTACCCTATATGAACATAGTTATCCTTTCAGAATTACTAGTGGATATAAACAAGTTGGCTCATTTAAAGAGAGTAGTTCAAGCTCGGCAAGCTACAGAACAAAATCCAATCATATTTTGACTCAAGGAATGTTAATCTTATCCATGCAACTCCAAATGGGATATCAGATATTTTATGGGTAAAATGGAATGCTTGGAATTCAAGAGACCTATATTTTTTCAACTTATTCTAAGACCCATATTATTCAGCTTTCCTCATAGTAAGTTCACACATGCACCTTGATGATGGTTCAATCGTTTGAACCCTTATATGCTGGTTATACCACTGCTAGGTTGGCCCAACAATACCATGACATTATGCCCTTATCTGCAGATTACTTTTACGTCTGATGCCCTAAACTGCATGTCTATTGATGCTTGATCTGAAGATTCATTGGCTTCAGCACCTAAACTGAACTGATGCCACCACTGTAAGCTACTTTTTGCATATATGCACTCCAGCTATGACCTGGGTATCAGCTATTTTCGGCACTACCAGAGATGCTGAATATGACTGGTGTTTTTCTATATTTATTTAAGACTGATTCTAATGCAAAGCCCCCAATTTGTAGCATGTCCCACTCAGCCACCATCAAACAAGAGCATAGTGTTGTGAAAAAAAATACCTTGCTTTTGAATTAGCTTTTGCTATTTTCGAAAACATCTAGAAACGTAAGTGATTATACTCACAAAAGAATTCAACTTGAGGCAAGTGGTTAACCAATTGGGCATGACGATCCTCCAGTCCAGATGCTGTCATATCTTTAACCCTGGGGTCAGTCACCATCTCATCACCAGGTATCTCATTCGACTTTTCATCACCCTGTGACAAATATATGTATGACAGAAGAATATTAGGGAGAAATAAGCCAACCAAGCACAAAATGACGTATTTCTCTAATCCATTATACAGAAAGTCAAAAATTACAGTTCAGTGATATGGAAGTATTCCAAACAGAGTCCAATGTGCTAATCTCAAGAAGTTCTCAATACTTGGGAATGGGGAAACAAAAGAAGAATCACCACCGAAGGAGCAGCAAATGAAGGTTCCATATGGGTGCATGTGATGTCTAATGAACTCCCAAAAAGTAAATCTCTGACAAGAAAGTCACCCAAAATGCTACATGATAATAAAGATCTCGATATATGAGAATTAGAATACAAGATTTCTTGAATATTCTCAATCACCCTAGACTTGTTGCTCCATTGTTACTAAAGGTTCAACTAATTGAAATGAAATAATACATATTTTGCATTGAAAAAAATTGTAATCTTTGGAGGTTTGGAGGATCAAAGCTGTGTGTAAGTACTAACTGGCAGAGATACAAGATCTCATTGGTAGGTCTTTTGCAGGATATACGAAGAAACTATATAAATGTCTCATAGATTAACCATCTAAAAGATGCATCATGCAGACAATGGAAGGATCTCTGGTGCCTATTAGACTCAGTTACGTTACTCCGAGAGAACACAATTTCTATTGACACAATTTGTTTTTTCACGGTTTTCCAATGAGCCTATTCACTCTAAAAATGAAATGTGCAAAATACATAATTACAGGAGAACAGGTCAATAACTCACAAAATATTCTTTCTGATACTCTGCATTAAGTGCTTTTTCCAAAAGAAGAACCCGCTTCTTGATGAACTCCACTTGTTTCCTCTGCATCTCCCGAAAATGGTATAATATGGTTGAATCTTGGTACAAATGTGGGTGAGATGCAGAATCAGACGTTCCAGGTGCAACTCCAGCTCCAATGTCATTGCCACCACCAGTTCCCATAAACTGATTCGCCAGTGTCTCAGAACTAGATATATTTGCAGCTGTTTGTGCTTGAGATACCCCTGGCTCCAGAGTACGTGCTTGAGACACCTCAGGAGCAGAAAATTGTGGAGATTGCCCTTGAGGAGCTCCTGAGACTGGTAAAGAGATTATGGGAAGATTTAGCTCTTTGCAGATGACCTCTTGGATCTTTAACTCCTTGTCATCAACAATGGCTTGCCATCTTCCATAGCCATGCCTTCATTTCAAATAAATACAATCAGGTAAGTATTTTCCAATAAGATCAATCGTATCTATTTTTGTATTGAAGTGCATGCATGTGCAGCAAGAGACAAGTAAAGGGCATAAAAGCAAATTCAGAGCATACTTGACCATGGACGCAATAATTATTGCCATATATCTGTCAAAAGTCTCGCCAAAATTTTCCATCTCATTTTAAGAATAAATAGAAATGAAATAATTGGGATAAAGAAATATACTTCAGTACTGCACGTAATAGTAGCAAATCATGCTCTTCCATCCAAAGTTTTCCACTCTTCAGTCCAGGAAAGCGAGAAATGATATCATGTGCAAAAAGGGGAACTCCTATGTCTCTGCTTGCAGCTTTCACCTGTCACCATACAAATCTCTCTTTCAGAAGCATCTAAAAAAATTCTAGTCACCAGGACAACGTTAGACATCATATATACTGTTTCTAGAGGACATCAAATATGCAGAGATGAATATGACATGTTTTATTTGCCAATTTTCTTTACAATCATAACAACATAAACAAGCATTTCAGCAAGCTGCAGTGAGCAATAAAATAATCAACAGCATGCTTGCCCCATTTAGACGAGCACACAAAAATTCAACAAATACAGTTAACACGGCCAAAAATTGTCTAGTGCAGTCTAAGTTAGGACTTAAAAGTGGCTTTTTACTTTAGGAAATTAACCAAATAGAAAACATTGCAGATATGAAGACAGCAATTTAATCATTCCATAATCAAACTTAGACAAACAACACTTGGGAAGTCCTTGCAAATACTGAATTCCAACATCCAAGCAACAACAAACATGGTGGCCGGTCATCAGAGTTGAGTTAATGCACATATGTTGTCAAACAAGTAGACTAATTTATGCCAAAATGGAAGCACAAAGAAGAAAACATAGAATTTATATAATTGTAGAATCAGTGCAAATTGACAACTAAATGTGTATGGTCAGTGTAACATTTCTAATTCTGGCATACAAGACTTACTTTGTCCCTTATTAGAAGTAACACTGCAATCCTAACAAGAACATCGGCTATTCGAAGTCCTTCTTTTGGAACACCATCTACAGCAGGAAAATAGTAGAGTCATTAGATCAATTGGAGACCCAAAGGAAAAGGAACATGCAACATATAATCAACCATTAACGACCATGTGCAGCAACAAATCACCTGAAAAGGTGGGCGAGTCGGTTATATCTTCAGCTATGTGAGACAAGAAAAGCGTCCCATAACTGGTCAAGGAAAAAAATACAACAATTCATACACCGCAAACTATATGAAATGAAACCTAGAATGAATCATTAATGAGGAAATGAAGTTGCCAAAAATCATAGTTTATTAAACAGGCCGGCTATGATAAGAAGTTAACAATTGAAATAAACAGTAGGAGAGTGGATATAATCCAGTTCTCAGGCAGCGAGTTGGCTTCCCAATTTTTTGAAGGGAATAAAATAAGAGAGAGTCCATGTAGAGTGGCAGTCCGGTAAGGCAGAAGGAAAGAGAGTATGCAAATCCACAACAGAATATATAAACCAGGTTGACTATGCATACTGTGTAGCATGTATTACTGCCTTCTCTTGTTTCACATCCAACACTAAATAGAACATACCCTATTCCGGATATTCTGTCGTGTATTTTGATGTGATTATAGACCACCTGATATTAGGACTCATCACTAACGGTAAAGCAATTGGGAGGAAGCAATCCAAATGCCTCTGGTTTTTCTCAAGGTTTGAAAACTTGGCCCATCCACTGAATTGCAAATATGAAGAAAAATTTATCAAGAGTTACTTCTTTAAATAGATTGGATGACTGCAATTGACCCGTAATGTCATAACCATGATTTGCCATATTATCACTATTTTCCATTTATCGCAAAATTCTCAAGGAGCTAAGATCATAGTAGTTGACATACCCAAAAAATGTGCAACAATAAATTCATCACATTCTTAAATGCATCTTCAAACCAACAATCATCTTAAAGCAGTCATTTCAATCCAGTGCAAGAAAGCAAAAGAATAACGAATACTTGGATGATGTGCCCATTTTAAAGGTCAGTGAATAAAGCTAAAATGTATGCACAATGACAATTTTCAGGAAGTTGCCACAATTAAATTTGAGTAACATCTGCCACAAACAGTCTCATCCTGATAGTAAATAGATCCACATACTCTTTAATCTCTTCGTAACTCTTCTGCTTTAGCCTTGGTGTAAACTCTGCCCAGTCAAACTCCCCAACCCCAAACCTGTGAAAAAGACACAAATAGATATCATGCCACAGTTGAGCTGCCATATTCATCCATCTATGCACTACAAAATCTTCAAACAAAAAGGAAAAGGAGATAGTAGAATCAGAGAAATCTAAACAAGACATAACAAGAAAACAATAGTTCCAGACTAGACCTCATCAAAATTTGCACAAACAAAGCCCTCTGATTTTGATTAAATCCCAGCACTCTAAATGACCTCCCTTCACCTTCCATCAAAGGAAGTGGTTCAGATGTGTCCACTGGATAGAGACAAGAAAAACCTGATTAATGGTAATCATAAGATTCTTTTAAGTTGTTTGATCTGCCATCAGGGCTGAAAAACTATACCCCTGGCTCTTTTCCTGTAAGGCTTCCTTGCTGCAGGAGCACCAGTTGGAACTGTCTCACCATCAGTCAACTCAGCTTCATAGTTGTCATCTTCCCCATCAGAGCTGACATCTTCCAAACCAGCAAGATCATCTTCCTCAACGGAAACCATCTGGAAAGAGCACCAAACATGTCAAAATAGAAGCACCAACCAATATGTAGTCTAGATAAGTTTTCTGGGGCTACCAGATTAAAGGGTCGGATCTTGAAAAGCCAATGAATTGCATTACAAATTTGAAAAACTTATATAGGGCAATGAAAAATTTATAGTCAAACCTTCAACTGCAGACTTCTAGAGCATGCAGCAAAACCATGTACAATATGAAAATCCCTATCAGCTATGAGAAAATTCCTATCAACTTTTACCCCCATCTCCCAAAAGTACACATAAAAGACACCAAGGAAGCAAGGGAAAGGAAGAGAAAGATGGATGCAGCAACAGCAAGGATCTCTGGTAGTGCCTGCTTCTGAAATGATTGCTAACCAGCACAGGTTCCCTTTTTCCTTTCTAGCAAATCAGTTCCTTCCGGCAGTTTTTTGTGCTATGTTGTATTTTACCTTTATTCCTAAAGAGTATGTAGTATAATTCTGCAGGGGTATTTTGACAGTGATATTTTAGCGCATGAAGTGTGATATATTAGTTGAAGCCGTGTTACTTATATGAAGATTGCTGTCAGTCAGAGAAGAATAACTCAAGAAAAAATTTTATTTACAGGACATTAGAGTTGGAAAGCATCCCCTAAACCAAAGGAAGAAAAAAAAAAAAAAAAAAAGAGTAAATACAGGAGAAATAATTAGTAGATAAATGGAATTTCTTGATCCAAGATGGTGCCGAGCAGTAAAGCTTTTGCCTAGGCGAAGATATTGAACAAATTCCTATCCATTGGTTCTTTTTCTCAACCATTGCTTTTTCAAAACCCAAACTTTCATCACAATTCCTCTCCCTCCCAACCCCAATCCCAAAGTAAAAGCCCAAAACAAAGTACTCAAATACAAGGATTCCCTCATCATAAACCACAAATTTCTAAGAGATAATAGCCCAAAAAAACAAAACAAACTTCTTGTAGTTTATGTATCATTCTACATTCCAGGAATATCAACACACAAATACATACAGATTTAAACACATCAAACAGATTGAGGAATTTTCCAGAAGCAATATAAAAAAATGGTAGATATAGAGATCTTCCATGATATTATGAAGCCAAATCCCCCCCGAAAGTCATTTTTAACTAATTTATGCAAGCCAGTTAACAATGAAACAGAAAAAATATTTCAATGCAGTACCTGTTTTCTACTTCTTTTGCCCTTGCCCATAGAGTTGAACTCCTCAATTTTATGCACTTCATATTTATCTCGCAATAACTCCTCCCAGTAACTAGCTCTTTCAGAATTGTTTATTGCAGCTTTATTTTCAGCAGGAGCTGCTGGTTCTTCTACTTCTGCTCCAGCTTCCACTTCATCAATGTACTCAAAATTGGCCACCTAGATATTTTATTGATTTTTTTTTCCCATCAGCTTCTTTTTGAAAGTAGACAGAGATAGTAAAGATAACCCAAAGAGTTTAATTGGGTAAAAATGCAGATGCCAATTTTGTATAAAACAGATAGAATAAGTGCACAGGGCTTGTCCACTTCCATTTGAGGTGAATCTGGATTTCATAGCAGAGAAGCATATCATTCTTTGCCAAATTATGTCAGCTTAAAATATCAACAATCACATAAAGGAGAACAAAAACAATTACAAAAAATGAAAAACCCATATCTATCTACCAAAATAGAGTGACTAGCATCAATCTCCTCATTTCCATTATGAATAGCGAAAGCATCCATCTTACGAGGCCATTCATCCAGTGCCATATATCCACAAATAGTTTTACTGTTTCATTGTTGTTAGACATTACAACCACAACACCCATGGTCACAGCTTAGACACAATGGAAGCCTCCTAGCAGGAGACAATGCGATCAAAGGGCTGCGGAATCTCAGTGTTTGGAAATTACAGCTTCCTAAAAGCAATGAAGATAGTGCTAATGATATTGAGAGCATTTTGCAGTTTCTTCAGCTTTTTTTTTTTATTTTTTATAATAATCAACTAAATATCCTTGAGACTTGGGCACCTTGAATTTATGATCTCTGATTTTCTAGACAACCATGATGTTTCCTCTTCTTGTTACTAAATTGCTCGCCAAATTTAACATCAACCCAAAGCAGTGATATAGTTAAATTGTTTCATATTTTTATCATCATAGGCTTTGGGAAAATCTCATGAGATGTTAGCAGGAAAAGAGTTGGCCTTGGATGAAAAATCCTCTTATGGTAACACTGGCAAACAGATGGACCAGTAATGAGAGCAAGGACGAAGCAACATAATGTTATTCGCAGGTGCAGCTAACTCCCCATTAGGCAATTGTATGCTTTTCCAAGGTAAAAGAGCTCCGGGACAAAAGGAAACAAAACCAAATATAAACATAGTTCCATAAAACGAACCCAAGGACTCTCATCAATCTTTTTCAGCTTATAAGCAAGTTGAATACAATGAACTTCATAATTCTAGTTAATTTTTTTAGAATTCCAAATTTAGAATATTGCAATCCCCTATTTAAGTTGCTCTAACATTCTAAGTTGAGAACCATATATATCATTAGTCTAGAACGAAAATATGCCCAAACACCACTAATTATGATTCTATTATTGCATATTAAACCTGGAAATAAATTTTGTTTCAAGGGTGTTCACGGAAATAAGCTAAAACAGTTTAAGGCTTTCAGCAGACCATGACCTACATTAGAACTCTGAATTCCAACCATCCTCGGTAATCGAGGCTGCTAAGGAAGATTCCAATAGAAAAGTGGACTAATTGAAGCTTATACTAAGTTTGGGTTATGAATTTGGAAGAGTCGAAGGAGAATATTATTTTATGTTTAGAAAATAAGCTAAACAGTTAGCAATCTTTAAATGAATAATCATTTTCAATGGACAAGCAAAGGGAATAAAGAAAAATTTTAACATGATTTGGTACAGTTAAATATATGAAACCGATACCCAGTAAAAAAGAGGATAGCGGAATATTCAAGAAGGCATGTGCAAAATTAGCATATACTTGTGACAAAGAAGCTCAGAAGAGAACAATACACCTTAAAGGCCTTCAGAAACCCATCTTCTTCTTCATCATCCATTGTGGCCTCTTCGTTACCAACTTGCTCACGGTTTAATAATCTAACATCAGGAAACCATCAGCCTCAGAAAAGCAATGTGGTACCATTAAAGAAGAAAATTACTTGGGAAAGAAACAACAGTCACCTATCAATAGCAGCATCATCATAATGGATTTGCCGGGATTTTCCAGTTTCATCATTGTCATCAGCAAACAACTCCTTTGAACCGTACCTTATGATATCATCCAGTTCTTCCTGCATTAAGGTCAGTTATTAGCCATAGGCACCAATCAGCAGCTGAAAAAAGCCGAGTTTTAGGGCACATAACAATCTGGGAGTGCTGCATATTTTGAGCATGCAAGTAAAGAAAAAAGAATATGAATCACTGGAAGGACTACCCACTGAAAAGTATACACACACTAAAGAAAAATTCAATTTCGGAAGCATCAACTGTAATGTAGAATCTGAAGATAAAATGATTAATTTCAAAACAGCATTAAATTGGAACAATTCAAACAAAATCACTGGAATTTCAACTTCTCTCATTTTAAATCACTGGAATTTCAACAGATTTGTATATTACAGTTTGTGCTATCAAACAGAATCATTGCTACTATTATAAACTCCTGCCAACTGTTACAAATCAATGTTGGGCCAAAACATGAAGTCCAAGAACATCTTATGTTGGATTGTAACTCTTGTTTTTTATTCCAACCACACCCCCCAAGAAAAACACCCCAAAAAAAAAAAAAAAATCAACATTTTTTGCAAACTCTTTTCTGGATTTCTAGAAATAGAAACCCATTTGGACAGTGAAAATTCTTCCAAAATCTGAGAAATACACCCATCATCCTTAACTTACAGGAATCTCAATTTAGTGATGACCCTAGGCTGAAGAAATTGGATCAGCACAAGAAAGAAAATACAGCAACAGCAAATTAACTCAATTGCAATACTTATTCGAATCTTACGGGGAGGGGTAGCAGCAACTATTCTGGAGGAGAAGCAGAGAGGGAAATGGAAGAAAAATGAGGTGGGATTGATTAGAGGATTCCAGTGAGGGGACTGGGGGCGATTTATGTAGAGGAAGACCTAGTGACAACGGGAATGGGAAATAGAGAAGAAAGGAGCAGAGGGGGTGGCGGCAATGGTAGTGGCCATGGCTGCATATACTAGAGGACTTGGTGGTTAGGAATGGGGAAGGGAGGTCGCAGAAGATAGGAGAGCAGCAGTATGGCGAAGGGAGCAAAATGTAATCAAATGATGGCTAGGGTTTACCTATTCCCAAAATTTTGCAAGTTAGTCATCTAAATTTTGAGAACTACTACTTCCAGTCCAGTTGAAATAAGATTTTCTTTTTCTCTTGAAAATAAATTGCAATTTAAGTTTCAAAATGTGATCTTAATTAAAGATACCACCACATTTTTTCTTTTTCTCAGTGGCGCCACATTTTTTTTTTTAAATTGAAGTTCATTCTCATTTCCAAAATGAAAACAGAAAGCTTGTCCAAATGTAGTTTCAGACTTCCCCACATCTCTTTTTCAGAAGCATAATAAATTCATGCATGCCAGTCAAATCATATGTTATGTGCCCTAAGAAAGGTATAATAACACCCCCCAAAAAAAATAAAAATAAAAATCTTGTAGAAGTTCACTTTTTGACATGCATCATAATGCTGTCCACCTTAAACTCCTTTTGGTAGCTGTCTTTCCTAGGATGGCTTGGTTGGGTACATCTTGCTCTTCTCCTCTGTATTTTGTATCCCGGACTAAGTTGGTATATCAAGAACAATCACCATTTGGAAATTATAAGCACAGGAGACAAAAGTGTGTGTTTGTGCGTGTTCACAGAAAGAGAGGGAGAGAGAAGACAAGTTCAGAGTGGGTTTCCTTGTTTGGCCATAAGATGGTTAGAGGTCAAAGAAATCAGTGATATATCCAAAGGAACTCCCCTCATCCAAACAAACCCTAGTGAACTCCCAATCCATTTTCAGGGTTTCTCTCCCTTACAAATGTGAAAGAATTCCATTTTCATTGTAGAATAGGATTCTCAATAGGACCCAGAGAAAACACCGGATATCTTCAACCATACACTTTGTGCAACCTTGGTTTGAATTCAGGAAAGGAAATTCAATGTCTGGATCATTCTTGATATTCCACATTAATAGAAAATATAATCACAAGGAAAAAGTCTTTCATTTACAGAAGCACTGAAAGAAGAACTAAGAAAAGAAAATGCAAAGAATACATCAAAATTCAGAACTTCAGAAGCAGTGATCTAGGGAGCTGTAAAAATGGAATGTTATACATTTCTCTGGTATAATATCCAATTGCAAATCAAACCCGTATCGCCGAACTTGGAGCAGAACCTAACCTGATTAATGGTTTGTGCCTTGAGCCTCCCAACAACAAGGTGTTCCAGCACCATTTTCTTCTTTGTCATTTGCATCATTCTTTCTTCAATCGTCCCTCTTGTTACGAGCCTGAAAATCATGACCTGCAGGATGCCAAGAATAATTACAACAATCAAGATATTCCAAACAACTCACAAGTTTGCCTGTATGCTATTGAACCTTGTTTGTCTGACCAAGCCGATGAGCTCTGGCCATTGCTTGCAAATCAGCATGGGGATTCCAATCACTGCAAAAGATAATTGAGCTCCTACTTGAGAGAATGTGAAATGACAATTAAAGATGACTTAAAACAAATGAGATAGAAGGTGGACAAAAAATTAGTCATTGTGTCTAATAATGTGCAAACATAAATTCAAAGTTCAGAACACATTAGCAGCAAATTCTTCTCTACCACGGGTGAAAACCAGAACCCATCATGCCCAAATCACTAAGAACTACTCCTTTCATGCCATTCTTCTCATCATGAAACAGTTCTTTAATAAATGCAAGTATGATTTTGAATTTCATAAAATATTTATAGGCCCAACGATCAACATTGAGATCTACTTAGAGCAAGTAATAAAACTGCCAATGTTTCACAACTAAAATTCATTTGCATTAGGCCAATTTTGCATCAAAACAATCCCAAAAAGAGTTTTCTCCCCCCCCCCCAAAAAAAAAAATCCAATACAAATGCACCACATCCTTGTAGACATCATTAAATCAATAGTGTCTAGATTCAATACCAAACGTTACAACAAAAGTTGTTTTTGTGAGGTAGGTTGCTTGCTTCCTGACCTTCTTCTATCGAGTAAATGATACCATTAGTTATGAGGAAGGAAAGTGAGCTAATCCTTGTTCAGTTAGTTGACTTTTCATTTTCAGTCTTGTAAGTTAGTTAAGTCTTTCAAGGGGTATCACCATGAAACAACTAACACCCTATCTTATACTCCGTACAATGAGATAGACATATTGCAAGATAATTCACAACCTTAACAGCCCCCAAGACTAGCGTCCTTAGGAACCACAGTTGAAGAATTTGTTTCTACCAAGGATAGGTGAGTCAATATATCGGAAGTATGAGACATCAGGCATATTCAGGGGAATGTGGGTAAAATGCTAATAAATACAGTGAAGGGGAAGAAGAAGGGAGGGATAAGTATTATAGGATCAGAAAATCAAGGGTTGAGCCAGAAATACGTAGGCAAAAGTTTAAGTTTAGTCAATCACAATGGAAGAGGAGACAAGTGGAAGATGAAATCAAACTTGATCAGTGTTCTCAACTTTCTCCGCAGGAATTTTTCTCACTTATGTGCCCGATGGTTAACTGAATATTAGAGTGGACTGCTACTTATTTCTTCCAGGGCAGCAGAATAGGTTTGATTCCAGCAGGATCTATCAGGTCCGATACTGAATCCAGAGATCCATCCTGATGCGAACTGTTCATTAAATTACTCAAACAGGTATGCATGAGATTCAGCTTTTCAGTTCTATACAGGAATCCGGATCAAACATATGAATGTTCAGACTAAAATAATTGACAGACCTAGTTTTCCTTAGAATAAGAATTGTCCCACTATACTACAAGAGAAGTTGCTTAAATGCAAGAGTTGTCCTTTCTTTGTACACCCAGACAGAATGGCACGAATTCATAAACTCTAAACCCCTAAATGCTATGTACTTTGTATCAGATATTCTTAACCGTGGCACATGAATCCTTTGAAGCTGGACCTACTTGGGCATTGGGAGTCTCTCTCTCTCCAAGCTATTCCATCCTACCAAATTGTCTGTAATAGCTATCTACATACAATGAAATTTTTAAACAATACTAGGCACTAAGACAGGATCTCCTCTCACTTCTCCTTCAAGTTTCTTGACTTGTTTCTACATCTAAAGCAATATCACTGCATATCATCTTTAACACCAAACAATCTGAAACCACCTAATCAACCACTTACCATAACAAAATTATTCCCTTACAAGGAACCACCTTGTCCATTGACCTGGTCATCATCCAAAACTTTTTATAATTACAGTTGCAATCTCTGCAGAATCACAGTTCGCATTCTGAACAAGACCTTCCATGAATACAGGCAATTTATCTTGTAAGAAACAGCACCATACCCAGGAAGCACCAAGAAGAGCTTCAAGAATCTTTCCAACATCAACAATGTGCATACTACTATTTCTAGTTCTCCCTTTCAATTTCAAAGCACGCTGGCAAATGAGATGTTATCAAACACAGAAGGAAAACAGTAGAGAATTTCCCTTAACAATTTTGCTGCTTTTGAACTTAGTTTGACTTCCCGGCACTGTTACAGTTTGAATTATCCTTCAAACTCCTCAGATAAAGGTTTTAGATTTTTTGTCCCCTTCAATGCTCATGAGTCCATGACATCTGAATATTCTATCTAACATAGCTGTACCAATGCAAACTGTTATCTATAGTGATTCCCTTAACTACACAAATTAACAAATTAGTTCTAGGCAACCAATGATGCAAATGCAATCAGCTCTAATCTTGTTTCCTCCCAAGCCTCGAGGGATTTGGGGTACAGGGGAGATTTTCTTCAGATCTCAAGTCTTTCTTACGGGGCATTGATTTAACAACCAATTTATATTCTAACCATCATCATGACAAAAATGAAAGCAGCTAATGCTAGCTCAAATCCTAAGTTGGCTTCAGAAAGTGATGCAAAAAAATTTTCTTCTTGTACCTGTAATGAACAAAAAATGGTGCCTAAAATCCATTGGCTCGTCTGAAAACCCGAAGGAATACCCACACACTATTGAAGGCTTGAAGCTTGATAATTTCATTTGGCTAGTTCAACCAAACATCTGATCAAAGAATAATTGCTCATGATAATTTCTTCAAGTGCTATGCATCTCCAAATAGCAAACCCTAAGGAATTCATCTAACATGTAAGCCTAAAATATAAGCAGTACAGCACTCATCAAACACAACAAAGAAAGGAATATCGAAGAATCCTGGATCGTATGCATTACCTGTCATATATAATTACTGTGTCCGCTGTTGCAAGGTTTATTCCTAAACCCCCAGCTCTTGTAGACAGAAGGAAACAAAATCTGGAAGAATTCTTTGCATTAAACCTATCAATTCGAACTTGCCTTTCTGCTCCACCAACTTTTCCATCAATTCTTTCATATTGCCATTTCTGAAATCACCAAAGAACTTAAAACATTAAAAAAGGGAATGAAGAGGCAAATTTTAGCTCCAGATTTTTCCAATAGGCAAATAAAACTGCCTTAACATCCATACCCTGTAGTTACAGTAATCTTCCAACAAATCCAGCATATGTTGAAACTGTGAATATATTAAAACTCTGTGGCCTTGCTCTTTAAGTTTAACCATCATCTTATCCAGAAGCTGCAATTTCCCGGAAGATTCCAAAAATTGTCTGCAACAACAAAATATGATAAATTTAAGAAAAAATCATAACCATTTAATGAGAGAAGCTCCAGGAGAATACATTGATTATCAAGAAACTGAGGAGGAGACTCTTCCATGTTTCAGGATATTATGACTATAGCTAAGATTGAAGCAACAAGCCTCAGCAGATATGAGACCAGATATGCTTCCATTCTAAAGAGCAAATACTTCCATATATAAAAGAAGTGAATATTCTACTTGTTAAACTCTTTGGTATCCTCTGGTTCAACGCCTTCTAACAAAAAGGGATGACAACAAAGCTTGCGCAATTCCATGACCACATTATTGAGGGAAATCTGACAACAACAAGAACCAACAGGGTTAGACATAAATGACAAAATCCAATAGAGATGCCAAATTAGGACACAGCAACTCACTTGGGCTCCGCTCTTGCGAGTTAGTATTTCATAGTTACGTGTTAAAATTGCTTTGTAATAATCTTTCTGCTTACTACTCAATTCAACACGTAGAATGAGCTCCTTTTTAGGAGGTAGGTCTTTCATCACATCTTTTTTAACTCCTGGAATTCATGCACAAAAAAAGCAGAGGCCACATCATCAAACTGAATATAGAACATATCAGCGAATATTTGATAGGAATAAAGAGGTAAAACACCTCCAAGTTTTAGTTTAAGACAAAAGATCTGTTTTTAAGCCTCTTTAAACACACATTAGATTGCAGCTCATAGATCCAACTAGACAACCAATACATTTTGTGCTGCTCAATTCTTGGAATGGGTTTACAAACAGTTTTTTGTTTTTAAAAATGTATGTATAATTTTGAATTTTATAAAAGATTTGGACCCAAAGATCAATGTTTTGATCTAGTTGGAGCGGATAACAAGACTGCCAATATTTAACAAATAAAATTCTTTTGCATTAGGTCCATTTTTTCTTAAAAATTAGCCCTAAAACATTTTTAATTAAAAAGAAAAAAAATCCAGCTCAAGTAAAGCCCTAGTCAATTAAGAAGCAAACAAATAGAAATTTTATTTTATTTGATTATTGCTGTGTAGTTTTGTCAACCACGATTTGACTGAATCTGTGAAGGTATTATTTTTCATTAACAAGTTTTATGATGGTTTGGTAGCGGTATGGAGCCAGTATTGAAGGGATGGTCACGCATCACCAATGAATGATGTTCTATCGACAGAGTTTGAGCACTTAAAACCAATGAGAAAAAGAAAAAATGGCAATGAGAATTCTGTTAGTGAAATTAGGCATTTGGGGTGGATTAGGCAGATTAGTGGAAGCCAATATAATAAAGCATGGAAATGTAAAACAAAAGAATAAGGGACAAGCAACAGAGCATCCGATATGTGGCTTTTATAGCTGTTCTATTATCAGCTTGACTTAATTTTGGCACAATGTATGTGCACAAGCATCATTATAAAGATCCATTAACTGTTAGGAATTAGGGTTTCTGTTTTGATGCTCCAGTCAGACCGGTCAACAAGTGAAAGTTAAATTTTGAGTTAAATATTTGCCTAGCAGTCAAGTTCTCTGTGTGTGTATGAGTTGCCATAGCTTTTACAGATGTTGAAGAGTTTGGAATGACATCCATCAAAGGTTTGAAACTTCAAAAGCATCTCAGCAACTTGAAGCAACCAAATTTTTGTAGTAGAGTTAAGGTGACACATATAGACATCTTTCTTTCTTCATCCATCTTGTTTTCCTTCCTACTCTGGAGTTTGCAGTAACAGAATATTAAAACCTTCTTCCCTAGTAATTCCAAAAGAATTGCATAAGCAAATCTCAAATCTGCTACCAACATTTTTCCAGCTCATTGCCAAGCTACAGAGACCCATATCACTTGTGTTGTTCAAAAGGCTCAAAGTCTAAGAGGAGAAGGGATAAGGAGATCAATGCCAAACCTTGTTCACATGCTTGCTTCTAGAGCAACAAAGATTTCAAGAGAACCATTTTCCCAAAAGTGGATTTATTGGATCCTCATCTTTCTAGGGGTTTTGGGGTAGACAGGGCCAACTAGAGAGTAAGTTAGAGGTTCTGGATGAGGTTGGGGTATACTAGTTGCTGCAAAGCGGTACACAAAGGATTTGGGCTGTAATTCAAGAGATTTGTCAGGGTACAGTCATTCTGGCTTATCCTTTTCTTCCCCTTGCCCACATAAATATTAGGTGATCTAAAATAAAGATTAAAAACCAAAAATTAAAAAAAAAAAAGAGAGAATTAATTCCATTTGCAACCAGCCACAACCATTTACAGAAAATGGGCAACAAAGCAGCAAATAAAGTAAAGATCGGGATGGTTTTCTCTCTGTCAGAGCAGGCCACAATGAAAGGCTCACATTACAGGCGACTAGGCTGTACTGCTAGCATGCTCATATAAGCTTTACAATGAACGTCCATGGAAAGTTTCTAGTCTCCAGTTACCATACATGGTTTCAGATTCTTAAAATGTAAAGGCATGAAATGTGTCTGCAAGCAGTACTTAAAACAAGATATAGTTCTCCTAGACAAATGAAGACTTAAAAATAAAAACAAAACTAATAGATACATAAGCAATCCAAAGGTAGTGGAAATTAAGATATCACAATATTACAAATCAAGCACAAGAAATATAGAAACATACTTCTAAGCAGATGGGGCGCCAGCATCTTATGAAGCCTTGAGATCTGTTCCTCCTGACTAATATCTTTGAACTCTTCTTGGAACTCCACCAAACTATCAAACTAAAAAAGATGAAAAGAAAATTAACATTCAAATGCATTTAATAGTTATCTACTGGTATGTCAAATACTGCAAGCTCTTAATACCTCTGTTGCTATAAAACTTATGCTCAAAAGAGTTCTACATACCTTTCCAGCATCAAGAAAGTGCATGAGCATAAAAAGTTCATCCAGATTGTTCTGCAACACAATGGAGAAAAATAAAGAGAAAACCTTGTTAACTGAAAGGGGAAAAGAAATTTATCTGCATATATTTACAAACGCACAATACTCTCTCTCTCACATATAATAGGTATCTTTGTGTGTAAAAGACATATTTGGAAAAACAACTATCATTTACTTTAAAGAGATAGCAACGAGAAATAGGGGGAATGTAACATCATACAAGTATAGGATTAGAAGAAGTCATGTGGAACGCAAACCACAGTCAGAAAAATCACCACTCCAAACCTTTATCAAGTGAAGAAATGAGAAGTAAACTAAAAAAATGTACAGAGCACCATCCACAATTACCAGTTTACACAACATTTTGATGGGGCCCATGCATAGTAGCGGGATCTAACACAAACCCCTCTTTTCCTTTAGTTAAGGAGGTTAGTGGTGGAAGCTCAGAATGCAAATATATTTATTCTAGTAAAGAGGATTGTCACTTTGGGACAACCAAAAATAGCAATGTGGACATCCAATTTGGGGACAGCAAAAGTATTTTCATTGACATTATTAGCTAACAGTAGCAAAATTCTGTAGATACAATTTGAAGATCTACCTTGAAAATGTACCCTATTTCAAGTCTTGATAAACCAAGAAGATTCAAGAAATTTTGTGCACATCTATCTACTACAACTTGTTATAAACAGTTAGTACACGCCCTGAATTCTGGCCATGTTACTTCTCCATTAAGCGAATTTTACAAGGTCAATATCTTCCAACTACTAATGTAAGCCTGAAAAAGCTTTGCTAATACTTTCCCATTAAAAAACTTGTAACATAAGACATTATCTTATGCTGAAGATATCTCATCACAAAGTTCTCTTCAAGAGAGAGAGAGAGAGAGAGAGAGAAGGGGGGGAGCCCCCACAAACCTGAAGAGGAGTTCCTGTCAAAAGGACACGATGTTTGCTAGAGAACTGCTTTAATGAAGAAAACAACTTTGAATCCTTGTTCTTGAGACGGTGACCTTCATCAACAATCTATACATAGAAATTATATGGATGTTTCAAGAGAAATATGAATAGGAAATTAGCATAATCACAAGAAAAGACCAATGTCTCTTACCATGGATTCCCACTTAATAGATTTAAGTGTTGTCGTATCCATGTTAATCATTTCATATGATGTTAGAAGGACATCAAACTTTATCCTGTCTTGCTTACTTTCAGAAACAAATTGACTGGATTTCTTCTTCTTGCTCTTCTTAAGACTTTTGGGGAAGTAAAATTCATACTCTCTAATTACAGCACGAGCTTGGGCAGAACCAACATACATTACCTACAGCAGCTAAAATTGTTCAAGACAACCATACAGATGTTGAAAGAAAATAATAATAAAAATTGAAAATTCCAATATACATACGACATTCATTTGGGGAGCCCAAGTGGCAAATTCACGTTCCCAATTCCTTAATGTTGATAGTGGAGCCACAACAAGATGAGGAGACAGCTTCTCCTCAAACAATGCTGCCAAGAATGCAATACTTTGTATTGTTTTCCCTGCATTTAGAAACAGTAAGAATGCAACTCAAACAAGTAAATCATTCTTCACAAGGACCTCTCTTTTATACTTTTCAAGAAGATAGAGGGAGAGATTGGGGGAGTTCAAGAACCTATTGAGAAACCTACCGAGGCCCATCTCGTCTGCCAGTATCACATGTGTTTGTTTCATCCAAGCAAAGCGCAGGAAGTTCAGGCCTTCCAGTTGGTATGGATGCAGAGAACCTTCAATTGAAGCAAATTAAATATGTTGAAACTAGTAAAGTTGAAGAAAATATTTCCCTGGAAAAAGAACATACACATGAAAAACATTGTCAAAATGAAAATCTATACCTCCAGAAAGAAATATGGGGCTACTTTCGTACTGTTGAAATTCTTTCTGTTTCTTTTTTGTTTCTATTGCATCACGAGGACTGGTTTTTTGCTTAGCACAAGATGCTTTATATCTGGACTGGATTTTGTGGAATTTTTCAATTTCTTGCTGAAATGAAGAGATATCTGCCTCAGATTCCCAATAGCATTCGTCATAAGGAAGCTCCTTCCATTTCACAAGATACTCTTTCACACCATTTCCCTCCCTGAAAAATATCAAAACATAAATTGGCATGAATACCATCATCTTCGTACTTCAGCAAGATACTGCACCCAAATCACGAACTGCAATCACACATTTTGAGAATCCAGAATGCCAAAATTTCCCACTTAATAGTTCATTTTTTAAGGAAGATGGCGCAAAAACATCTATGAAACTATAATCTAGAATAGAAATAATCAGACTTCTATAAACCAGGGAATATTGTTGCTATAATTAATCGTCGTGCCTAGACAAGTTATTCCAGAAGTCTCAAATCAGAGCTTAGAAGAATTTTATCTGAACAAGTTCCAGTCTGCAGAAGTAGGCAAAAATGCAAATATGAATGACCTAACGCAAGCAACCAATGCAAAATAACGAATAAACAGACCATATGGCAACTAACTTCAGCAAAACTGTTACTATTAGAGTAAGAAGGAACGAAGAGCAATTTCCAATCTTGAGCTGTCTGAAGAAATGGAAATTTAGGGATGAGCAAGAAAGTCAATTGATAATTTGAACTTCCTACCATCTATGGCTATTCATTACTTTGCGTGGCAAATAATTGTTCTTCAAATGTTACAGAAAGACTGATGGAAGCATAGAGCTTTCTGCAATCTAACTTCCTCCACAGCCTCAGTTCCTCGCATCCTCGTTGCTCCTACACTTCAAGGGAATATTGTTCCATTTTGAAGCTAATAACACATCTATGCTCTGTTTTGGTTTCAAAGAAAGTCCAAAAGAGCGTGCAACAACATGGGTTCCCTCATTTTATATCCTGAATGTTCCAAAATGAAGATCTACTTTCCAAAGTTGAACATTCTTACTGGTTAAATTTCCACTATTCCTGTTAAGCATAATCCTCACTTGGAGTTAGTAGAACCTGAATGTCTCCCTAAAACATACATAAGTGCCGCTTATATGTTTGGTTTAATTAACAAATTTGCCACCAGCTAATAAGGGTAAAACAAAAAGTACATAACTAAATTCACTCTTAAAATTTTATGCCAAGTCAAATGGAGACACCAATTTTAAAACAGAGGGAGTATATGCCATCAACAACTCTATTTCTTTGCCTTCTTGACATCATCCGTTCTTTATTAGAAAGCACAACATTTCCTACATTCAAATCTGCCTTTGAGCTTTTGAGACAAAAATTACTGTGGATGTCCCAAATTTTAAGACACTATGGATTAATACTTGGATGTCTTCATTTCTATCTTGGGATGTTCCAATATCTACTACTTAAAATGAACATGCATCCCAAGCTAAATTTCCACCATTACTAACACTTACTAGAAGGAAACAAGATGGAAGCATTATCACAGTCGAGTCCCATAGACTTATTTCAGTGTAAGATTGTCAAATAACCAATAGTCAGATACTCTCCTAAATCTTTGTAATCAAATTTAGACGTGTAATTTGAAACAAGTTGAATATAACACATCTTCTATGAAATCTCAATAGAAACAGGATACTCATCCCTCAGCATTTCCTCAAGCTCTAAGCCCCCAACAATGCTACAATGAAAAATCACGTAAAACAACTTTATGTGTTGAGTTAGATAATTTAGCTTCATGATATAGTGCAACACAAAATGAAGCTAAAATTTAACATCATCTCGATAAATAATAAATGGTTCTGCAAGTTCCTAAGTTCCCAAAAAAAAAAAAAAAATGAAATTGAAGATACATTTCGCAAACAATAGAAGAAAGGAAGAGAAAGCAAGAAACAGGAGTCTATACAAAGCAATACTAGAAGCAACTCAGCACCCAGACAATCGAATGTTTCAAAATGGTAAACAATACCTGCAAGCAAGAACCCGATCAACAGTTGTCCACTCCGGCCGGACCGCCACATAATCATCGTCAGAGCTATTGAAGGAGGAACTTTGTCTATTAAAGTTATTGACTTTTGTTTTTAGTCTTGGAAGTGCCTTGTAAGCTTTTGTAAATTCTCTCTCTGGCACCCTGTAATGTTATATGGGAAACAAGCCAAAGAATGTTGAGAAAGCAACAGATGAAGATATTCAACACTAGATCAAATTACAAGAATATCATAACAAATGACTCAATAGATCTTTTTAAATGATACATAAGTTTCAAGATGCCATCAGAAAATGTCCGACAGCAAACCTTACCATGTACAATGAAGGTACGACAATCCTTTCCACTTCACAAGATACTGCTTTACAAATATCTGCTTCGAGCCCAGCTTTGAGGCATCACTATCATCTGCAACAGTTGGCCTCATCTCACAGTCCAGTATTTTGTCAATATCATTAAGTGGACTAACCTGTAAAGACAAGAGTACTGCAAATCATGAAATATCATTGGACTCCACATGTCAAAGTTTTGCATATGTAAAAGAAGCATACACATTCAGGGCACCTCCAGCTGCTAGGAAGAGGAGCCTTCAGTGGTGGAACTAAACATTTTGGATGGTAGGCATAAGTACATGTCTCACAAAACAAAAGATCATCACTTTCCCCACAAGCTTGACATAAATCTTCTTTCTATAAGAAAGAGGAAACCAAACACAAATTAAAGTAAACAATATCTTCAGAAATATGTAGACCAGCAATTAAAGAAGGACTTCAGACACACGTATAGGGAAAAATTTTTATCCATTAAATGTAGGATCCAACTAGAAAATGTTGAACTCTTGAAAAAAAATGAAGGTCTACGTTTAGATACCCCAAAAGGAGTAAGCACACACTTTGAGTTAATATTTAGGAATAAGGCCAAGATAAATTAGCCTTAAAAAATGAGGTAATAGAGAAAAGTCGGCATATGTTAGAACTAGGCATGACCATATCCATTAGTCTGCAATCCAATAGAGCAAAACACTATTATCTACACATACAACAGAATTTATTGCCTAAACACTATATCTACTGAACAAAAATGAGTCAGTGGCATCTCTAGGGGCATCTAGAGAATCTACTTTAATAAATCAGACTAGTTCATATTTCAATGGACTAAGATACTTGGAAGTAGGCTCATGTTTGCTTAACCCCAGTAGGTGGGCCTTGTCACAGGCCGCCTTGTGACAGTCTGCACACACGGGCAAGACCTTGCCCACGCCCAACTCAAGTGCCCAAGGTGTAACCAAAACGCTCATGTGTCTCCGGACTTGCTAGGAAACCGGAGAGACTAAACGTTCCTAATCGTACTTGGCCACCTTCCTTGGTTAGTCCGAGGATCCCTAGGAACGTTTGTGCTCTTGTGTGGGATGTCCTAGCCAAGTTTGAAGACGCCCGAGCGTCCCTAGCCAAAGGCCCAAGACAGAGGGTTCAAGACGACAAGGAACAACCCAGGACCGAGCTAGCCCGTCACGCTCGATGCCCACGCCCAGCCAAGGCGCCCTAAAACAACCAAAGGTGCCAAAGCCGTGCGCTAGTCCAGCGTGCCGTGCCCATGTCGTGCTCCCGAACTGAGCCTAACGTCGTGCCCGTGCCATGCGCCCAGTGACCTTGAAGGCCATGCATGTAAATTTTCATAATTAGATTCTTTGTACTTAAGTCTAGGAAAAATCGGCAAACTTTTCCCACCTCCTCGAAAAACAGTATCCACTGTTAGAACTTGAGAAAAGTTTACCACGTCTATTATAAGGGGTGGAGAAAAATAAGATCAAATAGAAGCAAACAAAGTCGGTTGTAAACATTGGTGTTCCCCCTCGCTAATACTTGTTATAAATACTTTGTACACATTTTCAATTCAATGAAATGACTATTTTCATGCAATCGGATACCGGTTAACTTTCGTTTTACTGCCGTTTTCTGTCATTTTCATATCGTTCATTGCTATTTTCAATCGTTTTCATTGTGATCCGCTATGAAACCACTCAAGCTCGCTTTTAAGTGTCCAAACAAGTTCAAAAGAGGCCGGTGCGGCGTTAGCTCGAGCCTAACCAAGTCACAAGCATCACGGTTAGTCAGTTGTGGGAAAAACAACCCGTGACAGCCCCAACAACCTCTTTCCCTCATTAAGTGAGCAAATTTTTAAATGGTGCATGATAAAGATGAGCATAAAAGTAAATCTTATATAGACGTTAAATAGACATGCTAGAGGACCTTGTCTAATTCTGATACAATTAGATTTGCTTTACCTTTAGTTCGAAAACTTGATTATAGAAGGTGAAAATGAATTGCATTTCCTTGCATATGTTTGCACTTGGACTGTAATATTTTCCCCTTGTCTTCAGATAATTGTTCTAGAAGGTCCTTTTTCCAAGTAAAATAAACTGTTCAAACTTCAAATTTATTACCACACCCTCCTTCAATGATCTAAAAGCAAATAGGAGTTTTTCCCTTGTAATTTTGGACAGAGCAATACACATAAGTCTAGCAAAATGGATCTATGCGGACAGATTTTCCACTTAAAAAAGCTGTCTCATCCATCTCAAGAGAAGTGCATCAATATAACTGCCCTTCAGTATAGCATGAATTTAGAATAGAATTCCATCTCCTTGATTCCACTATACGTCCTTTTTCTACTCAGTCCTAAAGAGGAATTTATATACTTTTACAATCAAACTCCAAATCTTTTCCCCTCCTCTTTGCTAACTCTTTGTCTAGTATCAGTTACATATCATCTGATTGTTACTAGTATGAAGTTAACTGCATCAGTTTATGATAACCTTGTAAACAAATGTTCCTATTCCCTGCTTCCCACATTGGAACATGTTTCATCAAAATATGTGAAAGCAAACTATGAAAATCTCCAAGCATCAAGATCCAAAACAAGAAAGATGCCCAAACAAGTATTTTGGTATCAGAATATCCAAGCTATTCTTCTCCCCTCCCCCTTTATTTGCAAGCATAGAAATGTGAACCATCAAAGATTAAACAAGTGTCTTAGCTAAAATACTCGAGTAATGCCTCAAGTTATGCCATATTGTTCCAGCTATATAATCCTCATTTCCCATTCAACTTTACCTATCATCATCTTATTCATTAAGCCAATACCCATGACAGTGATGGAGGAAAGTAATCGAGTATTCTTTTCACAATTAATTTGTCAAGCAAAGGTTAGGGAAAGCTTGAGAGAGCAAAAATCTTACCCTTGTACCTAGATTGCCAAAAAGGAATAAAATAGTGGAACTTATGATCAAATCAAGGAAGTTAGAATAACCATATAAATAGAACCTAAAATAATTACCCAACAACAAAGATGACACTATCAATACCCTAACCCCCCCCCCCCAAAAAAACAAAACAAATTATCTTTACACATCGGATTCACCACCAGTGGCTGTTAAATCATAGAGAGTTCCAAGAGATTACCAAACCATTCCACTGTTATGTACTCTCACAAAGCCTAGTTATAATCTAAAACCTCATGCATTGAAAATGCTCTAGTCTGTAGCAGGGGATGTGCCAAAGAAAACAAACTGGAATATCCTAAATCTAAAAAGGGAAATGGAAGAAATTCACTCATCAATAATTGTTGCTCAGCTGCTGTCTTACTGTGAGAAAGATGCTTGATTTTATATCCTACGTGCACATGTGGATAGCTGATATATGTTATTCACAGCATACATCTTTTTCTTGTTTACGTAAATGGAGCACATATGAGATTTGGTCAGACAAAAGACAAAATTTTTCGTCCATTTCCCATTTGAGAATTTAACCTATCCAAAATATGAAGCACCACAGTGTTTTCAACATGATAGGAATCTGAATTCTTAAGTTTCTCTAGTTGGTGGTGGTTTACATTAAATAAACAAAGCAAATGTAATTAAATATGTCAGCCCAACTTTGGACTTTCCCAACACAAAATCCATTAATCCACCAAAAAAGGAAAAAGGTCACTTGGTCAATCACACAACACTAAAGGCTATCAATTTCTAAAGATTGCCAATCTTCCACCTGCACGTGGAACTTCCAGAAGAAAAAAATTTTACTTTATTGCAAATATAAGGAGGCCGCATGACAAACTAGTCTCCTCAAAGTACAAAATTCAAATTTCACTCAAAAGATACCATCATTGATTTCATTTGAAAATGTTGTCACAGAAACTACGATATAGGATACAAGCAAAGATCTGCACAAACCAAATTTGCAATAATAACCACATCAAATTTTTAATGGGGCCAGGAAAGAATTAAAGAGCCACTCAAACCAAGAGCTAGACATGACGTGAACATGAATTTTTATGAACACAATAAACTGGGAAACTAAGTTAAAAAGGATATTGGAGCTCAGTAAAACTTCCAGAGACCAAATATCTAGATTCACTGACATCCTGGCATGGTTAAAGACTCAACAGATACTTTCATGGGGCTTAAATCGAATACCTGTTCTAATTTTTGCATGCCCGTTGGGTGAATTCCATTTTATAATTTGCATGTGCTAACCCAAATGGAGCACCCAAACAAAAAAACAACAACAACAACAACAACTCGTTTTTTAACTTGAGATACAGCTCCGGATGTAATTAAACGTTAGTTTGAACTTCCATCAGATATAGAAGCCACAAGGGGCGATAGAACAAATTAAAACAACTTGTATAAACCTAAACGTGCTTAGGCGCCGTAATGGAAGAGGATGCATACAGTAGTCGGGGAACAAAAGAGGCAGAACAAAAATGTACCGCATCAGGCCGGACAATTTTCTCGACTTTCTCCTGAGTAGCCTTGAATTTGTCCTGCACGATGGAAGCCTCATCGTCTGAATCATCTAAGTTGTAGAGAGGCTTGCGATCTGATCGAGCCCGAAGCCTCTCCACCAAACTCGCCATCCTCTGCACACGAAAAACACGAGAATTGAAATGCCTAATTCACTCCCCCAAATTAATAAAATCAGTGAGTCGACATTCGCCTGGAGGAAATGGTTGTCAGGAATTAGCCAAATATTTGAAGGTACAGTTGGAATTAGGGGTAGAGATAGGGTTTATATACGGATTCAAGGTGGCTCGCGTATAAAGGTGCATGGAGCCGTATATGTAGACCAATATATAAATAAAGAGAGCACCAACCTCTCAGCAGATGAAACCGCCGTTCTGTCTGTCGGAGTGCGCGTACGAGTGGGGAGTACAAGGGAGAGAATGTGAGCGTTACGAGACCTCAGACTTCACCGATTAGTGTCTGAAAGGCGGACCGATGGTAGACGGAAGGAGAATTTCCCATATAAGAAATTCCCATACATATATGATGAGGCGATGGAGATCACGTGGAGCATATGACATAAACCAAGGATGAATTGTCTTGAGAACCCTGGCTGCGGAAAATAATTGTTTATTTAGATAGTAATTGTTTTAAAATTGGTTTAATTTAATATAATAAAAATTTAATAAATATGTGAAGTTAAAATTAGATCAAAATGTGATTGATAAAAGAGAATTTGATATATTGTAGAGAAATTTTGTAATGGTAGGTTCATAATTTATGTATAATACATAAGTTGTTTTTTAATTAATAAAAATAAAATATGTAAGAAATAGATATCAATCTAATTATATATCGTATACATTAAAATGACTGACATCGTTAATACAATTTATGAGATATATTAATTCAATAAAAATTCAAAATTGTTTGTGACTCGCTAAATTCACCAAATAAAATCTCCCATGAACCCCAATATCCCAAGAGGAGTTTCGTTCATTCCTTCCCCTATTTCAATTTGTAAAGAATTTTCTCTTCATTTATCATCCTCTTATAATCTTTCTTTTTCTTCCACTTTACTACCGCTCTTATCCCCTTCAGTTTCTTCCTCTTCTTTTTAATTTCAATTGAATCATCATCAATTGCAACATTTTCATTATTTGTTGTGGCTCTATCAACTATGCTAAATAACCGGCTAGAGCGCATCCTGAAAGCACGTCAAAGGTTCCATTTTTTCATTCCATAACAGTGTCAAGATTTGAGGTTTTTGACCAATTTAGGGGTATTTTGAAAAGGATGCCCAAATTAGGAATTAATTTTGGGGATTCAGTTGGTGGAGGGATATCGTTGTATGTCAGACGCGGGTCTCCCTCCGCTAACCGCCAAATTGAAGCGTCCAACTTCGTGTCAATTCAATAAATTGTCTCACCTGAATAGCAATAGCTAATGGGTTGGCCTGCACGATTTCGGATCGTGCTGGGCTGGGTCAAGGATCGGACCGCGTGGAATGCTGACCGATCCCTGGGCCGGAGGCCCTGGGATCAGATCGGACAGGGCCCTTGGCCCGTGAGGTCTGCAGGCCAGCCCGTGAGCTTATTCTTCTTTCTTATTTTTTTTCTTCTTACTTAACACAATTTTTTAAAATTATAAAAAAGCCACCTAGAAATAGTGGGAGGTTTGGCTTAGACCTCTACCTATTTTATTAATTAATAAAATAAAGATTACATAAGAGGTGGACTTGATACCTACATCTCTTAAAAATATTATAATGATTAAAATTTAAAAATATAATAAATATCCTAAAAATAAAATTAAATACATAATATTACTTATCCTAAATTCCTAATTATAAAAATACTAAACTAACTACTTGGTTCACCCTATTCATCATCTGAGTCATCATCAATAATTTACGAATTAACCGTCCTATCTTCAGTTGCAAACTAACTACTACAACACATTAACATCTCCAAAGTTTGAAGAGTCAATCGAGATCTTCTTTCATCGATTATTCGAGCGCTCTCATTGAAGACGCTTTCCGATAGCACTGTAGAGACTGGTGGTGTCAAAAGATCACATGTCATTTTAGATAAAATGGGGGTATTGACTTACATGGGCCTTCCACCAACCACAAATATCAAAATGTTGATCTTCATTTTCTATCAATGGCTGCATCTCATAAATTGCCATCTCATTGTAGGTGGTAATCGATTTTTTTTTATGTTTCATAATACCTCATAGATTAAATACTGATGAAATTGAAGAAGTAAATTTTCGTGGAGGTTGAAAGTGACTACTAGATGATGAAACTTACCTATTTAAACTAGGAGAACTAGAATAAAAAGACTCAAACTCATACAAATTATACATGTCAGATAAAGTTTTAACTATTTTATCTTTTATATCTTTTATTATACATTGTTTTAATATTTGTGATTCATCAAAATCTAATGTTTCATATAAACATTCAATAATACTATGAAAACCAATTGTCTTTACTATAGGATCCATACATAATGACATACAATATAAAATAGGAATATCTTCATAATATTTTTTATATTTTTCAAACATACTTCTTATAAAATAATCATATTGGGGATGATACATATATTCACAAAAAATATGTGCTACCTTAGCAAGTGTTGGAAGAATATGATGAGCAGTGAGACAATAAGATCCCGATAAAAGTTCATTAGCTTCTTTGAATGTCAATAAAAATGTTGAAAGTGCAGTACAATTTTCAAAATGAGTTTCAGTTAGTGAAGGTTGAAAATTACTATTACAAAATTCAATAAGTTGGTTTTAAAAAGGTATAACACTTTCAAATATATCTAAAATTGAGTTTCATCTAGTTTTACAATCTAATCTAAATTTTTTAAAAGATACACCTTATTTTTGGCATAATGCCTTAAAATTTTGTTACCTAGTTGGGGAGGTTTTAATAAATAAAACAACATTTATAATTATATTAACAATATCATTAATATATTTATATCTTTCTTTAATACACAAATTAAGTTTATGACAAGCACACCTAGTATGAAATAAAATACCATCTAACATAGAATTCATAGTATTTTTTAAAATTGTTATGGCGGAATCGTTATTTTAAGTATTATCTAAAGAAATAGAAATAATTTTATCTAAAATCCTATATTCACGATATGTTTAAGTAATCATTCTAGCTATACTACTACCTACACGATGATATTCAAATAATTTAAAATAAATAGTTCTTTTTTGTACTAACCAATCATGATCTATCCAATGACATGTAATGCACAAATAAAATTTATTAGTAATTGCAGTCCAACCATCACAAGTAAGAGCAAATTTCTGACTACAAGAATCAAATATAGCAATTAGATACTTTTTTATTTCTTTATATATCTTTATTATATTAATGTTGTTTTAGGGATTCTTTTCCATGCTGGTTGACAATTATTTTGCATATATTATTCATAATGTGAATTTTTTGCAAAATTAAAAAGTAATTTAGTTTGAACAATCATTTTAGCAAATGCACTTCTATTTTTTCTATGATCAAATTGAAAATTACTAACAATTTGACCTCCTGTAGTACGTATTTGTTGTTGTTTAAATAGGTTTTCTAATAAATCATTATGTGACATTTTCATATGCCTAACTAATGTTCCCGTCCCTCCTCCCTTCTTATGTGCATATACCACTCTACAAATTTTACATGTTACCCTATCATTATCATTATCTTTTTCAAAAAGATTCTAAACCATAAATGTTTTTGATTTAGTTATAACATCCGTTATTTCAACATCATCCTCACATATATTAGATTCGTCAGGATTAATTGTGAAGTTGGTTGTAATTGTGAAACACTAACACTAGGCCTACTAGGACCTTCATCTTCATTGCATATTTCATTATTTATTAAATTTAAAGCTGAATCTATCTTAAAATCAAAATGTGCAGATGATTGGGATGAAGAAAAATGATGATGTTGATTTGGATCCATTATTTCTTTAAAAAAAAAGCAATCAAAATTCAAATAAAAGTTAAAAAAATAAAGTATTAATAAATAATGAAATAAGAGAATTGAAAAATATAAAAAATAAATTAACTTAAAAATTAAACAAATAACTAAAATAAATAAACAATTAATAAAGCCAAAATATAATAATGTAAGATTAAGAAATACTAACTCGTTGATGACCAGGATTAAAAAATAACAATACTTTGTAGAGCTTTTTACTTTTTATATATACTATTTCGCTACTCAACAATCTTCCAAAATATGAAGACTTTATTGAAGAATTGAAAAAGTATAACACAAAAATAAATTTTATTCTAATACTTTTTGTAGAGAAAATAGAGAATTGGAGAGTGTTTGATGAATTTTGGGTTGAATTAAGGAGTATTTATATAATTTTGGGGGGTTAAAATAGAGAATATAACCGTTAGGGACCAAAATATAAAAAAAAATATTTCAGCCATTAGGGGGGCTGAAATGCAATAAACAAAAGTGTTTCACTGGCCATTGCAACAACTGAAGTCTCTAATTTCGTGTCAATTCAGCCAAATTTTCGTGCCAACAAAGTGTTTCACCCAATATTTTCATAATCGGACAGGTCATCAAACCAAAAAAATTATTGGTTCACGGTTTAATAGTTCAACCGTAATTAAACCGTAATTGAATCGGTAATATTATAATTTAAAAATATAATTATTTATTTAAGAAAATTGATCAATAATATAGTGTAATTTAAGTTTATAAAGATATAAATATTCAAATTCATGATTAAAAATAATCATTTTTAGTTTATAACTAACAATCTAACACATTAAAGTAGTTTATTGAATTATATAATTTAATTTACCCCAAAAATTATAAAATTTGACTCAACTTTTTTTTTTTAATAAATGGCCAGTTCAATATTGGACTGGTCGGTTCACGATCCAACCAGTCTGATCGGCCGGTCCAAATCGATCTGCATTTAACTGGACCGTTTGAGCTGTCCGAGTTAAATGATTAAATCGGACCGTTTGAGGGATCGGTACACTGTCCGATCGGTCCCAAAAACCTTGGTTTCACCTCGTGTCTACTAGACACGAGGTCCTCCCCCTACAATCACCATTCTATCTTTTTTTTTTGCAATTTAATTTTATTAAAGTTATAAATAAATTTAAATCTCAATTATTTGTAAAATGAATTTTTTTATTTTTATGTTTGAATTAAATATTTATTTTTAAAGACTGACAATAATTTTTAATTTGTAATTAATTTAAAATTTTATTTATTTTTAATCTTTTAAACAAATATTTTTTTAACAATAATTTATTATTTTTATTTTAACTTCAAATTTTTAATTCATCCTTTCAATATAATTGTAACTATTAAGATTATGATTATCATTTCCATATAGAAATTAAAAATATTTTTGTAATTCTTTTAAATTTAATTCTAACTTTTAGAGTTTAATTATTTATTTTGAATACTAAAATTTAATTGACTATAGTTTCAATTATTATAGTATCATTTCTATATACAATTTAGAGACAGAATTATTTAGATTTGTAATAACTAAAAATATGAATTTCAAATATTATGTTTTAAATTTACAATTCCCTTGTATTTTAATTTGAGTAATCTATATTTTAACTGAATTCAAATAATTGCTGAAAAATAAAGAAAATGTACAAATAATAAATTATATCTTAGTAAATAATAATTTAAGTAAAATTGAATATTTCGTGAATATTTGCGCATTTAAGTAGAAGGTCATACCCTCTCGTCTTATTTTGTCGCCATCTCCAAAATCTAATAAAATTATTTTATCTCTATTTAACCTATGTAATCTAATTATATAAATTTTCTAAATAGAGAAACTTCGAGTTACAATCGAGGGAAATTAGATGAGAAAATAATTATATAAAAATTTTAGAGAAGGCAGGATACACAAGTCTTATTTAATAAAACCAAAATTGTAAAAGAATGCATGAGCAGATATAATTGGTCTTAATCCATAACTATCCACCATGCCATTAAAAATGCTAAAACAAAAATTAAGTATAGGATTTTATTATTCCAAAATCTCTATTTTGGAAAAAATAAAATAAATTTTAAAATCAATATTTTAGAAAATATATTAATTTCTAAAATCAAATTTCAGAAATTAAATTCAGGCCTAACAAGCCCATCTAGCGCCATGCCCTCTAGGCCTGTTGGCCAATTTGGGCAGCACCAATTCGTCACCAAGCCCAGCATGTCTACCGGGCGCTAGGCCACTTCGAGCTTAGCCCTGTTTTGCTGAGTTTTCTTATTTTTATTTTATGTTTGTTTTCAATTTAATTCTCACGACTTTTATTATGTAATGGGGATATTTTTTATCTTTTAAATACTTGAATGGCTTAGATTTCATCTCACCTTAATTAGGTTTACATACCTATATATATGACATTATAATATTCAATGTAACAACTTTAAATATTGATATAAATCAAAGAGTCTATTTTGAGAGTTTTTGAGAGGTGATTCATCTTGAGTAAATCCCATGAATATCAAGACCATTCTTAGGGCCTAATCCTTCTCTATGTATTGAGTTTATAAACTCTTTTAGGATAGATCAATTAGCTTGTTAATTTGAGTCTTAGGTTATAGATGATCTAAGGTTCTTATTGGAGGTAAAGTTGGTTGCCTAAATCATCTTTTTCAAAGTGTTCTTGGTTTCTTTTTGAATTAAGAGTCTTTAGTTGTGATTTGAATAACTTAATTCTCATTTATAGCGTTCTAAATTCTCTATTTTTGGCATAGGGTTCTAATATTTGAATTGGGTGTCTTGTTACTTTACAAAATTCACTGTTTTGAGCTCCTACATGGGTCTTGATTTTTATTCCAAATTTAGTCACGAAATTCATTGAGAAAACAACCCTAATATCATGTCAAATAGACCAAACGCGAGGTGATGCACTAGCCACACACCCCAAATTCCGTTCCTACTTTTGGGCATCAGTTTTAAAATCGCCCTAAATTGGTCAAAAACCCCGAGATTTGAAAGTCTGGTTGGAGCTTTTCTTTTAACATTGGAGTTTGTATTGATGCATTAACTTGAAAGCATGATAGAGCTTCTTGTTATTGGTTTATGTAAATATACGATCTCTTCTATCTTCTTTTTTACTTTACATGTAAATTGTTTGATAAAAATATTGATGTAGACGACAAATTTCAAATTTGCAAATAAGACAAGAAAAATATCGAAAATACAAAATATTTAGTAAATATGAAAAGTGGTTACAAATCTCCGAAGAAGTCTTAAATTACAGGATAAGTTCTCCGATTCTTCTATTTTTTAAAAACGTTGATTCGAAAGCTGAAGAGCTTGATCTCAGATTGAATAAAATTTGATGACGAACACTTAATTGGCCTTGGAATTTGATGACGATTTTGAGCCTTGAATTTGATGACGATTTTAAACTTTAGATTTGATGAAGCTTAAATGCTTGAGTTTGTTGAAATTTGAGATGCCTCTTGTTTGCTGAAGCTAGAGAATTCGGGGGTGCCTTGAACCATTGAGAGAATACTCTATTTATAAGCCAAAATTTTCTTGATTTTAGTATAAACAGTCGATGTGAGATTTTTATGAAGTCTCCTAACAATCCTAACGGACTTGGGTTTAAGATGACGTGAGCTTAATTTATATTTTAGCCCAATCTCATTTAGTCCACATTATATTTGAGTTATGAGATTTTCAAAAAATCCAACTTTAGAGCCTAGTATAATTCGATTTAATACATAATATATTGGATTTAATGTGAAATGGATCCTTAACAACAGTCTAGTTTTAATAGTTCGATTTCATAATCTATTGGATTTAATAGACTTTTAATGATGGTCCAACTATATTAATTCCAAAATAATTATATTTATTCATGAACTAATTTTAATTAATCAAGATTAAAATATATAATTTTCTTTTAATCTTGACTATATAGAATATATTTTATCCCAAAATTCTTTATTTACAACCACTTTGAATAATGTGACAAAGGTTTTCTCTTTTTTCTTTTATGGATAATAATAGTGAAATTGAGTTTACAAGTAAAATGCCAATATTTATATAGTCTTGCTTAATGAGGATCTTGCCACGTGATTGTGTCAGTAAAAGCTCAATAGCTTTTCAATAACAGTGTTTATAATGCTTATGGACTTTACATTTCATTTGACAGCTATGAAAGTGTAGTAAAGTTTTTTTAGAATGGCTAGGGAAAATGTCAAATAGAAGGAAAATTAAAGAAATACAGGGAGTATGTGAAATATTTTTATTGGAGACTGTTAAACATGCACTTGTGGAAACTATTGTGCTTGCTTAAGTCTTGATGCAATTGTTTTAGCTGGTTTTTCTATATCAAGATCATGAATAAGCTCTAACTAATGATTAATCAATAGCCTAATCCTGCATCAAAGGAAGTAGAACTCTATAAAATTTGTGGCACATTATTTTGAAGCCCATTTTCTTTTTCACTTGACTTTGTAGTTTGTGAAGAATGTAAAGATATATTTCGACTGTGTTTGGTCAATCTTCCCAAGAAAAAGACATCCACAGGTATCTTTGATTGGCTTTCAAAGAAGTTCCTAGAATCATTGACATGGTCCTATTGTTTCTGGAAACAGAAGGACTAGAGGCCCCATCTGTAAGGGCCTAACCTTCGTTGGTTTCAGAACTAAAAATGATGCATATAGGTAGGTTTTTTTAGTTCTCCCATCATTTGTGCTGGTAGAATGGAATTGAAAGTTAAAGCTTTTTATCCCTATCAATCCCCTGTTTGAATTAAAAAAAAATTATATATCAATAACATAGAATTGTAAATAAATTAAAAAAAAGATTACATATCAATAACATAGGATTGTAAATAATGTTTTTAGCTCTATCTTTTTATGCTTGTGTTGGTTGCTTGTTTAAAGAGGTGGTGATTATTTTTGAGCTACATCATGATAGGTTTGTACAGAGTATCACTGGAAAAAAATATATAACATTTGGCATGTGTAACGCCTCATTTTTCCAGTCATGGTTGGCTTTGTTTTCGTGGGATGTTGCCCTGTCTAAACTCCTAGATAAGAAATCTTTATAACCATTTATAATTTAATATATAACGGATTCATTCTATAACCTTAAATGAATATGAAATTCATTTCATGATAATTTTGAAATTATATCTCTAAGTATATTATAATGCATAATTACTCAATCTTCTATCTCCGATAAGATAACACAATACTAGTTTCTAACCCATCACACTTCTTCTATCTCTTTACCTCCTCTATTCTGGATGGCTATCTTGATAGATGTTCCCATTCTCAATTAGTATTCTTGGACTCTCTTCTCTTCTTCCTTTACTGAAGGGAAGCACTCAGAGGAATAGGCGGCGATAGTTAGCTATCTGCTCTCTGTTCTAGGAAGAGGTGGATGGTAGGCACCTCTGTGGAAGTCTCTGTGTCAGCTAGCATTAAAGATATATGGCTAATTGATAGTGGTACAACACATACCATATCCAAAGATAGAAAATATTTCTTTATCTGAAGACGGAAAAAATAACTATTAATACTGTAAATGGTAGCGTAAAATTGATTGAAGGCTTCAGAAGAGTTAATATATTATTACCCGAAAGAACAAATGTTATTATTTATAAAGCGTTATTTTCTTCAAAATCTCGAAAAAATTTATTAAATTTTAAAATATTCACTAAAATGGATATCACATTGAAACAATAGAAGAAAATTATATTCAATAAATGAAGTAATAGACATCTAGATATAATAAAATATTTATAAATTTAAATATTTCAAATAATAAAATAACAACTTAAAATGCTAACTACTATTACAATACGAAAAATATATAATATAAAATAAACTTCTAATTTTTCTGGATACTTTCATCACTAATCAATTGATTAATTATTCCTTCTAGATGTTCAAAAAAATCAGCCACATCCAAATGAATTACATCAACATTAACATTTTCAAGATTGGTATTGTCATAATCATCACAAAGAAAATGTTGTACAGTAAAATTCGCTTAAGCATTTTTGCCTTTTTTCTCAATAGAAGTCTGATAAAGATCAATAAGATATTTTGCCGTATGACAGATACGGGACCAATGATCTTTCATTCCACAACGATAATATTTATTTTCATAATTTGTAGGAACTACTCATTTCTTTTTCCTTTCTCATTATTTTTTGGCTACTTATGATAGTTATCATTATTTCTCGTAACTTTGTTTTGACTTTTGTGATCATAATAAATATTTTTATTATAACCGTATGCACGTCCATGGCCACAGCCACAACAACGATTACGCCCTCTTTTGGAACTAAAATCACGATTTTTAATAGTATTCACTTCTTGGAATGGAGTAAAACATGTTGGTCGGGTTTTATGATTTTTCATTAATAACTCATTATTTTACTTAGTTACGAGAAGACAATATATCAATTCTGCATATTTCTTAAATTTTTTTTCTCGATAATGCTGCTGCAGGAGTATATTTGAAGCACGAAAAGTAGAGAAAGTTTTTTTCAATATATCTTTATCAGTAATATTTTCTCCATATAATTTTAACTGTGAGCTAATTTTAAACATCGCATAATTATACTCACTGCCGGATTTAAAATATTGTAATCGCAAGTGCATCTAGTCATACTGTGCTTTTGGAAAGACGACCATCTTCTGGTGGTCAAACTTTTCTTTCAAATTATTCCACAAAATAAGTGGATTTTTCACAGTAAGTTATTCCACTTTTAAACATCAAGAAGATGATGACGGAGAAAAATCATAACTTTAGTATAATTTTGTGATGATGATGGATTTCCTTCTACAATGGCATCTGTCAGACCCATTCCAGCTAAATGTATTTCAGCATCTAGTATCCAAGGTAAATAATTTTTTCCGGTGATATCTAGAGTTGCAAACTAAAGTTTAGTGAGATTCGCCATGTTAAAAAAAATCAAATAGAAAGAGTGTCTTTCATCTTTTGTTTAGTACACTTCAAAAAAATAGACTATTTGATTGTATAGATCGAGAGAATATCTTCGATGGTATTGACATGATTATAAGTTTTAGTAGAACAACTTCGACGGAGTCTCGTGTTGATAACGTATTATGAATTTGATTCCAAATAAAATCAAGAATCAAGAAAATAAAATATAAAAATTGATATTAAAGAAATTATAAGAAGAGAGGAATGAGAGAATCACTTAGATTTAATTGATTGATTATGTTCGTTTATATAATAGCCCTATTTATAGAGGTTTAGATACACTATCTAAAAGAATAATAAATGAATCTAATAAATACAATCTTATCTTATCTATTAATAATTTTAGAAAAACGAACAGTTACATCTATTTTTAAGATAAATGAATAATATTTGAAAATAAATAATTATTTATTATTTTCATAACATCTTGAAATTTAAGGTGGGTTATTGTACAAAAATTTATGCATTGAGGTTCAGTTGGGGAACAAAACTGTGACCTATATGAAACATATTTACGCTTGGGAACTTTACCTTCAAAATTTTGCGGGCTTGAAAGAAATAGGTCCTCCCCCAGCATGGTTGCGCGCGTCAATGACTAAGGCGTGCGTGAATGTAAGCAGTGCAAGCAAGGCAACTAACGTCACTCTGCGAGTCTGGAGTAAACATGCGCACCCACACCCCCCCTGCCCCCTTCCATTCCTCGGTTCCTTCTTCGACCTGACCACAGCTTTGGCTATTTGTGTGCAAACTACAAAAGTTTTAGGGTGAGTTTGGTTGGAGTGAAAGTGGGAAGGAAAAGATGAGAGGAAGTAAAATAGGAAGTAGATGTGTGATTTACTTAGTTTAGTTGGAGTGATTGGAGGGGGGAAGTATATGTGGAAGGGAATTGGATCCCTTCCACCTCAGATTTTTCTTCCTCTTCATTCTGGAGGGTTTGAAAAGTAAATGAGGGTTAAAAGACCTTATTGTCTTAGGATATTTATTTTATTACAATTATATCTTACTTTGCAATTTTTTATGAATTAGCCTAAGGGGTATAATAGTAATTCAATAATTATTTCCTCTCTATATACCTTACAACCAAACAATGTGAGGTAAATCATATTTACTTTCCTTCTACTCTAACCAAATAGGATGAAATTAATTACATTTACTTCTTCTGATGGAAGTAAAATATTCTACTCCCCCTCCCCTTTCCCCTTCCCCTCGCGAACCAAACTCAACCTTAGGGCTAGTTTGGGAGGAGAGAAGTGGAAAAAAAAAAAAGAAAGAAGGAATTTGAATAGAAAAGAAGTAATATTTTACTGTATGGTAGATTTTGAAGAGAAGAAGAGAAGGAATTTAGAATTATATTAAATCACTTTTATAAATGTCAAAATGCTTTTTCTCCAGAGGAAAAGAAAAAGCAACGGATAATGAAAAAAGAATAAAAATAACTTTTTGTTGTAAAATTAGGGTAGTGTTAGAATAAAATCTTCACACTACACACTAATAAAACTCTAACTATTTTGCACAAGAATTTCTCTCTTTCTTTTCTCTCACAATTTTCTCTAATCTTTCTTTCACTAATCTTTCTTTCACAAAATAATGGTGTATTACAAGCTTAGAGCATAGCTCTATTTATAGAGCTCTAATTAGTGGAATACATCATGGCATACATCATCTTCAACTAATATCAATTAGTGATGTCTCCACTAAATGGTGGACATCCATAAAAATCTTCTAATAATTCACATAAATCCATAATTAGTGGAGCCTCCACTAATTAATGGAGATTCCAATAATTCATAACACTCCCCCTTGGATGTCCATCCATACATTAAAAATATGCCTCATTAAAACCTTACTAGATAAAAACCCAGTGGGAAAAAAATCTAGTGAAGGAAAAAGAGTACACTATTCTATATGTCTGTTTATTAATCCCCCTGATGAGATGATTCCTTTAAATCTTTAAATCGACGCATACCGATTTTATATCTCAACTTCTCAAATGTTGCAGTCGGTAAAGTCTTCGTGAAAATATCTGCGAGGTTATCACATGACCGAATTTGTAGCACATCAATTTCACATTTCTTCTGGAGTTCATGAGTAAAGAAGAATTTTGGTGAAATATGTTTTGTCCGATCTCCTTTAATATATCATCTCGTAATTGAGCTATGCAAGCTGCATTGTCTTCATAAAGAGGAGTTGGAATATCTTTGATTGATGATAATCCACAACTTTCTCGGATATAATGAATCATGGATCTTAGCCATACACATTCTCGACTTGCTTTATGAATGGCTATAATTTCAGCAAGATTTGAAGAAGTAGCTGCTATAGATTGTTTCGTAGAACGCCATGATATAGCAGTATTTCCACATGTAAATAGATAGCCCGTTTAAGAACGTGCTTTATGTGGATCAGATAAATAACCAGCATCTGCATAACCTATCAATGTTGGACTGGTTTTATTTGAATAAAATAATCCGAGATCAATTGTACCTTGGAGATATCGAAAGACTTGTTTAATTCCATTCCAATGTCGTCGTGTTGGTGAAGAACTAAATCTTGCTAATAAATTGATAGCAAAAGCAATATCAGGTCGTGTATTATTAGCAAGATACATCAATGCACCAATTGCACTGAGATATGGTATTTCAGGACCAAGGAGTTCTTCATCATTTTCTTGAGGTCGGAAAGGATCTTTATCCACATTTAATGATCGGACGATCATTGGAATACTCAATGGATGTGCTTTGTCCATGTAAAATCTTTTTAGCACTTTTGCTGTATATGTTGATTGATGAATAAATGTTCCACTCTCCAGATGTTCAATTTGTAAACCAAGGCAAAATTTGGTTTTACCAAAATCCTTGATTTCGAATTCTCTTTTTAAATAATCAATTGTTTCTTGGAGCTCTTCAGGAGTTCCAATAAGATTAATATCATCAACATATATAGCTAATATCACAAATTTAGAACCAGATTTCTTAATAAAACGCATGGACATACCTGGTCATTTTTAAATCCCGCTTTCAATAAATATTCACTAAGGCGTGTGAACCACATGCGCCAGATTGCTTCAGGCCATATAATGATTTACGCAACTTGATGGAGTAATTTTCACGAGGATAATGTTTATATGCTTCAAGCATATGAAATCCTTCGGGGATTTTCATGTAAACATCATTTTCTAAATTTCTATACAAGTAAGCAGTGACAACATCTAATAGGCGCATATCTATCTTTTCATATACTACCAAACTGATTAGATATCGGAGTGTAATAGCATCAACAATAGGAGAATAAGTTTCATCATAATCAATACCTGGTCTTTGTGAAAAACCTTGGGCTACTAATCGCGCTTTATATCGAACGATTTCACTCTTTTCATTGCGCTTTCGCACAAATATCCATTTGTAGCCAACGGGTTTTACACCTTACGGTGTTCGGACTGTAGATCCAGAAGACTTCACGTTTTGTCAGTGCATTTAACTCCGATTGAATCGCATCTTTCCATTGCAGCCAATCTTTTCTATGCCGACATTCATCAACTGATATTGGTTCAGGTGTTGGGGATATGCCCTAGAGTCAATTTGTACTTATACAATTGTCATTATGTTTTATATAATAATATGAGGCTTTCCTTTCCATGAATAGTGAATTTTGTTTTGTTGGTCATCAAGTACGTGACTTGATAGTAAAACCCTACAATGAATACAATGACTATTCTAAAGCTGTCCTCGATCGATTATTATTATTGGAATAATAATAAATTAAGATTAGTATGTTTGTGACTTGATGGCTATGTTTTCTCGGCCATGGATATTTGTGATATCGAGTCAAGACATAAATAAATGTTAGAGAACATTGTATTGGACATGACCCATTGTGAGAGTACTTCATGGAATATGTCATAAGTACTTTCTAGCCATAATAATATTGAAAGTCCTTCGACCTAAATTCATCATAGTTTCTTACTTGATAAATTCTATATTTTGACATTGTCTAAAGTTGTCTTTAACTAGATAATAAATTAGACTACTTGTTGGATATAAAATAAATCAAGGAGAGGAATATGATTGATTGTGAAGGAATTTGTCCCTCTCAATTATGGGAGAGATATCCATGGGCCCCTTGATAAGTTAGGCTGTTAAAAATGCATGGCCGTGCTCAAATATATCAATCTAAGATATTGATATCATTTGTTTGAGCAGTCTACTATGAAATCAAGAAATAATTGATTAAGCTTAATAAGGATGACATGCTCAGTGCCTTATGCTTAATCCGGATATCGTGTGACAAAGGGACTAAATATAAAATTATGGTTTGGTTCAAAGAGATCACCGATCTTCATTTAACCTGGATAGTTATAATGTTTTGCTAGAAACCGCTTATAACTTGTGGGCCATTTAAATACGATTTAGGCACGCTGCCGGTGTTAAATGAACCTATAGGGTCACACAATAAGCGAACTTGTTAGGTTATTTTTACGGTGACCGAGTTCGATGAATACGGATGATATCCAGATTATAAGAATACGACTCGGTAAAATAATTAGTTAAATTACCGAGATAATGGCAGAATCTTATCATATCGGTTTTAATTTAATTTGAATTTAAATTAGAATATGATAAGATATGATTAGGGTTGGACTCTAAGAGGTTCGAGGGTTTTTAAGAAAACCCTAGCCGTCTTTCGATAGTCCAATTTTTCGGTTGAGAACATTCGTGCCATTCTCTACCGGAGAAAGAAAAAAAACCTCTCAAACCCTAGGCGCTAGCACTCCCGGGTATCGAGTGAGTTCGCGGTGTGTATCCGTAGAGGACGTTCGCATCTTGCGGCGTACGAGTGATTGTTCGGGTCGAACGTACAACGGCGCAACCGAGAATCGAAGGATTTCGATTACGACAACCGAGAGGTAACTCTTAATCGTTTACATCTTCTTAATCGTTTACTTGGGTCCTCGGGAGGGATTCGTAGATGTTTTCCGCATTTAGGAGTCCACGAATCCCAACATCAGGATCATCATTATCCTGTGTAACATCAAGAGATATATTGTATGCAAATATATTATCAATAACAGTTTCTATCCGATTCCAACTTCTACCGAAAGTGGTATAATTGATAGAAATTTCGAGTGTTACTTTCATCAACTTACGGTTCTTTGTCATCGGTTCTCTCTTGGTCTTTATCATTCTTTTCTTCAATATGATCTTACGGATCATTTAATCCTCTTTTCTTTCGAGGATTTTTATCTTTAGAACCAAGAGTTCGGCCACGCTTACGGCGTGTTTTTGACTCAGCGACTATAGGTATAATATTTTGTTCTGCTGGAACTTCAATTTGAATAGGAGCATTTATAGTTGGAATATGCGATTTTGTAACTCTTCTGGAGTCAACAAAAGTGTCTGGCATTTGATTTGCAATGCTTTGCAAATGAATTATCTTTTGAACTTCAAGTTCACATGCGCTTGTGCGCGGATCAAGATAATTTAATGATGTTGTCCAAGCAAGATCATTTTTATGCTTTGTTTTGTTCTCCCCTAATTTAGGGAATAATGATTCATCAAAATGACAATCGAGCAAATCTTGCTATGAATACATCTCCTATCGGGGTTCAACATACACGATAATAGAGGGAGAATCATATCCAACGTATATCCCCTTTCTTCTTTGAGGACCCATCTTTGTACGTTGGTTTGGTGCAATTGGAATATATACAGCACACCCAAAAATTCTTAAATGAGCAATATTTGGTTCTGACCAAAAAACTAATTGCAAAGGAGAGAATTTATGATAACTAGCTGGTCTTATACGTACAAGTGTTGCTGCATGTAGAATAGCATGTCTCCAGGCAGATGTTGAGAGATTTGTTTTCATTAATAATGGTCTAACAATTAATTGTAATCGTTTAATCAAAGATTCAGCAAGACCATTTTGTGTGTGAACATGAGCTACAGGATGTTCAACATTAATCCCAATTGACATGCAATATGCATCAAAAGCATGTGATGAAAATTCATCGACATTATCCAAACGGATATTTTTAATGTGATGGTCGGAAATTGTGCTCGTAATTTAATTATTTGAGCAAGTAATCTCATAAACGCCAGGTTGCGAGTAGATAATAAACATACATGTGACCATCGGGATGATGCATCAATTAAGACCATAAAATATTTGAACGGTCCACATGGTGGATCAATAGGTCCACAAATATCTCCGTGAATCCGTTCGAGAAATGTAGGACTTTCGGCTCCTACTTTTCTTGGTGATGGTTTAACAATTAATTTTCCTAGGGAACATACGGTACATGCGAATTTTTACGATGTTAATATCCTTTTATTTTTTAAAGGATGACCATGTGTATTCTCAATGATTCTTCTCATCATGGTAGATCCGGATGACCCAACCGGTCATGCCAAATGCTAAAAGTAATAGGATCGGTAAACTTACGGTTTACTAGATGATGAATTTCAATTGTACGTATTTTTACAAAATATAGACCGAGTAGAAAAAGACGGCAGTTTTTCTAATACCGATTTCTTACCCAAATGCATTTGAGTAATAAAAAGATGTTCAATCCCATTTTCCTCATTTGTTTCAACATGATACCCATTTCTACGGATATCTTTAAAACTCAATAAATTTCTTACGGATTTTGAGGAAAATAGTGCCTTATCAATAATAATTGTTGTTCCTTTAGGCAACAATATACTAGCTCTTCAGGAGCCCTCAATTACATTTGCACTACCGTTTATCGTATAAATATTTATTTCTCCCATTTTGAGATCGAGAAAAATATTTCTCATTTTTTAGTATGGTGTGTGTAGTTCCACTATCAATAATGCATACATCATCATTAACAACAGTCATCTGAACACAAATATATATATGTAAACGTAAATATTATTAGAATAGAATGAAAATGAAAATACAAAAATATCAGGGTGACGCTTTAGTTCTTCTGGACACTGCCATCACCAATTAAATGGTCTATCCTACCGTTTGGGTGTTCAAAAAAATCCGATACATCCATATGGGTAATATTGATATTAAGATCTTCATGATCAATATCATCATCCTCAACATTATTTATTGGATATTGAGAAAAATTTGCTTCCACATTTTTATTTTTCAATGAAACTTGATACAATTCAACTAAATGCTTAGCCGTACGACAGTTTCGTGACCAATGACCTTTCATGCCACATGTATAACATATATCCTCATGTTTTTCTTCAATTTCTTTTTCTTTTCCCTTATGATCTTTTCTGTTCCACTTCAGGTGGCCAGTATTTCTCACAATTTGATTACAATTGTGATAAGGGAAATATCGAGCGTGTCTACGACCATAACCACGACCACGACTATAACGATCGACTATAACGATGCTTGCTGGAGCCAACGACATTCACTTACGGAGTCTTTGTTGAGCCGGTTGGTCCGGCTTCATGATTTCTCAATAATAACTTATTATTTTTCTCTACAATGAGGAGGGCGATAATTAAATCAGTAAATTTTGTATACCCCTTTTCTCGATATTGTTCGCTGCAGGACAATATTCGAGGCATGAAAGGTGGAGAATGTCTTCTCCAACATATCTTTATCAGTCATTTTTTCTCCGCATAATTTTAATTGAGATGTAATTTTATACATTGCGGAGCTATATTCATTCACGGTTTTAAAATCTTGCAACCTTAGGTGCAACCATTCATACCGTACAGTAGGTAGTACGACCATCTTCAGGTGGTCAAATCTTTCTTTTAAATTTACCCACATGCCATATGGATCTTTTTCGGTAAGATATTCCATTTTCAAATTTTCATCGAGATGACGACGAATAAAAATCAAAGCTTTAGCCTTGTGTTGTGCAGATGCACTATTATTTGCTTGAATAGTTTCACTAAGGCCTTCGACATTTAGATGCATTTACGCATCGAGAACCCATGACATATAATTTTTTCCAGAAATATCAAGGGCTACAAATTCGAGTTTAGCGATGTTAGCCATATAGATCAATAAATGCGTACCTGTCTTCTGGCTTTGGTAACGGCAGAAACTCGTGCTTAGTCTTCTGGCTTTTGTACCGGTAGAGACTCGTGCTGATAACGTGTTGTTTAATTAGAGTAGTGTTATAATAAAATCTTCACACTACACACTAATAAAACTCTAACTATTTTTTGCACAAGAATTTCTCTCTTTCTTTTCTCTCACAATTTTCTCTAATCTTTCTTTCACAAAATAATGGTGTATTACAAGCTTAGAGTATAGCTCTATTTATAGAGCTCTAATTAGTGGAATACATCATGTCATACATCATCTTCAACTAATCTCAATTAGTGATGTCTCCACTAAATGGTGGACATCCATAAAAATCTTCTAATAATTCACATAAATCCATAATTAGTGGAGCCTCCACTAATTAATGGAGATTCTAATAATTCATAACACTTTTGAAATTATTGAGATATCTTAACCTTTTTTTATTTTACTTTTAATAGTATTATGACCATTTTTAGAATGTCAGTCTTATAATGTACTGTCTTTTCTTTTCTCTTGTAAATTCTTAAACAATATTAGACATCAATTATATAATTCTTATTTATTTTTTTCTTAACTTAAAATTTCTTTTTTTTTTCTTTTCCAAACTCACAAACTAACCCTTAGAACATTGTCTTGACGTCCCCTTGCATCAATCAGGATTGCTATTATTAATATGGCGATAATAATAATTCTTTTATTAGTTATTGAATAGTGTTGATCTTTGTAATTTAATTGGACTAAATCTTAATAAATCTGCAAGTGAATAAAATATTTCATGACAAATGAATTCTTATAATGGAGATATTCAATTAGTCACATCAAATTTAATTCTATGTAATCTTTTTATTGAAAAAAAAAATCAAAATTACACGTGCTTAACATTGGGTCACTCACTCGGTCTTTCTCAAGTCTCCAAGTCTTAATTAATCTACAAAGACTTCCTTTCCTCAAATACAGAAGATCTCCACCCTACTTTCTTTGCCTCTCCCACCCTCTTCGTTTGGACCTCTATCTACATTTTCTGTTACCCTTTTTGGACTTTCTTAAGTCCTCTCGTTTTGTTTTCTTTGGTTTCTTTCTAGATTCCCAGTAAATGATAATGGCGGGGAAATGAAACTAAAGATGACCGACAGTTTTTTGTAATTATTATTATTCTTAATGGGCAGGTGTCACGCCAATGACGTCGGATCCGTGGTCCTCGGCCACCCAGCCCCCGCCCCTTTGCGTGGCAGAGGAGGCCATTTTAAACTTTGGTCCGCCTCGCTCCGCCGCATTGTCCTCGACACTGTGCGCTGCGGGGGGCGGCAGAAGCACATTGTAAAATCTACAACGGAAGAGCTCAAGCCTACAACTAAGACTGATCTGTTAACCCTAAGATCTGAGTTGAGGAAGCACAGCTCCAGCTCCAGCATCGCCACCAATCCCACAGCGTCTGGATCCGACAAGTTATCGGACCTCCTGAGGCTATCTGAATTTTCGGAAAAGGAAAACGAAGAGGAGGAGGAGGAGGAGGATGAGGTTAGGTGGAAAGTGAAGGCACTCGAGGAATTGAAGAGAGTTGTGAACAGTCTGCAGGCTAGCCAAGACGGAAGCGGCCTAGCTCATGCATTAGAGGGAGCAAGGGAGATCAGAAAGCTGACCAAGGACGATTCAGGGGCCAGAATTACCCTGGCTTTGCTTGGAGCGATTCCCCCGCTAGTGGCATTGCTCGACTCGCCGGATCTCGGTTCTCAGATTGCAGCGCTTTATGCTTTGCTTAATATCGGCATTGGCAACGATGCGTGAGAAAATTTTTCCTTTCTTTATTATTCTATAGAGATTCATATATATGTTTTCATTGGAGTCCCTCTGGACTAGATGTCTAGAATACCAAGTAAAAGCCAAAAGCTAAATTTAATTATTTTTTTCTTTTTAGACACCATCAACCCACTCGCTTGATGCAGCAATTGTCATTTGTTTGTCCTATCCTTCTTTTGTCAAACCGCTCTCGTAGATGTTAGTTCATTATCAGTCGTTAATACCGGATTTTTTTTTTGGGAGAGAATAGTTATTACTGGTTACTGGTAGGAAAAAGTTGTGTGTGTTTCTTTCTGTCTTCTTAATGGAACAGATATATACGGAGGTTGAGAATTTTTATTTTTTCTCTCTTCTAGCCGTTCTTTTCCATGGTTCAAACAATTTCAATTTCTTCTTTATCCCCTTGCCTATTCCATCGAACCATTCCCTATCGCTGGCGAGTCTGTGTTTGTCCGTTCACGTACAACGTTCAAAATATTCATGAGTTTTCCATATAATTGTTAAATATCCACCGAGAACGGAGAAACATGTACAAAGAAGGAAAAACCAAAAACTTGTATCCAGAACTGCAAACTTAAGGGAACATAGGGAAAAAGAAGTGTGCTTCTACATTCATACATGACATTTGTTATCCTCTCTTTTGCATTCTTAAGCCCAAAACTTAGTCCACCCTATCTGTTATGTGTGTTGCCATATCCCTGCGGCTTTTTTTTCCGCATTTAAAAGATTGGTAATACATGCAAGCCAATGCTATAATATTTCCGTTTTCTTTTTAATTTGGCAGAAATAAAGCGGCCATAGTTCAGGCCGGCGCTGTTCACAAGATGCTAAAGCTCATCGAAGCAGCAAATGGCTCTCCTGATATGGCTGTTGCTGAAGCTATAGTTGCAAATTTCCTTGCTTTAAGTGCTCTGGATGCAAATAAACCGATTATTGGTTCGTCTGAAGCTCTCCCATTTTTGGCGAGAACACTGCAAGATCCTGGTAACATAATTGTTTCCCAAGCAAAACAGGACGCTCTGCGAGCGGTATATAATCTGTCAATTTCACCATTCAACATCTCTCCCCTACTAGATACAGATCTAGTACCATTTCTCATGAGCAAGCTGGGGGATATGGATGTCAGTGAAAGAATTCTCTCCATTCTTAGCAATATAGTATTGATTCCTGAGGGGCGCAAGGCAATTAGCTGTACGCCAGATGCATTTCCAATTCTAGTTGATGTTTTGAATTGGTCAGATTCGCCAGGTTGCCAAGAGAAAGTGTCATATATCCTGATGGTGATGGCTCACAAAGAATTTCGAGACAGACAGGCCATGATCGAGGCTGGAGTAGCATCATCCCTGCTTGAATTGACACTTCTAGGTAGCACATTAGCACAAAAGAGGGCTTCCCGGATTCTGGAGTTTTTAACGGTGGACAAGGGGAAGCAGGTTTCTGAAAGTTATGGGGGTGGAATGAATCCCATGCTGTCAGGTCCTCTTTCTGCGGTTAAATCATCTTCTACAGAACCAACTCATCCTTTGAAGACATCTTTTGAGCAGGATCAAGCAATGAGTGAAGAGAGAAAAGCAGTAAAGCAATTAGTGCAGCAAAGCTTACAGAACAATATGAAGAGGATAGTCAAAAGGGCAAATTTGCCCCATGATTTCGTGCCATCGGATCATTTCAAGTCCCTTACATCGGTCTCAACTTCTAAGAGCTTACCGTTTTAATCCGGGGTACGCGTGGGGTGGGGGGCTCTATGGTAGATGTTAGCCTTTTCCTCATCATCTTTGTCCCGTTTTTGAACTAGTATAGTTTCTTGCAAAATTATATTTGAAGAGATGTCTATTTGTTTGTCACCATATTCACACATTAGGAGTATAAGTGAACATCAAAATCTATCTCAATTTAAATTTAAAATTATTTTAATTTTAAAAAATATAATTTAAACAATTTGTATTTCTTGAAAATTATTATATATTCATAATATATTATATATATTTTTTAATTCCATTCAGACTTTATTTTAATTTTATATACTTAATAAATTTTATACTGTCCAAGTTACATCTCACCTGTTTTTAATAATTTATGCAGTGGGTAAAATACAATTTGAAAAATTAATAGATAGATGAAAAACGAAATTTTAAAGTTTGAATAATAAATTCTGATGAAATGATGTTTCGAAAGGCAAAAGTAAAAAAAGGCGCTTAATAACATGATGAAGTTAAATCCTGCTTATTAAACCTTTTTTTGTTACTTTTAATGTTTATATTTTATTTTGAGATGTTTACAAATAAATATTAATATTTTAACAAAATTTCACAACTATTATTATTTATTTACACAATATAAGTTTTTTTAACCGGTTTATTTTAACGACCTTTAACTGTTCATTTAAGAAATACAAACTCAGTAACTTACCGTTTTAAAAAATCTTTGTATTTCAAATTTAAAAGATTGTATTATATTGTGAATGGGCTGTGCTTTATATATGTTCTATTTACACACATTTTCTTTACAAGAGATACATCTACACTACACCCCCTGGTCATAACTCAACCACCTATTTATTTATTTTTCTTATAATAGGACATAATTACCTTTCCTCCTCCCTTCCTTTTCATTCTCCTCCTCTCCAAAATATATATTTCATCAAAATTATTCGACTTCTTTAATACCATCAACCCCATCGGCGCTTCTTTCTGCAGTGCTCGTTAATATCCACAATATGGTGGAAAGACTTTAATATGCCAAATAGATGGCAGATTAGGGTTCAGGCCAATCGAGAACTGGATTGAGGAACTTCTCTATGCCCAAAACGTGTCTCATCTGAACTTAGTGGGGAAGAACAAGCTGTTGAATTTTACAGTGCTGGCCAGAAAATCAGTAACGAACATTAAGAACTGCATAGAATCAGTCACCTGCAAACACAGTCGATTCCTACCTTGACAACTGCATAAACACTATGAAATCATCTTACTGGAAATTTAGCCCAAATTAGCTAACGAGGAGAAAAACTATGCATGTCAGAATAGTAGGGTATTCCACTAATAATCATGCAGAAGTACACCTTTTGCTGTTCTTATTTTGGATAAGCAATCTTTCAAAGTTGAAATCTAGAGAATGGGGAAACAAACAAAATAAATGAGAGACAATTTAGCAGCAAAAAGGGTGAAGGAAAGTTCTTGATATATTCCAGAATGTTGCTCATTTAATGCCAGAGGGAAAGAAATAGGAACACTTTTCAAAGACATCGTGGTGTGCTGAATGCTGAAGCTCCAGATATGTTTAGTGCATAAATTAGCAACAACTACCTGCAGCACATAAGAAACCGTGGCGAATGCATCAGCAAAATTTTGGTGGGATTATTTACGTAGTTTTCATAAATAATGATACATTATGTGTGTTTCAATACATAAAAATGCATGTCCTCTACAGACATGCAATGTTTAGATAAAAATTCAATGTCATTAATTAAGAAGAAGAGTACTACAGTATATAAAATCCCCGCAATAAATGTATCATCATCGGCATTTGCAGAGATAGAATTATAGAAAGATCTCAAGTGATTTCCCCAGCACATATTATTTACTCTACATACAATTATACACAATTCCCAGTGCAACTGCATACCTTCCCAACCCGTCTATTCCAGAGAGTCTCGCAGTAGTTCTCAGTTTTTTGTATACTTCTCTTTACCTTTGCAATCTTTTTGTGGGAAAGACAGTCTAATTATATCTGATCACAAATAAAGATACAAACCAAACAAAATAATGTAATTTATACACTTCAAACAGATGCAGGCAACCATGGCTTGCCATAATAGCGTTGTGATACCCTAATCCCATATAGAATTAGGATGAGAAGTGTCAATGGTATATAAAGATATGTCTAAATATTTATTATTAATTTAAAATATCTATTTTGGCCTAATGAGAATAGTGATCAAATAGTTGATTGTAGGTGTTGTCAGATCTATAATCCTACTGTTGAGTTAGTGGGTACAAGTCGTGACATTTTGGATGCCTCTAGAATCTCATATTGCCTGGTAAAGAAGGGTGGAATTAAGTGTGTACGAGTGCTACACCGTACGCGGTGAGATAATAATTAGATGTTAAAAGGCTCCTCTTTAGAAGGGAATCACACCATACACTGAATACAAACCAATTCCTTTGAGCGAGGGCCGAAGTCTTCTTCAATCCACCACCCTCTACCTTTGTGCGAGAAATTTGTAGCTCAGTCCCGAGCGTCTATTTCCCTTTTCCCAAGAATAGAGAATGAAGGGAAATAGAGTAGAGCCCGGTAGCTTACTGCAACTAAACGAAAATTCCGGAAAATGGTGCTATTTTCACATCGAATTTCGACAGAGGGGTAGCTGCAATCGGTATTCCTAAAGTAGAGAGGTCACATTCTGTCGCATTCACAGAATGCGACCTATTAAGTAGAGGTCGCATTCCCTCAACCTGCAGCAACTCCACTTAAATCTCAACCTATGCGACCTCAACCTGCTACAATCTCCACCTACAACCAACTTGCTACAATTATTTAATGTAGTTTGAGTAAGGATTGACAGTAAACCACGCACTTATCACATTAATAAAATTCAATATAATAGTATATATGATTAAAGCATTCAAAATAATAATAACAATATCGCAAGTACATAGAGAAACTGTATTTAAAATACAATTAAACATAAAACGAACTAATAGATGATGACAATGGCTAGTCTCTCGAAACAGTAAAATTATTATTATTACAATTCCTCCTAATATGTCCACTCCTATGACAGTTGCTACATTTTGGAGGAGTTGGGTGTCCACTCTTATGATAGTTGTTTTTTCTTTCTAAGAATTACCCATATGAGGCTAAAGCAACACTTTGTTATACATATGCAGTCAAATCTAGTGCTTGAAGCTTTTGGCAATGCAAAAACAGTAAGAAATAACAATTCCATGTGAGTACTGCAGTAGTCCTTCCAAAAAAAATACTCCTGCTACAGCATGAGGAAGCTAGTTTCGATACGTGATATTATTTGTGGAATCTGTTATAACATGGATTGATACCTGAGGTGGACATTTGAGTGGGTGGCGAAGGGAAGCCGACGGCGCAAGGTTGTCGTTGACGAAGAGTCAAGACGGAAAATTGCTGGATGTGCTGCCTTCGCTGGCGAAGAACTTATAGTGACTTGAATTTTTGATGAAGAACGACTGACAGGGAAGGTTCAGGGTATCTAATGCGACCTTAAGGTCACGTTCAGAGAATGCGACCTTATTCCTCGAATGCGACCTCAGGGCTGCCTAATATAAAAAAAAAAAAAAATCGGTAGAGGTCTCATTTTGTGAATGTGACCACATTTTACTAGGTCGCAATGCGACCTCACTACTTTTAAAATTTATGTTGGGGCTGCCTCTCTATAGGAATTCAGAGGGAAAACGACACCATATTCCGGAAATTCGGGCAACTAAAGGAGTTATAGAAGTTAGAAAGGAAAGAATAATATTTCATTAGGTTAAAATTAAGTACTACATCGTACGTTACGGGATAATAATTGGTGGAGCAAAAGCTATATAAAATAATTAAATTTGAAATTTTAAAATATAAAAAAAGTAATTAGTATGAGTAAAATAGATATTTTATATATATATAAAAAAAATTCTCTTAGTCAATATCATCATTGACTAACGATCAATGAACTTCTAGTACTTTTTTATAACTTGGTATTAAAGGACTATTGCTTCCTAATTTAATAAAGTAAATTATAATAAACCCTTAATAACAATAAAAAAAAAAAGTAAAGCGAAAGTTACAGGATGCTGGGTATGCCGAATGATTTATAAGAAACGAATTGTAAAGGGTACAGCTACTGCAGGCTAATCATCAGAAGGTTATAAGTGACTTAAAAAAATAATTTGACTTATTTTACATCAACACATTTACAAAAATTCAGATACCAATAACGATAACTACCTAGCAAAAGCAAACCATGTTCATACTACTAATCATGTTATCACGGAGAGAGAGAATGTGTTTTCCATATCATATACTATCTCCATTTTACAATATAAATTATTTTAAACTTATACACATGAATTAAGAGTCCTAAATTCTACATAATTTTAAAACTAAAATTTTAAAAATATTCCTAATTAAGTATTTATCTACTTTAATAATTAAAGAGAATTGAGTTATAATTAGTTAAAAGAGAGAGATTGTAGAGAGGGGTAGAGTTAAAAAAAAGTAATAAATATTTATAAAATTTTGTAAAACAACTTATATTGTGAAAAAAAATTCAAGTCTAAAACGATTTATATTATAAAACAAAAGTAGTATCAAACACATAAATTTATATTTCAATGCAAATAATCAAGTTTGCTTTAATATCAATGCATGCATGACACATTATAATGGGCCAGGTTTTATTTTTTATTTTCTCAATCCCAATAAAATTGATTTACTTACTATTTTGAACTATCCCAAAAGAGAGAGTGTATTTTTCATATCATATACTACATCCGTTTTAAAATATAAGTCATTTTAAACTTATGTACAAGAATTAATATTCCTAAATTCTACATAATTTTAAAACTAAGCTTTTAAAAATATTCCTAATTAAATCTTTATCTACTTTAATAATTACGCTTGGTTTGATTGGACTGTTTTGTGAAAGTAAATAAGGAGTGAAAGTAAATGTGGAGGTAAATGAGACATTTATCTCGTTTGGTTAGATGTAGATATGGAGGGAAAGTAAATGAGGAGGGATACCACTCCCCCTCCACATCAGCATTTTCTCCCCTCCCAATTTGGAGGGATTGGGAGTAGTGATTTTCAGACCAGACCGGACCGACTGGTCCGATCGGTCCGACCGTGGACCTGTCCTCCAACCGGTCTGATCTGGTCATTCAGATCGGTTCTTTCAAAAATTGGTAGTTTTTGAGAGAATCGGGTTTGACCAATCGGTCCAACCGGTGAACCGGTTTCTTTTAAAAAAAATTGAGGCAAATTTTATAATTTTGGGGGACAAATTAAATTATATAATTTAATAAACTATTTTAATGTATTAGATTGTTAGTTATAAACTAAAAATGACTATTTTTAATCAAAAATTTAAATATTTATATTTTTATGGACTTAAATTATACTGTATTATTGATTAATTTTCTTTCAAAAATAATTATATTTTTAATTATTAAATTATAATATTATCGGTTCAATTACGGTTGGACCATTAAACCGTGAACCAGTAATTTTTTCGGTTCGATGACCGGTCCGATTCTGAAAACATTGATTGGGAGAGAGAAAATAAATATTGACCACATTTTTAACATTAAAAATTTTAATAAAATGGATAATGAGGGATAAAATAGTAAACTAAATTAATTATTCTCTCTCTTATTCTCTCTCCTTCCCTTCCTATTTTCACTCTAACCAAACAAGATAACAGTAAATATATTAACTTCTTCTAGTGGAAGTAAAATGTGTCACTCCTCCTTCTCTTTCCTCTCCCCCTCCCCTTCGCGAACCAAAACAAGCCTTAGAGAGAGTTGAAGTCATAATTAGTGGAAAGAGAGAGATTGTAGAGATGGTAGATAGAGTTAGAAAAAAATAATAAATATTTATAAAACTTTATAAAACGATTTATATTGTGAAAAAAAATTTCAAGTCTAAAACGATTTATATTGTGAAACGAAAGTAGTATCAAACACATAAATTTATATTTCAATGCAAATAATCAAGTTTTCTTTAATATCAATGCATGCATGACACATTATAATGGGCTAGGTTTTATTTTTTATTCCCTCCATCTCAACAAAATTAACTTACTTACTATTTTGAATTTTCTTAAAAAAATTTTTTGACACTTTCCGTAAAAGAAAAATTTTTACTATATAATTTATTATAAAATAATTAATATACTTTACATATATTATTTTTATATATTTGAATTTGACATAAAATATTGTAAGACTCAGATATTTTTTTAATTATATTATATTATACTCTATTATTATTATATCCTAATTTTTATTTTTGTATATATTTTTGTGTCAAGTCAATTACGGTCAATTTTAATGGAACGGAATGAGTAATAATATATAAGTAAATACAAGAACAATGGGAATGTACACCCAATCTATAGCGAGATACATGTTTGGCGTATTTTAATAGTAGTAGGTAACTAAGCAAATCCAGTATGATTAATAACATTAGTACATTACGATCGATCGGTTATAAAATAAATAACGAAATTTACTAATTAGCTTATCTTTCATGGCAGAAAATCGACCGAGAGATAAGAGACGACGACACAAAACAGCTCTCCTTGATTCTACAGGAAGCGAAAGAGAGCAGGAAACATACTAAGTTAATTCTTCACATCCGACGAAAACCATAAAGCTATTATACACGGGAAATACTTGGGAGCACACAAAAAGAAGATGAATTGGACCAAGAATATAAGCATTACATAGATACAGAACTAGCACTTCCGGCAGCAATTCACAACTAAGTAGTAGAATAATCACTTCCCAGGAATTAAGTGTAAATACCCAACCCAAGTGATTATGGGTCTTGTATTTTAATCGACCCATAAAGTAATTTTTATTATGGCCCATGAGATAACCCATAGGTTTTAAGAGTCTGTGAGGGATATAATTAAGCGTTCTTTGGTTTGATCATCAGTTGGCCAAGGCGATCATTCAAGGGTTCCAGACTCTGGGGAAGAAAGCCCTGATTTGCTTCAATCGTGAAGGTGAGTTCTTTTGGCTTCGATTATTAATTTAGTTAGGGTTGAGGAGTAAATATATAGAGGTTCTCTTTGTTTTGGGATTCTAGATAATAAGGTTAATTGAATCATGGGGTTTTAGTTCCTTGAATTGATATTGGTATTGTGTGATTTGATATTAGAGAATGATTGTGTGGAGTGAGTGGCTTGGATTGGAGATATTAGTTTGACTTCTGAAGTAAGTGGTTCAGGCATCTTCGGTTTTTCGAAATATTCAACAATTTTATTTTCTGTATAAAATTTGGGAATTGAGTTTGGTTATTTTCTTCTGATTTTGAGTCATACTATCAGGTGTGCTATGTGTTAAATGGCTCATGGGTTAGAAGAAGGGAAGGAAGAATATGTTCTAAAATTCATTTGTGTGACTGAAATCCCTCTCAGTCAATAAGAAATATAAGTCAGGATTGATATCAGTGATCCTTTTCTTAATTTGAGATTCATGAGCCTTTGTTTGTTGTTGTGTCTTCAGTTTGATCGCGATGTTGGAAAAAAAAAAACGAATTCACTGTTCACCGTCACTGTTCACACACTGTTCATGCGGTCAGTGGACATCTGCAGTTTTCGGCTATTGTTTTCAAGAACAAAAAAAAAAAAAAAAAAAAAAATCAGTTCATTTAAGTATGGTGTATTATTCGATGTGTTTTATTGTAAAGATATTATATGTAACATCTTCTTTCCCAAGAAGATGTTTGAACTACTTATTGGGCTAGTGTAGGTCATTCCATTTAACATCTCGCAGATTTTGATCAAGAGTATGAAGAGAATTGTGAAGACGAATAGGATTAGACTACGTGTTTAGATTGCTTGGCGTTTTGAGAGTTTTACTTATTATGACTTTTATTTTGATTTAGACAGTGGTGTTCGCTTAAATCCTTAGTTAAGATTGACCAAGACATTAGTTGTACTAAAGGTTTTATGTTTGGTTCATGGTATTATATTTCAGGATGTATATTTTTCCTTCTTCCTTGGAGGTGATTAGTTTAAATTAAAGTGACTTTTTTTTAGTTAGAGGCTTAGTGTCTTCTTGGAGATGCTGCCGTGTAGCGTTTCGAGTACGGACTCGGGTTCCATCTCGGGTTTCGGATTCGGGGCGCTACATTTAGTGGTATCAGAGACCAGGATTAGGTTCATGATCTTTAATGTTAAGTTATGATTTAATTTACTGGAAATCCTGAGATAGGATAGGAAATCAGATGATTATGTCTAACTATTTATGGTTTATTATTGTATTTTGATCACTACTTTCCCGTGGCAATCAGAGCTACAACAAGACAGCACGAATTCTTCTGATTCGGACACAAGCATGTGAGTGGACGAGCGTGTTCACTCACGCATCAACGATTGAATGCTTTGGGGAGCCGCCTTGCACCTCCCGAGATCATGGCCACTGAAACTCTTAAGTCGCAAACGTGTCTCAGATGCTGGATTGCAAAGGAGAATTAAGGATCGGTTATCCTCGATGCTCCCTCGAAGAACCACAAGCAATCCTATACTGTGTGTCTTCACATCGAGCCTGAGATCAAGCAAAGCGGATGCCGGGCGGGAGAAGAAGAGACCGAGACTATCTTCGCCAGGGCCAATGTTCAAGACCCGTGACCCCCAACAGAAAAAGGCGCCCATTGTTCAAAACTATCCTGTGAAGTAGCTTCATGATCAAAGAAGCTTTGTGAGACTCGTCGCTGAATTCATCCCGGCGATCGTAGATGGAAGACTCGGCTTCGTTTTCAAGTGTGAAAAGATAGGGTATCGAGATCGGGAATCGATGATGGTATAGAAGCATCAAGACCTCGCTACTCAACCGATTACTAGGCTAGCAGTGAGTAAAAGAAGCCGAATGCTAGAGTTTTTGCACTAACCCAACATGAGGCTCGAGACTCATGATGACGTGGTTACAGTGCACCTTACCAATTAATTCTCAGACCAACTTCTGACGCCTTTCGACTCGTGGTGCCACCCATTCTTTTGTATCTCAACGTTTTGCCAAAATCCTAAAATTAGACCATACCCATTTAGTCGATCCTTTCACGTGTCTATTCTTAGTGGAAAAGTTTTAGTCTCCAAGCTCGTGAGCTGGGACGTGGTGGAGATTGGAAATGAAGTGTTAGATGTCGACTCTCATCCAAATCCCAATGGGCGGATTTTGAGGGGATTCTCTAATGGATCGGGTTTTCGCAACCTGCAATGATCGATCATTGTAAGGGCAAAAGGTAAATTTTTTACCAGTAGGGAAGGACGAATTCCATTTTCTCGGGAGGTTTGGAGAAGCTGATTGAGCAAGTGAAACCGATCATACGCTTGCCAGAAAGGCTGCAAGAGATCTTCAAAAGGATGAAGGTTTCTAGCTTACGATCGGATACTGTAAGAAGGGGCAAATATTTGAAGACATACCCGTGGTGTGTGATCGTGTCCGATGTATTCCTGAAGAATTACAGATTACCCCCCAGCGAGAAGTGGAGTTCGAGACTGCTTTCTGGATATCGAGAGCGAACCGATCTCGAAGGCCCGTATAGAACGGGCACCCGTCGAATTGCGTAGAATTAAAGACACAATTCAAGAATTATTAGATACGTGGGATTTATACGCCTGGCGTAGTCCCCGGGTGCCCCGGCTTTATTCGGGGAAGAAAAAGGATGGCGTAGGAGACTTCGTGATTGGACTATCGCGAACTTAATAAGATCACCATCAAGAATCGGCACTCATCACCCCGATAGATGATCTCTCTCGATCGCTTGAAAGGTGTCTCAGTGCTTTCAAGATCGACCTGCGGCTCTGATATCAATTAAGAATTATGATAAGATGATATACCCAAAGTGCTTTCCGGACTCGTCATGACATTACGAGGTTTTTGGTCATGCCATTTGGAATGACTAATGCTCTAGCAAAGATTTAGTGGACTTGATGAACCGAGTCTTCAAGTCTCGCTAGACAAGTTTGTAGGTGGTATTTATCGATGACATTTTAATATACTCATCGTCCAAAGAAAAGCATGCGGAGCATTTGACGATAAAGGGTTTTGCAGTGACTTTGCTGAAGGAGAAATTATACGTAAATTTAGCAAGTGTGAATTTTGCTCGTAAGTGTTGCTTTCTAGGTCATGTCATATCCGAAACGGAGTAGTCTGTAGATCCTAAGAAAGTAGAAGCAATTGTAAATCGTGCCAAACCAACTAATGCATCCGAAGTGAGAAGTTTCTTGGGGTTCACTGGTATTATCGAAAGTTTGTGGAGGGTTTTTCGTAATTTCAGGACCTGCTAACTCGCCTTACCTAAGAAGACCAAGTTCGAGCGGGAGTCCAAGATGTGAGTCTAGTTTTCAAGAGTTGAAGAAACGGTTAACGCTTGCACCTATACTTACGCTTACCATCTCGGGTCGAGGTTTTGTAATATATAGTGATGCGTCAAAGAATGGTTTCGGGGTGTGTGCTTATGGTAATGGGAAGGTTATAGCTATGTGATCAAGGCAATTAAAGCTTTATGAGCAAAATTATCCCACTCATGATCTTAAGTTAGTCGCAGTGGTTTTTGCTCTAAAGATCCTGGAGGCACTACTTGTATGGAGAGCCTTGTGAGGTGCTTACTGACCATCGAGTTTGAAATATTTGTTCACCCAAAAAGAACTTAATACGCTACAATGAGATGGCTAGAGTCGCTAAGGACTATGATCCAAGATCGCCTATCATCCCGGAAAGCTCAACAAGGTAGCTGATGCGTTAAGTAGGAAGAACAATAACCTAGCAAGCCTATGATCACTCAAGTAGACAATTGATTTTGGAATTTGAGAAATTGGAGATAGAGGTAGGAGGGTCTCGAAAAGGATGATGTAGTGCATTTAATATTGCAAACCAACCTCGTGGAACGTATTAAGACGACTCAAGGTATGGATGCTAGGTTAGAGAAGAAGAAGAAGGATAGTTCTGGATGATCGCTGAAGCGCATTTCCAAATTCAAGATGACGGGAGTTTAAGATTTAGAGGAAGATTATGTGTACCTCGACCATCTAAGTTTAAAGGCTGAAATTTTGGAAAGAAGCGCACAACTCCTAAGTCGTCATCAGCATCCCGTAGAGTACTAAAATGTATAGGGACTCTGAAGAGAAACTTTTGGTGGAGTGGAATGAAGAGGGAGATAGCGGAATATATTGACTCGCTGTATGGTATGTCAACAAGTGAAGGCCGAACACCAAAGACCAGGAGGATTGCTAAAACCTTTGGAGATACACCGTATGGAAATGAGAGCATATCACTATAGACTTTGTTGTCGAGTTGCCAAGATCAAAGATGGGGAAGGATACTATTTGGGTGATTGTAGATAGATCGACTAAATCCACGCATTTCTTGTCAATAAAGGCTACAGAGTAACAATGGATGAGTTGGCAAAGATGTACATGGAGGAAATAGTGCGATTATACGGCATACCGCTTAGTATTGTATCCGACGAGGATCCACGGTTTGTTTCACGATTCTGAAGAGCTTTAATAAAGCTATGGGAACTTCGTTAGCACTTAGTACCGCATTTCACCCACAAACCGATGGGCAATCCGAACATACAATTCAAACGTTAGAGGATATGTTGCGGGCATGTGTGATGGATTTCAAAGGTAGTCAGGTTGATCATTTAATGTTGGTAGAATTCTCTTATAATAATAGTTACCGGACAAGTATTGGGATGGCTCCATATGAGGCATTGTACTGGAGGAGGTGTAGATCACTGGTGTGTTGGGATGATGTTGGTGAGAGGATAACTCTATCGGACCAGAATTAGTACAATTACCTTGGAGAAAGTGCCATTGATCCGCGAGCGAATTAAGGTAGCGCAAGATAGACAAAAGAGTTGGGCGGACAGCAAAAGGCGACCATTGGAGTTTAAGGTGGGAGAAAAGGTGTATCTTCGAATTTCTCATACTAAGGGGTGATGAGGTTTGGAAAAAGTGGAAAGTTAAGTCCTCGTTTTGTAGGCCCTTATGAGATTCTAGAAAGAGTCTGGGAACTCGCTTATCGTTTCGGCTTTACCACCAAGACTGTCTAAGGTGCACAACGTTTTTCATGTTTCTCAATTAAGGAGATACATTTCAGATCAAAGTCATGTGTTAGAGGCTGAATCATTGAAAGTGACTGAGAACTTGTCATACGTAAAGATTCTTTTGAGGATCGTAGATCGTAAGGAGCAGGTATTGCGAAGACGTATCATCCACTATGTCAAGGTCCAGTGGACAAATCATACGCCTCGCGAAGCTACATGGGAATTAGAGGAAGACATGCGCAAGAAGTATCCATCGTTGTTTGACTTGGAAGGTGCGTATAAGTTTCGAGGACGAAACTTTTGTAAGGAGGGTGGAATGTAAATACCCAACCTAAGTGATTATGGGTCTTGTATTTTAACCGACCCATAAAGTAATTTTTATTATGGCCCATGAGATAGCCCATAGGTTTTGGGAGTCTGTGAGGGATATAATTAAGTTGAGAGTTGTGTTTGTTATTTAGTATTTTTAAAAGTTAAACCTACGTCTTAACCTAAACGGCGTTCTTTGGTTTGATCATCAGTTGGCCAAGGCGATCATTCAAGGGTTCCAGACACTGGGGAAGAAAACCCTGATTTGCTTCAATCGTGAAGGTGAGTTCTTTTGGCTTCGATTATTAATTTAGTTAGGGTTGAGGAGTAAATATATAGAGGTTCTCTTTGTTTTGGGATTCTAGATAATAAGGTTAATTGAATCATGGGGTTTTAGTTCCTTGAATTGATATTGGTATTGTGTGGTTTAATATTAGGGAACGATTGTGTGGAGTGAGTCGCTTGGATTGGAGATATTAGTTTGACTTCGAGGTAAGTGGTTCGGGCATCTTCGGTTTTTCGAAATATTCAACAATTTTATTTTCTCGTATAAAATTTGGGAATTAAGTTTGGTTATTTTCTTCGATTTTGGGTAATACCATCATGTGTGCTATGTGTGATATGTGTTTAATGGCTCATGGGTTAGAAGAAGGAAGGAAGAACATGTTCTAAAATTCGTTTGTGTGATCGAAATCCCTCTCGATCAATAAGAAATATAAGTTTGGCCTCCCCGACGGATAAACGATCGGAGCTGATATCGATGATCATTTTTCCTAATTTGAGATTCATGAGCCTTTGTTTGTTGTTGTGTCTTCAGTTTGATCTCGATGTTGGAAAAAAAAAACGAATTCACTGTTCACGCACTGTTCATGCGGTTAGTGGACATCTGCAGTTTTCGACTGTTGTTTTCAAGAACAAAAAAAAAAAAAAAAACTATTTTCGCCTCGGGTGACCCCCGAGGCTATTTCTATGAAATTGGAGTTTTGATGTGGGGACTATTTGGTGTCCCCACAATTGATTGCAATGCTTGGATCCTCGTTTATATAAAAAAAAACAATCAGTAAATTGTTTCTATCATCGCTTTTGTATGATTGGAGCCCAAGTTTTTTTTTGTTTAAAATTTTGAACTAAGTTAATTAGTTTTATTTTATAATTAAATCATATTTTATTTATACTTTATTATCTTTATTGAGGTGATAGTTTTATTTTATTTGATATTAGATTAAGTCTTATATTATATATATATATATATATATATATATATATATATATAAAGGGAAAGTAAAAATTTAGTTCATTTAAGTATGGTGTATTATTCGATGTGTTTTATTGTAAAGATATTATATGTAACATCCTCTTTCCCAAAAAGATGTTTGAACTACTTATTGGGCTAGTGTAGCTTATTCCATTTAACATTTCGCAGATTTTGACCAAGAATATGAAGGGAATTGTGAAGACGGATGGGATTAGACTACATGTTTAGATTGCTTGGCGTTTGAGAGTTTTACTTATTATGACTTTTATTTTGATTTAGACAATGGTACTTCGCATCCTAATCCCATGTGGGATTGGGGCATCACATTCACCCCTCCTTTAGGCCCAAGCGTCATCGCTGGGCCCATACTTTAGGGGCCAAACCCAGGACCAACTAGGCGGTATGGGATTCTAGAGGTGGCTCCCACCGCGCACGGTGTAGCACTTAGTTCCTATACCAGGGCTGGTTACCTTCTCTGATACCAAATGTCACGCCCCGTGCCCGCGGACTCGGGAGCGTGACTATGGGCTCAGCGACACCCACGGTCAACTACTTAGCCGCGAGTCCTCGCTCGGGTCAAAATAGATATCCCAAGTTGACAATGGGTACTTAGGCCCATCCTTATATACCATACATACTTTTCATCCTAATTCCATGTGGGATTGGGGCATCACATTCACCCCTCCTTTAGGCCCCATACTTTAGGGGCCAAACCCATGACCAACTAGGCGGTATGGGATTCTAGAGGTGGCTCCCACCGCGCACGGTGTAGCACTTAGTTCCTATACCGGGGCTAATAACCTGACTCTGATACCAAATGTCACGCCCCATACCGCGTGCCGGGAGCGCGACTATGGGCTCAGCGGCACCCACGGTCAACTACTTGGCCGCCGTCCTCGCTGGGTCAAAATGGATATCCCAAGTTGACAATGGGTACTTAGGCTCATCCTTATATACTATACATACTTCTCATCCTAATCCTATGTGGGATTGGGGCATCACATTCACCCCTCCTTTAGGCCTAAGCGTCTTCGCTGGGCCCATACTTTAGGGGCCAAACCCAGGACCAACCAGGCGGTATGGGATTCTAGAGGTGGCTCCCACTGCGCACGGTATAGCACTTAGTTCCTATACCGGGGCTGGTTACCTTTTCTGATACCAAATGTCACGCCCCGTACCCGCGTGACATTTGATATACTCATCGTCCCAATTTACAATGGCTTCTACTTTCTTAAGATCTATAGCTACTCTATTTTCAGATACGATATGACCCAAGAAAGCAACACTCCTGAGCTAAAATTCACACTTGCTAAATTTCGCGTACAATTTCTCCTTCCGCAAGGTCTGCAAAACCACTGTCAAATGCTCCGCATGCTTTTCTTCAGACGATGAGTATATCAAATGTCACGCAGGCACGGGGCGTGACATTTGGTATCAGAGTAGGTAATCAACCCCGGTATAGGAACTAAGTGCTACACCGTGCGCGGTGGGAGCCACCTCTAGAATCCCATACCGCCTGGTTGGTCCTAGGTTTGGCCCCTAAAGTATGGGGCCCAGCGAGGACGTTTGGGCCTAAAGGAGGGGTGAATGTGATGCCCCAATCCCACATGGGATTAGGATGAGAAGTATGTATGGTATATAAGGATGGGCCTAAGTACTCATTGTCAATTTGTGATATCCATTTTGGCCCGACGAGGACAGCTGCCAAGTAGTTAACCGTGGGTGCTGCCAGGCCCATAGTCGCGCTCTCGGGTCCGCGGGCACGGGGCGTGACATTTGGTATTAGAGAAGGTAACCAGCCCCGGTATGAGAACTAAGTGCTACACTGTGTGCGGTGGGAGCCACCTCTAGAATCCTATACCACCTGGTTGGTCCTGGGTTTGGCCCCTAAAGTATGGGCCCAGCGAGGACGCTTGGGTCTAAAGGAGGGGTGAATGTGATGCCCCAATCCCACATGGGATTAGGATGAGAAGTATGTATGGTATATAAGGATGGGCCTAAGTACCCATTGTCAACTTGGGATATCCATTTTGACCCAGTGAGGATGGCGGCCAAGTAGTTGACCGTGGGTGCTGCCAGGCCCATAGTTGCGCTCCCGAGTCTAGAGTTTTTGCACTAACCCAACAGGAGGCTGAGACTGCGGATGATGTGGTTACAGGTACCCTACTAATTAATTTTGTACCAGCTTTGACGCTCTTTGACTGTGGTGCCACCCATTCTTTTGTATCTCAACATTTTGCCAAAACTCTAAAATTAGCCCCTACCCATTTAGTCGATCCTTTTCATGTGTCTATTCCTAGTGGAAAAGTTTTAGTCTCCAAGCTGGTGATGAGGGGATGTAGGGTGGAGATTGGAAATGAAGTGTTAGATGCTGACCTCATCCAAATCCCAATGGTGGATTTTGATGTGATTCTCGGAATGGATTGGCTTTCTCGCAACTGTGCAATGATCGATTGCAAGGGTAAAAAGGTAAATTTTGCAATTCCGGGGAAGGACGAATTCCATTTTCTCGGGAGGTTTGGAGAAGCGGACGAGCAAGTTGAAACCGATCATATCAACCATAAAGGCGCAAAGAGATCTTCAAAAAGGATGTGAAGGTTTCATAGCTTACGCATTGGATACTCAGAAGAAGGGGTAAATATTTGAAGACATACCTGTGGTGTGTGACTTTCCAGATGTATTCCCGGAAGAATTACCAGGATTACCCCCTGAGCGAGAAGTAGAGTTCGAGATTGTTTTGATATCGGGAGCGGAACCGATCTCGAAGGCTCCGTATAGAATGACACTCGTTGAATTGCGAGAATTAAAGACACAACTTTAAGAATTATTAGATATGGGATTTATACGCCCAAGTGTGTCCCCGTGGGGTGCCCCAGTTTTATTCGTGAAGAAAAAGGATGGCAATATGAGACTCTAAATTGACTACCGCGAACTTAATAAGATCGCCATCAAGAATCGGTACCCATTACCCTGGATAGATGATCTCTTTGACCACTTGAAAGGTTCTTGTGTGTTTTCCAAGATCGACTTGCGCTCCGGATATCATCAATTAAGAATTAAGGCGAGATGATATACCCAAAAGTGCTTTCTGGACTCGTTATGGACATTACGAGTTTTTGGTCATGCCATTTGGAATGACTAATGCTCTAGCAGCATTTATGCACTTGATGAACCGAGTCTTCAAGTCTCAGTTAGACAAGTTTGTAGTGGTATTTATTGATGACATTTTGATATACTCATCGTCCGAAGAAAAACACGCGGAGCATTTGATGGTGGTTTTGCGGACTTTGCGGAAGGAGAAATTATACGCGAAATTTAGCAAGTGTGAATTTTGGCTCAGAAGTGTTGTTTTCTTGGGTCATGTCATATCTAAAAATGGAGTAGCTGTAGATCCTAAAAAAGTAGAAGCAATTGTAAATTGGGCTAGACCAACTAATGCATCTGAAGTGAGAACTCATAATAAGTAAAAACTCTCAAAACGCTAAGCAATCTAAACACGTAATCTAATCTCATCCGTCTTCACAATTCCCTTCATATTTTTTATCAAAATATGCGAAATGTTAAATAGAATGAGCTACACTAGCCCAATAAGTAGTCCAAACATCTTCTTGGGAAAGGGAATGTTACATATAATATCTTTATAATAAAACACATCGAATAATACACCATACTTAGATGAACTGAATCTTTTTTTCATTTTTCTAAAATACATACATACATACATACATACATATATATATATATATATATATATATATATATAAACAATATAGGACATAGTCTAATATTAAATAAAATAAAACCATTACCTCAATAAAAATAATAAAGTAGAAATAAAATATAATTTAACTATAAAATAAAACTAATTAACTCAGTTTAAATTTTTAAATTCAAAAAGAGTTGGACCCACCATCATACAAAGGAAATAATATAAAAATAATCTAATTTTTTTTTTAAACCTATCATTTGGAAATTAAATTGGAATCAGTGGTGTCCCCCTGCAAAACCAATTCCTCAAACGTGATGTGCGATTACGTCGAAATAAAACATTTTTTTTCTTTTTTGTGTGTGTGTGGGGGGGGGGGTTGGGCAATAGTCGTCCCAACACCAAGCAGATCCACCGATGACACCCTCTGTACAAAGCATTACGCAAGGACACACTGAAGACCCTTTTTTTTTCTTTCTTTCTTCTAACATGATGATCAACTGAAGACACAACAAACAAACAAAGGCTCATGAATCTCAAATTAGGAAAAATGATCACTGATATCAGTCCTGACTGTTTATCCCGTCAGGGAGGCCAAACTTATATTTCTTATTGACTGAGAGGGATTTCAGTCACACACACGAATTTTAGAACATGTTCTTCCTTTCCTTATTCTAACCCGTGAGCCATTAAACACATATCACACATAGCACACATGATGGTATTACTCAAAATCAGAAGAAAATAACCAAACTCAATTCCCAAATTTTATACAGAAAATAAAATTGTTGAATATTTCGAAAAACAGAAGATGTCTGAACCACTTACCTCAAAAGTCGGACTAATATCTCCAATCCAAACTAATCGCTCCACACAATCGTTCCCTAATATCAAATCACACAATACCAATATCAATTTACGGAAACTAAAACCCAATAAATCAATTAACCATATTATCTAGAATCCCAAAATAAAGAGAAAGAGAATACGGACTAAGTTCGAGTGGAATCCAGCATGTGAGACTAGTTTTCAGGAGTTGAAGAAAAGATTAACATCCGCACCTGTACTCACTCTACCATCTGGATTAGGAGGTTTTGTAATCTATAGCGATGCGTCAAAGAACGATTTGGGTTGTGTACTAATGCAGAATGGGAAGGTTATAGCTTATGCATCAAGGCAATTAAAGCCTTACGAGCAAAACTATCCCACTCACGATCTTAAGTTAGCTGCAGTGGTTTTTGCTCTAAAAATCTAGAGGAACTACCTGCATGGAGAGCCTTGTGAGGTGTTTCCGGACCATCAGAGTTTGAAATATTTGTTCACCCAAAAGGAACTTAATATGCATCAGCGGAGAACCGCACAACTCTAAGTTGTCAGTACATCCCGGTGGTACTAAAATGTATAGGGATTTGAAGAGAAACTTTTGGTGGAGCGGAATAAAGAGAGAGATAGCGGAATATATTTCTCGATGCATGGTATGTCAGCAAGTGAAGGCCGAACACCAAAGACAATGAGGATTGTTAAAACCTTTGGAGATACCTGTATGGAAATAGGAGCATATCACTATGGACTTTGTTGTTAGGTTGCCAAGATCAAAGATGGGGAAGGATACTATTTGGGTGATTGTAGATAGATTGACTAAATCTACGCATTTCTTGTCAATGAAGGCTACAGCAACAATGGATGAGTTGGCAAAGATGTACATGGAGGAAATAGTGCGATTACACGGCATACCAGTTAGTATTGTATCTGACAGGGATCCACGGTTTGTTTCACGATTCTAGAAGAGCTTTAATAAAGCTATGGGAACTTCGTTAGCACTTAGTATCGCATTTCACCCATAAACTGATGGGCAATCCGAACGTACAATTCAAACGTTGGAGGATATGTTGCGGGCATGTGTGATGGATTTCAAAGGTAGTTGGGTTGATCATTTAATGTTGGTAGAATTCTCTTATAATAATAGTTACCAGACAAGTATTGGGATGGCTCCATATGAGGCATTGTACGGGAGGAGGTGTAGGTCACCGGTGTGTTGGGATGATGTTAGTGAGAGGATAATTACTGGACCGGAATTAGTACAAATTACCTTGGAGAAAGTGCCATTGATCCGCGAGCGAATTAAGGCAGCGCAAGATAGACAAAAGAGTTGGGCAGACAACAAAAGGCGACCATTGGAGTTTAAGGTGGGAGAGAAGGTGTATCTTCGAATTTCTCCTACTAAGGGGTGATGAGGTTTGGAAAAAGTGGAAAGTTAAGTCCTCGTTTCGTAGGCCCTTATGAGATTCTAGAAAGAGTTGGGGAACTCGCTTATCGTTTGGCTTTACCACCGGCACTGTCTAAGGTGCACAACGTTTTTCATGTTTCTCAATTAAGGAGATACATTTCAGATCCAAGTCATGTGTTAGAGGTTGAACCATTGAAAGTGACTGAGAACTTGTCATACGTAGAGATTCCTTTGAGGATCATAGATCGTAAGGAGCAGGTATTGCGAAGACGTATCATCCCCTATGTCAAGGTCCAGTGGACAAATCATACGTCTCGCGAAGTTACACGGGAATTGGAGGAAGACATGCACAAGAAGTATCCATCGTTGTTTGACTTGGAAGGTGCGTATAAGTTTCGAGGACGAAACTTTTGTAAGGAGGGTGGAATGTAAATACCCAACCCAAGTGATTATGGGTCTTGTATTTTAACCGACCCATAAAGTAATTTTTATTATGGCCCATGAGATAGCCCATAGGTTTTGGGAGTCTGTGAGGGATATAATTAAGTTGAGGGGTGTGTTTGTTATTTAGTATTTTTAAAAGTTAAATCTACGTCTTAACCTAAACGGCGTTCTTTGGTTTGATCATCAGTTGGCCAAGGTGATCATTCAAGGGTTCCAGACTCTGGGGAAGAAAGCCCTGATTTGCTTCAATCGTGAAGGTGAGATCTTTTGGCTTCGATTATTAATTTAGTTAGGGTTGAGGAGTAAATATATAGAGGTTCTCTTTGTTTTGGGATTCTAGATAATAAGGTTAATTGAATCATGGGGTTTTAGTTCCTTGAATTGATATTGGTATTGTGTGGTTTGATATTAGGGAACGATTGTGTGGAGTGAGTCGCTTGGATTGGAGATATTAGTTTGACTTCTGAGGTAAGTGGTTCAGGCATCTTCGGTTTTTCGAAATATTCAACAATTTTATTTTCTGTATAAAATTTGGGAATTGAGTTTGGTTATTTTCCTCTGATTTTGAGTAATACTATCAGGTGTGCTATGTGTGATATGTGTTTAATGGCTCATGGGTTAGAAGAAGGGAAGGAAGAACATGTTCTAAAATTCGTTTGTGTGACTGAAATCCCTCCCAGTCAATAAGAAATATAAGTTTGGTCTCCCTGACGGGATAAACAGTCAGGACTGATATCAGTGATCCTTTTCATAATTTGAGATTCATGAGCCTTTGTTTGTTTGTTGTGTCTTCAGTTTGATCATGATGTTAGAAGAAAGAAAGAAAGAAAGAAAGAAAAAAAGGTCTTCAGTGCGTCCTTGCGTAATGCTTTGTACAGAGGGTGTCGTCGGTGGATCTGCTTGGTGTGGGGATGTTTTATTTCGACGTAACCGCACATCACGTCTGAGGAATTAGTTTTGCAGGGGGACACCACTGATTCCAATTTAATTTCCAAATGATGGGTTAAAAAAAAAAAGAATTAGATTATTTTTATATTATTTCTTTTGTATGATGGTAGGTCCAACTCTTTTTGGATTTAAAAATTTAAACTGAGTTAATTAGTTTTATTTTATAGTTAAATTATATTTTATTTCTACTTTATTATTTTTATTGAGGTAATGGTTTTATTTTATTTAATATTAGACTAAGTCCTATATTGTTTATATATATATATGTATATATATATATTTTAGAAAAAAAATTCAGTTCATCTAAGTATGGTGTATTATTCGATATGTTTTATTATAAAAATATTATATGTAACATTCTCTTTCCCAAGAAGATGTTTGAACTACTTATTGGGCTAGTGTAGCTCATTCCATTTAACATTTCGCAGATTTTGATCAAGAATATGAAGGGAATTGTGAAGACGGATGGGATTAGACTACGTGTTTAGATTACTTGGCGTTTGAGAGTTTTACTTATTATGACTTTTATTTTGATTTAGACAGTGGTGTTCGCATAAATCCTTAGTGAAGATTGAGCAAGACATTGGTTGTACTAAAGGTTTTATATTTGGTTCATAGAATTATATTTCAGGATGTATATTTTTCTTTTTTCCTTGGAGGTGAATAGTTTAAATTAAAGTAATTTTTTTTTAGTTAGAGGCTTAGTGTCTTCTTGGAGATGCTGTCGTGTAGCGTTTCGGGTACGAACTCGGGTTCCATTTCGGATTCGGGACGCTACATTTAGTGGTATCAGAGCTGATTTAGGTTCATGATCTTTAATGTTAAGTTATGATTTAATTTACTGGAAATCCTGGAGATACCTGATGATATCAAACCGAAAATCGTACCTCCATTCCTAGTTGGAGATGCAAACCAATAGTGGAGAGGGGCAAAACCAGCGTATACTCAAGATGAGAGATCTATGACATGGAGGGTATTCAAGAAGGCATTTCTTGATCACTACTTTCCTGTGGCAATCAGAGCTACAAAAATAGAATAAATTTTTTGATTTGATACAGCATGTAAGGGATGATCTGTGGTTCACTACGCATCACGATTTAATGCCTTGGGACAATTAATATAACATATAATAATTATATAATATATAATATATAAATATATTAGGCCCGATAAATTTTATGACAAACTTTTATCAAACGGGACTTGACCTTTTTAATTAAATATGTCTAATTTAAAGCTTAAGCTCTGACTCATTTACTAAACATGTCCAAGTCAGACCATATCTAAAACAA